>JAMXBD010000363.1:0-600000 GCA_024138025.1 Combretum micranthum
TTGAGATAATTGTGGAAAACGGCTCATAATAACTAGGGAAGCCTAAAAATATCAGATTCGAATTTTTCTAGTGTCTTTCGGATCGATTGGGATCAGTTTTCGAAAACCGTGCCCTAGAGCACCGGATAGCAAAAAATATTCCGGCAACACCAATAGATTCGTAAAAATATAAGGTTTTCAAAAATATCAGTTTTAGAATTTTTCAGTATCTAAAAATAACAGATATAGGCCTTTTACGCGTATTTTCTTTACCACCGGTATTTTAATTGTCTAGTCTATTCAAGTACTTTTCTACTATTCATTACTATTCACCTATCTCTACTTTTTCTTACACTCTATTCTTACACTCTACCATACCTATATCTTACAATTTTAACCTTCCCCATATAACTTTAATCACATCACACTTTACACATTACTTCTTTTTATTACAAAACAACAAATTTAATCAATTTTCCTCTCTTCTCCATGCCCTTGCCGTCCACTCTCTCTCTCCTCTTCCTCTCAATTTGTTTTCTTTTCCAAATTATTTTATTACATCTAATTTCCACTCCAAAAATCTATAAATACCCCCTTCCTCTTCCATTCTTTCACACAACAAAAATTCATACTAAAACTCTCCCAAATCACTCCACAAAATTCCTCCCAAAATATCTCTCAAGTCTCTTCTTTTCTTTAGAAAACCAAGTCCCACATAATACAACAACCCATTCTTTTCTTCTTCAACCACCACATAAACTTTAGGTAAAAGTTTTTCATATACTCTCATCATGTTCATAATTAACATGAGTTTAGTGTATGTTCTTAGACTCATTGAGTTAAAGAAGCAACAATTTATTCATGTTTTGTTTTTGTTCACGTTTTCTTTTCTTTATGTTGCTATTATGTTGATATTGTTATTATTGTTTCTAACCTAACTTATTTAAGTTTTATGTATATATATTTATTTAGAGCATATAAGCTCACTTGTTATTTATTTATTTATTTTCAAGTCTTGCAATCTATTTATTTACTTGTTTTATGCAAAATTGAGACTAGTCTTTCTAGTCTTAGACTTGTTCATATCAAGTCAAAACAATTTATTTCTTTGCTTTTCTTTTCTTTGAGGACTAGTCCATTCTTAGTCCAGGGATACCTTGATGAAGCTAAGGTTCCCAATAGTTGACTTTACTTTTATGCTCTTATTTTATTTATGTAGCTTTTATGTTATATATTCTCATTCATGCATGAATATGTTGTTATTGTCTCAATCATAATAGAAATGAGTTTTCTTAAAATAGAATAAGAACTCTATTTAAATATAAATTTTGTCACATAAGAAGTTATTTACCTTAAAGGTTTGAAATTTATCTTAACCAAATATTCTTCTAAAATTAGATAAGCTAGCTCAAGTTTTAGTAATAATATGTGGTTTTCACCAAGAAATACATAAAGTAAAGTTATTATAAATTCTCTTTTCAAAGAAATAAGAAAGTTTCTTTAGACCTAAACAAAGGATTTCTTAAATTCAATCGTCGAAGTTTTCCACACACACTAAAGTCTAAGATAAGTTTTTCAAAATTTACTTATAAAGTGATTTCTTTAAAAGTGGATATAACCATGAAGTATTTAGAAAGATTATGTTTTCCAAAACATTAGAAATAAAGTAGTAGAAATTTGAAAGAGATTAAAACTACTTTTATTTAAGAAATGGAGTTAAAAGAAAGAGATGCTCACCTTTAGTAAAATAAGAAAATTTTCTTAACAAAACTAATTTCCTTACAAAATTAAGCTTATCTCACTTTCAAAACATATCGTACTATAAGAACATTGTTGAGACAATACCACTAAATTCATGCTTATGGTTTGAGTACATATGAGTATTCAAGGGATTTTTCAACCATACAATATATCTATACTTTGTACAAAAGCCCTTGAGTGAAGAAAGATTGAAAACTCTAGTTTTAAAGTTTGGAAAATTCGTATCAAATCTGTATGCTACTATTCCGAGACCCAAATAACTTCTTTTGATGAAAATAACCTTAGAAAAAGATAGGTCTTTTCGAGTAGGTAGAAATCGGTATATAATATGCGGAATTCCGAGTTAAAATGAGCAAGTTATGGCCATTTTAAGTTGGAATTTCCATTCCATACGATTTTTTTACGAATTCTTTAAGATAGAAGTATAGAACTTGAATAGATCTTGGATGAAATACTCATGTTGGGTATTTCTTTTGTTTAGGTGTCGAGGATCACGATCTTGTCTTCCTCGAGGATTACTTCGACTCCTAGAGTGCTATGGACGAGTGAGTTTCCTTTGCGCTTATGTATTCGCGCATGTGCTTGTAGAATAGAGCACTAGACGTAGGAAAAGATAAAATTGATATGCATGTGGGATATTATGGGAATTATGTATGTGATTCATTGTGTGCGATCAATGAACGATAAGTATATCGGAACCCGATTTGTGATTGATATAAATGTTTCCATGTATGTATTGTTATGTGTGCAAATATTGTTTGATCACTTTAAATGATTTAATGCCATATTGAAATCCCCATATAATAAATTGCTCATGCATATCACTTAGAATATCATTTCGAAACTTTGCTACTACTCCTTAGCGTGGGACCGGAAATGTGAGCTGCCTAGCTACATCTTGAGGGTTAGGGCGTACGGGGAATACGGCCTCAAGGTGTAGCCGAGCCGGATCGATAGCTTTGGGCATGGAAGGCCCGGGGACTAGTAGTACAGTTCGTTGGAACCCCAAGACGCGTGCAAACTTGAAGGAGGTTGTTCGGGACCCAGTTCAAAGCATTCCCTAACCACCAATGGAGGGGTAAATCCATCAAACATACGAAACCGGATAGTCGTATGTAATGTTTGATCATATGGTTGTTGCATTCATATGCTTGATTAATAAACTTGTTTGATTATTGTTATGAGTACTATTGCATAAGGAATATCTCACTAAGCTAGTCATGGTTATACTCCTATAGACTTTTGATATTGCAGGATTATCTTTTGCACCCGAGACCACCTTGATTTCCCGGGTAGAATCCTTATTTTGAGAAGCTTTTGGAGGCAATATATTTTGAAGTTATAGAGTAGATTTCTTCTAAAATCTTCTAGCTTTAGTTATGTTGTATTTAGAACCATGTTATTAAGAATTATCGGAGGAATGCCCTTAGAAGCTGTAAGACTTTTATTTCAATGAAATATATTAAGTGTTAATTTTGCATGTTCCGCTGCCAATGTCTTAAAATGCATCACTCCACCGGTCTCCCTTTGTTGTGAATGTACGCCTTGTACCGATATGGAAGCTTTCGAGTGACTGAGGTAGTCATTCTTAAGTTTTAATATTGTGTACGGCGGGCTGTCACGTTTAGGGTACCCACTGGGGCATGACAGTTTAAGTTGGTATCAGAGCATCAAGATTAGGGAAAGAAATAGTAAGTTAGAAATAGAAGTCTTAAGAATAGGATAAGTTTAAGATTAAGCTATAAGAGTTTTAGGAAGAACCCTAGAATTATAGGAAGTGGGGATTTATGGGAAACACATGTTCTATGACCATACCTAAGATATGTAAGTGGCCCTAGGACTAATTTATACCCTAAAGAAGAATAGAAGGATTTCCAAACCGTTTTAAGCCTTAAGGAACACAACCCTCGTAAGTACAACCAGGGAGAAGAACAGAGTTAACTTGCTTTCTGAAGCTAAAAGAAAATTTTGTTTATGTAAAAGACTATACAACCAACCTTAGGTAACTGATAAACTCAGAAAATTGATATAATTTTCATCTCTGAATTGATACTTAATTGTATTAATTAGTATAAAAGCAAAGGAATTAATATTCAGTTTTGTGTTATTTGTTCGGAATCAGGTCAGGAATGAAAATGGAAAGTAGCAACAAGGAAACATGAAGAATTGTGTGAATTGGCAGTGAAACACACAAACACCGGTGAATTTGGGCCAAACGCAGCCGGCGTTGAAGGAGATCAAAGCATACGCCGGCAAATTAGAAGGCAACGCCGCCGGCGTTACAAGGCGGCGTTGAATCATCACAGAGCCTAAGTATTTAACGCTGAATCCAACACCGCCGGCGTTTGAGGATGGACACTACTTGAATTTTGAAGCCAACGCCGGCAAATTGAGGAGTACGCCGCCGGCGTTCAAAGGCGGCGTTGAAAACCATCAGTTTAAAAATCCTTAACGCTTGATTGAACGCCGCCGGCGTTGGATATGAAACCGCCGGCGTTGGATGCAGAAGTTACACGACAGTTACACGAAAAGCATGTATTTTTACATGCTTTGAGGAGAGAGAAAGGGACTTACGTTTTATTTTCATTTTCAATTTCTCCCAGTAGTTTTAGAGAGAGATAGGTAGAAAATCAAGATGTACTTGGATCTTCATCAAATTTGTTCTATTTGTTCGTAGATTGAGTAGAATTTGCTAACAAGGATCTAATTACAATTTGTACGGTTTGTTTTCCGAATTACTGGTAATTTCTTCTTACTTGCTTTGTTATTTACATTTTTCATGAATATCATTATAGTTGTTATTAGTATCTTGTTAGATAGAGTAGAAATGGTATTAGCTAAATTTGACGGTGGGAAATGATGAAATCCTTGATTTCTGAAGTGATTGTTGAACTAGTGTTATTGGGTTGTAAGAATGATGCAAATCCTTGTTAAATTCAAACTAAAACTTAAAATTCGGATGAATTCAAGTTTGAATGAATTGGGCATCTTGGCAAAGACTTTAATTTCGTTTGAATTTATATTTGGATGAAAAATTCAAGTATGCGATGGCAAGAGAGTTTTAATCCTAGTAGAGTCTATCATTTCTGTTCAAACATTGTTTTAAATATGAGTTTTAAAGAAGGAATTTTTTATCTCTTGATTTAGGACAATTAGTCAACTCAGATTTGGGAAACTCTTAGTTGCACATATTAAATCTATCAAAATGCTCAGTGTGGAAGCTAAGGAGTGTTTTAGGTAGAAAAAGGTTTTCAAATTTGTTTTTAGAATTTGTTAATCTTGGTAGATTCACATGGATATGCATGAACTCTAACAATTTTAATAACCCGAGTTCAACATGATTGGAGAAAATCGGATTTTATCTCAATCCCACTAACCTAACTTGTTAAGACTTGTGTGAGTAGAATTAGTAAATATTAGCTATTGCATAGTGTAGACATTATAGTGAATAATTATATAAAAATTTGATTTCTCTTGGCCTAAATATTGAAATGAACTAATAATGTTTAGTAATTAAACTTTCCTCGTGGGATCGATACTCATTCATCACTTTATTACTTGATCGACCCAGTATACTTGCTGGAGAATTGGTTTTAAAATATTAAACATTTCAAGCGGATCAAGTTTTTGGCGCCGTTGCCGGGGAAAGATTAATATTAAACAATTTTAGTTCTGTTAGTAATTTAGGCTCATTTTACGGTTTGGTTTGTTGTCTGTGTTCTTTTCAGGTTGTATGCACAGGAGTAGAAGTAGGGAACTTCTACCCCTCAATCTTGAGATTGAACGTACACTACGTTCATTAAGAAAAGTGAACAGACAAAGAGAACAAGGACAAACAGAAAGGATGGCAGAAGGTGAAAACAACAATAATCAAATCCAAGCTCCTGCCAGGGCATTAAGGGATTACACAGTACCAACTGTGTCTGGAAATCCCATTAGAAGACCAACAGTTCAAGCCAACAACTTTGAAATCAAGCCAGGACTAATTCAGATGGTAGAAGCTCATCAATTTGGAGGATATCCAAATGAGACACCTGATGATCATCTTGCTAAATTCCTTCAGTATTGCAACACCATCAAGATGAATGGAGTTACAGATGAGGCAATACGGTTGCAGCTATTTCCTTTTTCATTAAGGGACAAGGCTTTGGCTTGGTTCAATTCATTACCCCAGGAGTCCATCACTAATTGGACAGATTTGTCAAACAATTTTTGAGGAGATTTTTCCCACCGGCTAGGACAGCTAGGTTGAGGAATGAATCACCAACTTTACAAAATTTCATGGTGAATCCTTGTATGAAGGATGGGAAAGATACAAGGAAGCTATCAGGAAATGTCCTCATCATGGACTACCTGATAATCTCCTCATTGAGATATTCTATCTGAGTTTGGATGAAACTTTGAGATCACTTGTAGACGCTGCTGCAGGAGGAGCATTAATGGGTAAGAGCTATGATGAAGCTAGCTCGTTGATAGAAGAAATGGCTTCAAGTGCTCACAATTGGAGTTGTGAGAGGACTAAACTTAAGGTAGCAGCTGTGCAAGATAATGAGGCCATGTCTCAACTTACAACTCAGATTTCGGCTTTGGCAAATCAAGTAAGTAAGCTCACTACTTCAAGTTCTATTATTCCTAACCAAGTTTTGTGTTGTGAGATTTGTTCAGGTTCACATTCGTTCCATGATTGTCCTCAAACACATTCACCAACTTCAGCTAGTGGAGAGCAAATGAATTATGTGGGGAATTTTCAAAGAGGAAATCAAGGACCTTATACAAACACTTACAATCCAGGATGGGCAATCATCCGAATTTCTCATGGAGGAATGAGAATAATGTCTATCGACCGCCTGGATTTCAAAGACAAGGTCCGATGATTCAAGGTCCAGTGAGGAATGCTTTACCACCACCACCACCTCAACATCCACATCATCAACAACAGAACCATTCTTCGGTTGAAGATCTGATGAAAACTTTCATGCAGAAGACTGAGACGTTGATTAATAATCAACAAGCCACTATTCGGGATCTTCAAGGGCAAATAAGTCAAATTTCTCAGCAGATAAGTAGTAGACCTTCAGGGTCACTACCCAGCAAAACCGAAGAGAATCCAAAAGGAGTGAATGCTATTACTCTTAGGAGTGGTAAGGAGGTGGAAAACCCAAATGTTTGGTGGAAGAGAAAGAGGAGGTGCAGATAAGAGATAAAGGAAAAAGAAAGCTTGAGGAACCGATGTTAATTTCACCTAGTGTGAAGCCTTATGTTCCTCCAGTGCCTTTTCCAGGAAGGTTGAAGCAGCAGAAGTTGGATGAGCAATTTGCTAAGTTCTTAGATGTGTTTAAGAATTTACAGATCAATATTCCTTTCTTGGAGGCCATTCAAGAGATGCCCTCTTATGCTAAGTTCATTAAGGAATTGCTATCCAAGAAGAGGAGGATAGATGGAAATGAACCGGTTGTTTTAACAGGAGAGTGCTCAATGATACTTCAGCAAAATCAAGGCTTGCCTACAAAGCAAAAAGATCAGGGAAGTTTCACTGTACCTTACTATTGGTAATATTTATTTTGATAAAGTGCTAATTGATTCTGGTGCAAGTATAAATTTAATGCCTTTCTCTATTTTCAGGAGACTAGGAATGGGAGAATGCAAGGAAACCCATGTGACCTTGCAATTGGCTGATAGGAGTATCAAATACCCTAAGGGTATTGTAGAAAATGTGCTAGTAAAGGTGGACAAATTCATATTTCCTGTGGACTTCATAGTCTGGAAATGGAGGAAGATAGAGAGGTGCCCATGATCTTGGGGAGACCATTCTTGGCTACAGGTAAGGCTTTAATCGATGTTGAGCAAGGTAAGCTTACTCTACGTGTTATGGATGAACAGGTTACATTTAATGTATATGATGCTATGCATAAATTTGATGAGAAAAGAACCTGTTTTAATATTGATGTTATAGATGAGCTTACAAATGAATTGTGGGAAGATGAAGTAGGAATTGAGACCGTGGAGTCGGTTTTGAGAGAGTTTGATGACTGGAGTGATGAGGAGAAAGAAGTAGATTGTGAGGAAGTGTCTGAAATTCGGGTTAGATGTATGAGGAACTTGGAACAAGTGAAAGAAACAGGTTCCTTCCTTGACACAGCCTCCAATTTAGAGTTAAAGCCATTACCTGATCACCTAAGGTATGCTTATTTGGGTCATGATGAAACTTTACCTGTAATTGTTTCATCGTTTTTGACAGAAAATCAAGAGGAGAAGTTGTTGAAAGTTTTAAGAGAACATAGAGAGGCAATAGGTTGGACGATTGCTGATATCAAAGGAATTAGTCCTTTGATTTGCACTCATAGAATCTTGATGGAAGAAGAGTGCAAGCCTACAGTGCAACCACAGAGGCGATTGAATCCTACCCTTAAGGAAGTAGTGAAAAAAGAGGTACTTAAGCTTTTAGACGCAGGAATGATCTACCCTATTTCAGATAGTAAGTGGGTTAGCCCTGTCCATGTAGTACCTAAGAAAGGTGGTATGACTGTAGTGAGGAATGAGGCGAATGAATTGATCCCTACTAGGACAGTGTCTGGGTGGAGAGTTTGTATAGATTATAGGAAGCTAAATGATGCCACTAGAAAAGACCATTTCCCACTTCCATTTATTGATCAAATGGTTGAAAAATTGTCAGGGCATTCATTTTATTGTTTTCTTGATGGGTATTCGGGATACAATCAAATCCCGATTGCCCCTGCTGATCAAGAAAAAACTACTTTTACTTGTCCTTATGGCACTTTTGCCTTTAGGAGAATGCCTTTTGGCCTTTGCAATGCACCGGCTACTTTCCAAAGGTGTATGATGGCTATTTTTTCTGACATGCTTGGAATTTTTAAGATATTTATGGATGATTTTTCGGTTTTTGGAAAATCATTTGATGCTTGTCTAGAAAATTTAGCCAAAGTTTTAAAAGATGCAAAGAGACCAACTTGATTTTAAATTGGGAGAAGTGCCATTTTATGGTGCAAGAGGGAATCGTTTTAGGGCACAAAGTGTCAGAAAGAGGGATTGAAGTAGATAAAGCAAAGGTTGAAATCATAGAGAAACTACCCCCACCAACAAATGTCAAAGGAGTTAGAAGTTTCTTAGGACATGCGGGTTTTTATAGACGGTTCATTAAGGATTTCTCTAAATTTCCCGACCTTTGTGTAATCTACTTGAGAAAGATGCTGTGTTTGTTTTTAATGATGAATGTGTGCAGGCATTTGAACTTTTGAAGGAGAAGCTCGTCACTGCTCCGGTGATATAGCACCAGATTGGGAGCTTCCTTTTGAGCTAATGTGTGATGCCAGTGATTATGCTGTGGGAGCAGTATTGGGACAAAGGCGAGGTAAGATTTTTCATACTATCTACTATGCAAGTAGAACTTTGAATGAGGCACAAAGGAATTATGCAACTACTGAAAGGAATTGCTAGCTGTGATTTTTGCTTGTGATAAATTCCGACCTTATTTAATCGGTTCTAAGGTGATAGTATACACTGATCATGCTGCTCTTAGATATTTATTTGCTAAGTCTGATGCTAAGCCTAGGTTAATCCGTTGGATATTACTATTGCAAGAGTTTGATTTAGAAATTAAAGATAAAAAAGGAGCTGATAATGTGGTAGCTGATCACTTATCACGTTTGCAAAATGATGAATCAAACTTGCCTATTAATGAAAAATTTCCTGATGAGCAGTTGCATGCAATAGATATCCAAGGATTACCATGGTATGCCGATATAGTTAATTATTTGGTCAGTGGAATTATACCATATGGTTTGTCTTTTCAACAGAGAAAAAATTTTTACATGATGTAAAGTTTTATTTTTGGGACGAACCATATCTTTTTAAAACATGTGCTGATCAAATAATTAGACGATGCGTACCCGAGATTGAGCAAATGAGTATAATTGAACATTGTCATGCTAGAGAGGCAGGAGGTCATTTTGGAGTTGAAAGGACTGCAGCTAAAGTACTATCTTGTGGATTTTATTGGCCCAAGTTATTTCATGATTGTAAAAATTTCATCAAAGTGTGTGCTCAATGTCAAAGATCAGGCAACATTTCTAGAAAACACGAATTACCATTAAACAACATTCTGGTGATTGAACTTTTTGATGTATGGGGAATTGACTTCATGGGTCCATTTCCATCATCTTTTTCAAATAAATACATACTTGTAGCAGTGGATTATGTATCTAAATGGGTTGAAGCTATTGCTTTGCAAACCAATGATGCTCGAGTAGTAACAAAATTTTTGAAAAAGAATATTTTCACCAGATTTGGGGTACCAAGGGCAATTATAAGTGATGGGGGTACTCATTTTTGCAATAAACAATTTGACAAGCTTTTAGCTAAATATGGAGTTGTTCATAAAGTAGCTACCCCGTATCACCCCCAAACAAGTGGTCAAGTTGAGATTTCCAATAGAGAAATTAAAAGGATTTTGGAAAAGACAATTAATGCATCACGTAAGGATTGGTCTTTAAAACTGGATGATGCATTATGGGCATATAGAACTGCTTTTAAAACACCTATTGGAATGTCTCCTTACAAGTTAGTTTATGGTAAATCGTGTCATTTGCCTGTTGAACTTGAGCATAAGCTTATTGGGCTATAAAATTCCTCAATTTTGATGGAAAAGCTGCAGGGGAGACAAGAATGCTTCAATTAAATCAGTTGGATGAGTGGAGAAATGAAGCATATGAGAGTGCTCGAATTTATAAAGAGCGTACCAAACAGTGGCATGATAGAAACATTTTGAAAAGAGAATTTTCACCAGGAGACAAAGTGTTGTTATACAATGCACGTCTCAAGTTGTTCCCAGGAAAGTTAAGATCAAGGTGGTCGGGACCTTTTGAAGTTATCCGTGTTTTCCCTTATGGTGCAATTGAGTTGAAAACCCAAGATAATAGAACTTTTAAAGTCAATGGACATTTACTCAAGCACTACTATGAGGGAGACATTAGAGAAAGTAGAACCACCTTCATCAGTGAAGGCAACAAGTGAAGCATTGGCAAGTCGGGCTAAGCGACTTTAAACTCTAAGCGCTGCATGGGAGGCAACCCATGGTTGTTGTTGTGCTTTGTGTGTAATATATATATATATATATATATAATTGTGTGTTGTGTGTTAAGTTGTTTCAGGTACAGTCAAGTGAGTTGATGAAGTTGGTTTTAGTATGTTGAAGAATTGTGAGAAAATGGGAAGTCACATATCAGATGAGTCTTCCAACGCTGAAGTCTGGAGAAAGAACACCGGTAAAATTTTGGCAGTGTAGGAATTGAACACCGGCAAATGATGATTGAACGCCGCCGGCGTTCGAAGTAGAGCTTGGAATGCAGAAGCATCAATCCTTAACGCCGGCAAAATAGCAATCAACGCCGCCGCGTTGATGTTTGGGAGTACCACCAGAAAGCCATTTCTTAACACTGGCAAATATAAAGTTCCAACGCCGCCAGCGTGGGATTTAAATTCACCGGCGTTCCAAAGAGCCCATCAAGGCCAGATTCAATTTTTCTAACGCGGCATTTGCTGTCAACAACGCCGCCGGCGTTGTTTAAATTTTAGCCGGCGTTTGGTTTATGTGCGCATTAAATGCTAATCCCATGCATGTAAAGGGATTAAAATCCCTAGTTTTCTCTTTCATTACTTGCTCTAACTTTGCTCCTACCGAAATCCTCTTCTTTCTTTTGGTTTTATTTCTCTATTGATTTTTAAATCAATCCATCATCAACGCTCACATCAATACTCCTCAAGATCACAAGGTATGTTATTCTCATTATTTGATCTTTTATTTGGTTAAAATGTTCAAATCCATCGTTTAGACAATAATGTAGATGTTTGGTTGAATGTGTGTTCAATAATCTGAGGAATTGTTGTTGATTCGGCATTGAAATTTGTGTTTATTGTCTCCATTATCAAATCAATGCATGGATTGAATTGGGAGTTCATGATTAGAGTGTAGCTGTCGAAATTAGGGTTTGTGTGGACAAATTGGGGGTTTTTGATTTGTTGTGATTATGGAAGAGTGCAATCAAGTGTTAAGTTAAACTTTTAACTTAAAGTTTTGAATCAAAACCATTTTCACTATTCATAGAGTGTTTGAAACAAAACCCCAACGGTTACCCTACGCTGTGTGCCTACGCCGGCTATCAACGCCGGATAGCTACGCCGGCATTTTGAGAATTAATTCGCCGGCGTTCTCTGTAAAAAAAAAAAAAAATTTGAAAGCTTGGCAAACATTTGGTGTAATTTATGCTTCACTGTATTATCAATACCAATGTTAAGATTACATCAAATTAAAACTTATCTGGTTTTATATGCACATATTAGTTGTTAATGTTCAATGTGCTATCTTGTGATATGTTTGGACTGAGCTAGTATTTGTTACAGATATGGCTCCAAAGAAGAAGCAAGGACAGCTACTACTAGTCAAGTTAGGAATGTCTTGTCTAGTCAACTGTATGCACAAGAAAGAAAAGAGAGACTTATGAAAAAGGAGTTTCATAACAGTCATTTTTTGGACTGGCTGTCTTAGAGGATTATGGAATGCATGATGCATTACAAAATGTGGTTGAGGACAAGCGATGGTTCAAAGTTTTTGATATGAGAGAACCGGCTTACAAGAAGATCACAATTGAATTCCTTTCTACTATGAGATATGGTAGAGAAGATGATGATGATGAAGATGATGAAGGGGATACCCATATAATCTTTCAGATATATGGGGAAGTTAAAAAAGTGCCATTAAGGAAGATAGGAGTCTACCTTGGCTACTATCAGAATGAGGGAGAATTCTGCTCTTCCGACAACATGGCCTCCTGATGTCACCATGGAGCAATTCTGGTTTGAATTGATACATCCAAGGACTGATCCATTTGAGCCTTCAAAATCGATCAATTCGACTTTTAAGAAGTTAGAGCACAAACTTCTTCATCATATTTTGGCTCATACTTTGACTTGTCGAAAGACAAGTCATAGTAAGTTAAGCACTTCAGATATGATATGTCTGTACAGCCTTATTAAGAGCCATCCATTGGATTTGGGCTGTGAAGTGGCTAATTTTTGCTGAGACAAGCTGAAGACACCAGGACCAATTATATCTTCTGTGGGGGCTATATCACTCAGCTACTCAAGGGCATGGGGGTTTTCAAGGAATTGTCCAATGATATCAAAGTAGAGAGCAAAAAGATATCTTCTGGGCCCTTCAGAGCTTGGGGTTTAGTTAAGGTACCCAGGGGGGTACAAGACATTCAGGCGATTGCAGTTATTGAGCCCCAGTTTGACATTCCACAGGGAGACAGACCATCTTCATCTCAGCTCCACCCCCTCCTCAGCCACAGGTTCCACCTTCCTCCTCTCAACCAGGGTCGACTTCAGCTGGATATACCCTAGCTAGATTGGGATATGAACTGAGAGAATTGCAGGAGGATTTTCAATGCGAAAAGAGAAAGAACAAGAAATTTAGACGCTCATTAATGACCATGTTAAAATCTGCGTTTTCTTGTATTAATCCATCTGCAGGTGAAGCAATGAAGTATTCTACTTCATCTGATGAAAGCGAGTCCAGCACTGAACCTGAAAGCTAGAGTTCCTGCTAGCTTTACTTTTTGGGGAAAGTTTCATTTAAATCTCATTTCTGTACTTAAGCACCCAATTTTGGGTAGACTTCTTTTCTTAAACTCACTTGGTCTGTTATCTATGTTTTGTGTTATTATGTTTTCTTTCTATCTTTGTCATGTATGTTTCTTTGATGAGAGACAGGTCTTTAAAGTAATCTCTGCAAATTCAAAACTCCATTGGGAATGCTGAACAAGGAAAGGAAAACAGGGAAGTCCAAATGCTTTTATTTAGTCTTTCGTCCTTTTATTTGTTAATTAGAACAATCTGTCACGCCCCATAGGGTACCCTAAACGTAACAGTCCGCACATGCATATTAGATCCCGAATTACCACCTTAGTCTTTAACTATATGTTGACTTGGCATGTTGTTTTGTAATTATGAATATCTAAAAATGTGAAGTCAATATATAAGAATTCATAGGTTTCACACACTTGCATTTGGATGTCGACATATATAATGCATGTCCTCAAGAAGAAAACAAATTTGCAACATTCAGGCAAAATTTTTGTTGGGAAATCTGAAACATTAAACAAAAGAAATTTTTGACTTGTAAGATGCCGTGCTCACTAAACCTTGTGTGATTGTTACTTAGTTAAGTAGATAAATCTCTAATTGACAAACTTACCTTCTGTTTAACCTAGGAAATAAAACTTATATGAATGTCTGAGTCCTATTGTAAAAAATGATCAGGTTTACTTCTCAAATATTCTTTTAACGTTTAATTAATCTTTGTAACACTTGGTAGAAGAGGTAGATGAAGCTATTAACTTGTGATCCGGGAATCAGAGTTAAAAATTGTGAAAAAGTGCATTAAGTAGTAAAAACAAATAGAGCCATTACTCAATTGATTCAAGTAAGAGTCTGGAGTATTTACATTTAGAATAAGGTGAATGAGAGTTCTTTGGGGTCCCTTTAAAACCTGGTCACTTGGGTGATGAGCCCGGGATGTGCCGACTCAAGGATTTCACTCTAACTAAATGGTGTAATATGGCTAATGAGCTTGAAAAGATACGGGCTACACCCCGTCCAGAGGAAAAGTCAAGATGGAGGCAAAAACCTCCCCCTCTGCAATTGAAATGCACATGTTAGTGAATTAAAAGACTTTGACTATGGAAAAATCTAGGGGAATGGTAGATACCACATGCTTATACCTTGTGTTGCTAAGAGTTAATTTGAGTTAAAAGGTTGATGAAGTTGAAATGATTATTTTTCCTTTGTGGACTAATAGACAGTTTCGAAAAGTTATAGCTTAAGTTAAACATTAGGATTAAAGTTTGTTTGGTCTAGATTAGCTATTTAATTTCAATTCAAGTAAGCGAATCACATAAATTAAGTTTGGTTAGAGCTACAGGCATTGTATTGCAAGTCATGAGAGTTGATAAGCAAGTTTTGGATTAAAAAGTCAGATTTCAATATTTAAATTGTTTTGCTTGAGGACAAGCAAAAGTTCAAGTGTGGGGAAATTGATAAACTCAGAAAATTGATATAATTTTCATCTCTGAATTGATACTTATTGTTAATTATATAAAAGCAAAGGAATTAATATTTAGTTTTGTGTTATTTGTTCGGAATCAGGTCAGGAATGAAAATGGAATGTAGCAACAAGGAAACATGAAGAATTGTGTGAATTGGCAGTGAAACAGTTGGCATTATGAACCTATGAATGGCTGACACGTGTTAAAAAAATATTAAAAAATATTTTTATGATTTTACAAGCAAATGGAAAAAAAAAAAAAAAACTAAATGTGGCTAGAAAACCACTCCCATTCATCTTTGGTATCCATAATTTAGGAAAGGTTTGAGCTTTTTTCTCAAGAGAAACCCAACCTTTCATCTACACCACGGCCACAAAACAAATCATCCCCTTTACTAGAGTGAACTTGGCACTCAACAGAGACCAAGAGTCTAACAAACCAAAATTACCTTGCACCCATCACAACCATTCACAAAACCTACTCATACCATTACCATCATGCCAACATAGAACCCATATCATGCTGCCACTAACCTTTTCAAGCCCAACAATTGAGTCATCAAGAAACACACGAGCCTCTCCACACGCATATGCTAGTGATGTGCCATAGGTCATATGGATTTTATGTCATTTGAATGTTTATTATCTTTATAATATGATTCATTTTCTTTATCAAAGTTGTTATTGGCTTTCTTGCTTTGATTAAGTATTATTTTTTGAATAAATTAGTTATTCCTTATGTCATTAAAGTATGTGACTTTAATTGTAAAACCATAAGATGAAAAATAATTTTATTCTAAATTATCCCTCGTCGTTCATTATATGGAATAATAATGAATTAAGACTAATATGTTGGTTGAATGATGATCATGTTTTATTGATCATGGATATGAGATATTAATTTAGGACATGAATACATGTAAGAGTATATTGTATTGGAATAACCAAATATGAGAATGCTATATGGATCAATGCGATAAGTATTTCTCATTTACAGTGTTATTTTAGCCCTTAAACTTGAAATCACCATGGATTTGAATATGAGAAATATTGTGTTTTGACTCAATCAAACGTTATCTTTAACTAGATAATTATAAAGGTTGAGATTGGGCATAATATAAATCATGTAAAGGAAGTTGAGTGATTAAGATGGGATTTGTTCCTCTCATTAATTTGAGAGAGATATCTTTTGGGCCTCTTGATGAGTAAGACTGAAAAATGCATGGCCATGCTCAAATGAATTGATAAGGAGTTATCAATATCATTTGTTTAAGTCAATCATACTCTAGAATCAAGAAATATATGATTAAACAATATAAGAGTGTTTTGATCCATACCTTATGTTTAACTGTAAGGTATCGTGTAAGAAAAGGATTAAATAACTAATTGCTAATAGGTAAAATCGGATTACCGATCTTCACTTAATTTGGATAGGCATAATGTCTTGCTAGAGATCAATTATGTCTTGTGGGTCTAAAAGGTATTTCAGGGTTACTGCCAACATTAAGTGAACCTACATGGTCACATACGAAGAATGAATTAATTGGATCATGGGTTATTTTACATAACCATATCGGAAATTATATAATTATATAATTATTCTTAATTAGATTAAGAATAATAAATAATTATTTAAATAAAATTGTTATTTTATTAGATACGTGACATGGAGAAATGCTTGCCGTTATAATAGAATTACAGATAAACTCTGTAACTCAAAATTGCGAAATCCTTCCGAGAGAGATTCCCAATGTTAGGAAGTGTTCCTACGTGCTAGCACGCACACATAGATTCGATTGGAAATTCATTTGTGTGGATACAGTAGAGGGTGTTCGCATTTGCAACATCTTAGATCCGAATTTTCAGAGTTTTAAAGCAAAAAAAATTTAAATCTATCCTTATAAATTTGATTGAATTGCACAGATCCGACATTGAGGATTTAGGGTTCGTATTTTTATGTTAAATAAAGTATATTTCGTTGCGTTTTGACCCCTAAATTCCCAATAGCATACACCTACTAAGTTTACCGTGGAACCAAAAAATCGAGTAATACATATAGAAATCGCATATACCGAACTCAAGCTAGTCATTCTCGGTCCTTCATCCACTGAAGCTCCAAGCTCACATGCCATCGCTATTTAAGACCCGTAATTTAGAGGTATGTGATTATTTATTTCCATGTCCAAGTCTTGGCAAGAGAACATAGCATGCGTGCGTGAATGGACTCATAGTGAGTAAAAACACAACGGTGTATTTTATTGAATGCATGTGATGGGTTAAGCTACTGTGGAGCTGAGGATGATGAGATTGTGGTGTAGATTATCAAAATCAAGGATCGGTCCATTAGGATTACAATCAAGTTTTGACCTTTGATTGGATCGAGTTTGAAAATCATGAGTTAGAGAGATTTTAGGGTTTGGGATCAATGATTGATGTGATTTGGAGGGATTGAGTGTCAAGGAAGAATGTGCCCAAAATGGGAATGAAAAAGAGAGAAAAGAAGAGGTGTGGATGGCGGAGGATGGAAAGTCAAAGTAGAAGGAGAGGGAGACATGGGTAATTAATGGGTTTGTGGAGTTTGTGGTGGAATGTGGGTTCATCAGTGTCATTGGAGCAAAAGACGAAGGAGGATTTAGTTTTTTCAATTTCCATGCCTTTTTTGCTTGTAAAATGATAAAAATTATTTTTTAGTACTTTTTTTTGTACATGTCAGTGGTTCATAGGTCTGTAATGCCATCAAGAATAACAGAGTTAACAAAATTAACGAAGGTACCAAAAATGAACATGAAAAGTTAAAATAGGTATTAATTTTATTATTCTTTTTTTTTTTCATCTCCGAAGACTCATTTTGGTCATTTGGTTCTATAGTCTTACAAATCACCTTCTTAGTGGTTTCCTTCATTCATCTAGAGGTTTCACACAGGTTATCCTCCTTCACCAATTCTTTTTATTTTTGTATTAGAGCACTCTGACAGTACTTGGGACCAAGAGCTGAGCTCTGTACTAATTTACGTCTACTCTGATGGAAAGTCTCATTCCATATTTGAGTTATGGTTGTGAATGAGCTTAGCCCCTATAATTGAATCGGAAACATGTGGGCACTTATGACAGTCTCCTCAAGCACTGAAACACTTTTGTGTTCACCAGTGAGATAATGGCAGTAACAGAGATCAAAAGATTTGCCTCAAACAAGAGTAACAGGTACACTTCAAACTAAAATGATGATAAAATGAACTGTTAAATACTGGTCCAGCTCCTTTTTCAACCATTCATGCATACTTGATCATAAGTCGAACATTTCAACAATTTTAAACAGAATTTGCAATAAAAGTTCAATGGAATGTCAACTTTTGTATTATCTTAGCAGAGATAAGAGTGCGAAATCACACATTTATCGGGCCACTTGATGAAGTTAGTGTTTTGCTATTGAGTACATGACTGGCATTAGATTGGTAGCAAATATTTGAAAAGGAGTTAGCAGGACTCGTGAATGCTCAAAGATAGATCACCATGAAGCAGCACTCCAGAAAAAAAAGTGGAAACAGGAATCTTTCAATTGATTGGTTATCGTACAACAAGGAAATTTTCTATTTCTGTGTACATAGCATGCCAACCACTTTGCCTCTGAAGCCCAAAAAGGAAAAAATGTCTCAACCATGCAATGCATATTTTAGAAACCGTCAATAATCATCTCTGATATATTAGGTGCTGGCACTTCTTATTAGTGGTGTTTGTTGCACAGCATGATGAATTGCCTGCTGGATTGTTGTTGGAGAAGAGTTTTAAAACTTTCAATAGTTGAAATATATGTAAATTTGGAGGGTTGATAATTCTCTTGTCCGATTTCCTTTGATTCATCTCACAGTATGTTGACATGCTTACTATTGGACACTTAGTTTTCCATTAAACATCTTACCCTCAATTAGGATAGCATAGCATAGTGACAGCAAGCCACTTGAGTGTTGCTGGTTTTAACATATGCAGCCCCAGATGCGCCTGAAGATAAAGATGAGATAAATTAAACCTTATAGATGTATTAATCCATGTTATTTTACGGTCTCTTCACACATGCATTTTTTTTTTCAAATGAAAAGTTTGTATTTATGACATAATTCAATAGTTTATGAGGTTTAATCACATGAATGATACTGAACTTTAATAAAATATGTAATTAGCTACCAAAACTTTGAAATTGATTAATTTAATATCCGAACTTTATAATTATTCAATTTTATACATGAAAGAATTTTTTTTATATGCCAACGGTACCTCTCTATCAAGTTCTTTCATGTATTAAATTGATAAATTTTGAAGTTTTTCGGCTACTAAATCGATCAATTTTAAATTTCAAAGTTCATATATTAAATTGATCAATTTAAAAATTCAGATAGCTAATTGTATATTTTGTTAAAGTTCAGGTACTATTTGTGACATTATCCATAATTTATGGCCATCTATAAGTATAAATATTCAAATGTCAAATGAAAATGAGTCCTGCTTACATCATCGTGCTTTAATAAGCTTGTACTAGTCAGTAACTTTACTTTCTAAAGTGTTAAACAAAGGATCTTTCCTACTCTTTGCTATACCTTTCATATACATATAGCAAATCAGCATAAGTAGCTCAGTAATTCTGAGTCTGCAACTGCCTGAAACTTCCACCTCTAGAATTATTGACACTCGATAGTCACAAGCAAGTCATCTGCAGTATAAGAAGATGCCGTACTCTCTAGTGTAGATGATTTAGATAGTGAAGAGTAGCTCATGCCGTGCAATTTACGCCACTCATCAATATGTGCCATTTGATCTGAAGCGATATCAGGAATCTCTCTTTGGCAAAGGATTTTCATTATCTTCTCGGTTTTCCCTAGAAGGAAAACTGACTTTTGAACACTTTTCTTCCTTTCCACAATAGTACTATGAGAACACTTCATTGATATGACACTCTCTAAGTTAGTAAAACATGCACCCAGTATATCAAAGATGATCACCAATAGCTGCTCGAGTATTACCTTGCTCATGTTCATACCTGCGTTCTTGCAATCCAGCAAGATTGTCTGACTTATTCTGTACATGGATAGTGCTGCCAATACCTCAATTGGCCATGTTACGTGATGGTCCCTCTTACATTCATTGATTGGCTTGTGATAGAATTCACACGAATATCTTCTTTGCTTCATCCGCAAGAGACTCGAGGGCTTCCTTTGGACTGTTGCTTTGTCCACAGAGTTTGTGAAGATCAACACTGAGCCATCTATGATACAGATCAACTCCTACCCACACAAGGCACGCTGCCTTCCTGAGATTCATCAAATCTTGCCCTATGTTAAGGTTGTCTTCTATGAACCCAATATATGCAAAACCTTCATGTACATTGTCCAGTAACCAGTCTATTGTACTAGGTTCAATATCTGGCAGAGAAACTGCAATACTTGTCAAGGTTACAACAGTGAGGCCCAATGGTTTGGAACTTGATCACAATCTAAAGAAGGAATTTGGTCACTGAAAAACCTTCCAACTCCTCCAAATCCATGTGAATGATATTCCTCTAATAGTTGTACGAGATGTTTTGGCTGTTTCTTCATTCCCATCTTTAGGAAGTGCTCTGTAACATTGCAATTATTCATCATCATCACATGGACAAGTTCTTCCTCACCTTCAAGATGCAAGACATATCGTTTAAGATCAAGCTTTGAGACAAGCTTTGTGGTTGAATTTGAATCACTGCACACAATAATATTGTTAGTAATCCATTTTTTCTTTAAGTGCTCAAACCAGCCCCAAAACAACAACAATCTGCTCATGAAAGCAACAGAAATAAGCTGAACTAACTTGCTTCCCAGCACAACTCCTGCTTGAATTGTGATGCACAAATTCAGAACTTTATTCATAGCACTATGTAAAAATCTTCTACATTTCCTGTTGTCAACTTGCAAATTGAAAGGACATGCTTTCATCTCAACCAGCATCTGAATCCAATATTTTTCCAACTTAAACTCATCTTTGTAGCTTTTGTTTCCCCTCTTAGGGCATTTGAATTTAATAGCACCAAGCCATCTAAATGTTGGGGTAATTGTACCCACACCTACAGCAATAGTTTGTGCAATGAGAATCAACGTTGTCGACCACTTATAATCGGACTCTCCATCACAAAACCTAAAGCTCCATGGCATCATGTAAACTCGCATCATCCCTTGAATTAACACCGAAGCACTTAAGAAACATAATGCACCAGCGGCAGTACACGTCACAGACCGTGCCATCACAAATTGTGGGCTACAAGTGTATGCCATCATCCAATACTTGATGAGATGTTCTTTGAGTTTTTCAGTTACCGTCTCACAATCCTTACTCATGCTCTCCTTCAAAGCCAACTCGCGCTTCTTATTGTACTTAACGTCCAAAAGGCACTTAGTAGTTGGCAGTGATATAGCAGAACAACACACAAGTACCAATAAAAGCATCATGAGGAACATGGTCAGAACATGTTCTCTCCAAAAAGTATAAATCACCCTAGTCCCTAGTTGTATACTATTAACAACCGATGTAACTACGAGAATAACGAAAGCAATAACATTACTTAAGAGTTCACTATTCTCCATCCCACCTAGAGAAGGCATGGAATTACCTATCACAGTACAGATCAAGACTGAGCTGCTAAGTTTCGAGAGCTGGTCTTGCTTTCGAGGCATCGGTGTGTTCAGATCAACAGAGAGCTTGATTGCTACAGCTATAATGGTTAATGAAGTGGAATTAAGAGAGAAGTACGTGCAAGGGAAGCCGAATTTTCTGTGTCTGAAGCCCATGAAGGCATCAGCAGCCATTGCTAAGGCACATACTAGAGAAGCAGTTGCTATGTAGATGCCAATCCATGGCATAGGCCTACTGAAGTTTGCTTCATCTATATTGCAGCCAGACATATCCTCCCTTTTCTTTGTAACTTATCTGTACCTCTGTTGTGGTTTTTGGCTGCTCCTAGGATTGGTTATTATGAGACAAACCCTTTTTTGATCACATCCAGAGATTTCTAAAAGGCCGCTAAGATTTGTTTTCAGGAAGGCATGTGGTTTAATTTTAGTTGATAACATTGTATTTTGCTTTTTGTTTTGATTTTTAGTCAAACAGATGATAAATGCTGGACAAATAGCAAACGCTTTTTTATAATAATATTATTATTTAATAAAACTAGTGGGATGAGGTCCCACTTCCATTACACGTGCAGTGCCCACCATCAACCCTTGTGCATACGCTCGGGTATTTTTGAACATGAAGGGAGAAAACAAAGTGCTGGAGTTTAGATTAGAGCCACAAATAAATTGAATCGAAATAGTACAATATTGAATTTGAATTCAAGTTTGATTCAAAATTTCAAAGCTGAAGCTTGGTTTGAGTTCAATAGTGTTAAATATTTTAAGCTTAAGTTCGGCTCGAAATAAAACTATGTAATCTCAAGTTCGATTCGATTAAACTCATCTGAGCTTGATTTATTGAAAAAAAATATTTTAAATTCTAATTAAAATAGTTTTAATATCTAAATTCAATTTGAATTTGATTAATATTTATACTTAAATCGAGCTCTAACTTGTGAACCAATCGAGTTAAATATACAAAATTCGAGTTTGGCTTGATAAACTATGAGAATAGCTCGAATTCGAGTTTGATTTGACTATTTTTGAATTAAACTTGAGTAAACATCGAGCTGGACTCGAATAGTTTGTAAACCGATTTAGTTTATTTGTACCCCTAGTTTAGATGATCTCCGGTGGAATAAAAAACACCATTTCATCTTCTATATCCACATTTTGGTGCTTCATCAACTTGTCGGCAATCTTGTTACCAAGCCTAGGCACACAAAAGATTGTGGCTTTATCAAGGTAAGACATCTTTGCCTTGCATGCATTAATTGGATGAAAGAATTTGTTTACATTAGTTTGATTATATTTCCATAAATTGAAAGCACGAAAGGAATCAATGATGAGACGTAGATATGAAAATCTTAGGTTGATATGGTGATTTAATCCCCAATAAATCACCCAATTTTTGCATTTAGGACATCAATTTGGCCTATGCTTTTAATAAAATCCATTATCCAATCCCTTTTTCCATCAACCATTCCACTAACTATTATTGTTGTATTATATCTCTTAGATGCATTAAGATAGATAGAGATCTATGTCTATTAAGGTATGGTGTCATGTCTTGAATTGGTTCAAGGCGCATTCAGTTTGCCACATATAACGTTAGGCGTTATACGTTAAGGCTAACCTAATCTATGGTTTATCATAATTGTTGTAAAACAAAATAATAGATTATGAATTTATTAAATCAGATTTTAGAAACAACTAGATTTATAGCGAAAAATAAATTTCTCAAAACATTTTCCAAACTGGCTACTTTAGAGAGAAGACCAACATATATAAATAAGTTTCATACTATCAGGTTTTCAAAATAATGTGTATTGAGTAATACAAACCATGAGCACACAGAAAGTCCCTCATTAAAATATAAGTTTGATAATAAAATTTTCTATTATAAAATAAATATAATGATCCAACGATTGCTAGTCGCTCCATTCTTCTAGTATCTCATCGAAGTTCGTACCATACCCTAAGTAGTCATAAGTATCATCATCAAAATCATCAATACCTAAAAAAGAATGGAATGAGCTGAAGCCTAGTATGATAGCAACACAAGCACATATGAGATAGATACACACACTTATACTAAATGTAATGCAATAATCAATGGTTTATATTTTTTAATTAAAGAATAGAAAAACAATAATGGAGCACTCATATTTTAGCAGTGCATTACGAACCTAATGTTTTTCCATTGAATAAATATTACCCCGATACTCTTCCACTTATCAGCTATCTATTGAGTCACTGACAACTATTATTTTTCCATTATCAATGATAGGAGGTGGCCTCAGAGCCTAATTACGATACTTGTATCGCCTAGCAAGGTTATCGCCTCTTAAAATGGTTTAAACGACTACATAAAAGTAACAAGCAATTATTAAGACAGCTATTATTTTTCCATTATCAATTATTAAGGAGATACTTGTACTGTTATCTTCCTAAACTTGAGTGTTATGGTCCTATTCCATCTCAAAGGCCTCTTCTTGAAAAAAAATGCTTGACATATGCTCCATGTATAGTAAACTTTCAGACCATGTCTTGATATGTAGGCTTACCTTCCTTGGTTTCATTAGAGATTTCCATTTGGGTTTTCTTAGAGGAATGATGGTTATTTCAGGGAAGTGCAATTCAAGAAAAAAAAAGAGGCATAAATTTAAGTTCTTTATCATTTTCATGCCATATGCTATTTCGTTTATGATTTTTTTAGCTTTTGCATAGCTTTATGGAATGCTGTTGCTATGCTAGATGTAGTAACAGTAGTCATGCTTACAAGAGAAAGATATGAATAAAGGAACTTGAAAATGCCTATATTTACCACCCAATAATTCTCATTTGGAATGTTATAGCAAACATAATTGCTGTTCCACTCATCTGTTTAGATTGTCTGATTTCATTTATATTCTATCTATATATGATCTGCATTCGGATTTTATTTGTATTTTATTGTATTCGATCTATTTAATCTATTTATATGTAAAATGTTTGTTTTTCATCACAAGGTATAAGGGAGATACTTGTACTATTATCTTCATAAACTTGAGTGTTATGATCATATTCCATCTCAAAAGCCTCTTCTTGAAAGAAACGCTTGACATACGCTTTAGGTGTAGTAAACTTTCAGACCATGTCTCAATATGTAGGCTTACCTTCCTTGGTTTCATTAGAGATTTCCATTTAAGTTTTACTAGAGGAATGATGGTTATTTTCAGGGGAGTGATATTTAAGCAACAAAGACAGATTCATGTGGGTTGTAAGACATGGATTCAAGTTCTTCGTCATTTTTGTGCCATACGCTATCTGGTTTATGATGTTTTTTGGCTTTTGGATAGCTTCATGGAATGTTATTACTATGGGAAGGAGAATTGCTAGATGTAGTGACAGTAATCATGCTTATAAGAGAAAGATATGAATAAAGGAACCTTAAAATGCCTATATTTACCATCAAATAATTCTCATTTGGAATGTTATAGCAAACATAGTTGTTGTTCCACTTTTTTTAGCTATTTAGATTGTTTGATTTTCATTCATATTCTATCCGTATCTGATCTGCATTCGTGTCTTATCTGTATTTGATCTATATGTAGTCTATCTAATCTTTTTATGAGTAAAATTGTCTGTTTTTTATCTGTATTTGTTTCTTGAAAAGTAGCTTGTTTGAAAATGGCAAAAATAGGTACTAAATGACTAGAATAAGACAAACCAAACAAACTTGGTTAAAGAAATTAGAAGATTGTAAGGTTGTATTTTTTATTTTTTAAAATTCCCTTATAAGAGGAATAGAAAGTTGAAATGTTATATATGTATAGTCTCTAATTCTAATCCAGTTGAGGCTATATGTAGAGAATTTAGACTATAATATGATAGATTATGAGCCCACTTAATCGATCACTATTAGTGGTTGTTGGGTAGGGCCCGATGCAACCACTCGATACCTAGTCAACAAGCATGTCAATTTAGGGATAATTAATGAGTATGAAGATACTTCAGGTGACATCATCATTGTCATAGAGAGGGAGAAGTAAGGTAATTTATAGTCAAGTGATCCTTGGTGGTTGAACCTTGAACGTGCCGTAGAATAGTGGGAGAGTGCTGTGGGGTTGGCGAAGGTTACCATAGACTTGAGGAAAACCCACTAATCTATTTTTATATGTCGAGCTCGATTGGCGCGAGTGCACTAAATGATGGCGAGTGTTATGCTGACCAAGTATTAAAGGCTAGGAGTTAGTCGAAATGTTAAGCTAAGATGATAGGCGCCTTGGTAGGGCTTCAAGGTGTTTGTGTCATGGACCGAGTTTTAAGCTTAATGGGTGGCCTTAAAATGTGAAAATACACTAGAAAATACTTGAAGGGGAAGGGGGGTGGGGGGGGGGGGGGGGGGGGGGGGGGGGTTATTTAGTTTGAGTATTTGCCTTAAAAGCTCAAATAATTAATTTTAATGCAACACATCAAAATTAACTTAATAGCAGTCGATAATATAACAACATATTATAATATGAAATATAAAAAGAGATAGATAGAAAAATTTGAGTCTAGATTTAATGTGAAGTTCAACCCACTTCCTACCTTTCTATAGTCCACTTATAACTAACCGAGGACTTTATAATCACTTTATTAATCACCAATCAAACATGCTTAAGCTAAGCAATACACTACTTTTACAATACTTAGGAAACAAATTATTTTCTTTCTTTTTCAAGATGCTCTCTAATAGATAGCAGATATAAAAATAGAGTATTAGAATGATTTTTTTCTTTCTTTACAAATATTTACAATTTGATGAATAAGAGAACGAGAAAATTAATGATTTGTTTTTCACAAGTAATAGCTTTTTCAATTTACACTTCTCTTTAAACTCTCAAGGACAAAGTATTTATAGCCTTCAAAAATTCAAATATCTATTAGAGATAACATCTTTAAGTCACTAAACATTAAATGCGCTACAATGGCTCTTTTTACTATATTGGCCTATTCATTTAAACTGTCGCGTCCTAATGCTTGTCGCATCTGAAAGTGTAGTGCCTTAATGCTTGTCATATTTAAAGTGTTGTACCTTCATTTTTGCCCTTGACCAAGTCTGTGCTCATATGCTCTCCATCAAGCCTTGAATTTAAATTTATTGTGCCTTAGACTTGTCACATCTTGAACTTATTGCACCTTGGAATTGATCATCGACCAAGACTGTTCATCTTTGATCTTATGGAGTCTTAGGTTTTGAACTCGTTGCACCTTGAACAATGAACTTGTCAAACCCTCGACGAACCCCACGATCAAGACTGTGCATTTTTTAATTTGTTAAGATTTAGCCTTTAAGCTTGTTAGATCTTGAGGAGTGTACTCATTGAGCCCTTGACGAATCCCCTGACCAAGCACTCTGCATGTTTGAACTTTATCGAACTTTAGTCTTGAGCTTGTTGTGCCTTGACTGTGGACTCATCGAGCCTTCGATGTAACCCACGATCACTATTGTGCTTAATGAATTTGTACCTGCTAATTCCTGCACAAATCTCCATAAAACAAGACAAACAAAATATGTATTTTCTAACATTTTGATCATTATGTTGTTTCATTAATTAAGTGTATTTGACACAATTGAATAATTAATTGTACAATTAATTATCTTATCAAAATCCATATTGAACTTAAAAGTTCAATAATCTCCCCTTTTTTGATGAGGACAATTATGCACAATTAACCCTTTTTCAGTTCAGCTTACTCTCCCTCAATTAAGCATTTGGATTTTAAAGGAATTTTCTCAGACTTGATTTGAAGACTTGGATGCTTAATTCTAGGGAAATGCACACACTTAATTCTTCATTTAACTCCCCCTTTTTGGTAAACAACAAGCATAGTACACAACATACAAACATAATGCATATAATACACAAACATAGCAGCTCTTCTCCCCCTTTGAATTTATTAAAAGCATATTTCATGCATATCAATTGTGCATACATTTATCTTTTCCGCTTTGGACTCATAAAAAAAATCAACAACAAAAGTTGCCTTACTCAAGGAGGACTTCATATTTTTCATTCAACATAAACAATTGCCTCATAAAGAGGACTTCACATTGCCTCAACACAGAGGACTTCATATTGCCTCAACAGAGGACTTCACTCAATGCCTAAACACACATAGGACTTCGCACATGCATCTCAATACATCAGGATTTCACCAATTGCCTTAAACACATGAGGACTTCATTAAAACACTCACAAGCAAAACATATGAATTATGCCTTACAATATTAGCTCATTAAACTCATGAATGATACAATTCGGTTAACAGAAATAAACACAAATAGAGAGTATTATTACATGATATATGTAAGTTAAGCTCTTCTCTCTTCTCTCTTCTCTTTTCTTTAATTGTGCATTCTACACATCTCTCCTTTTATACTCATAAAAAAAAAAAAGATAAATTCATGATACTACGAATAAGGAGAGATGTACAGATAACATACAAGTTCAAAAAGGTTTTAGACATGAAAAAGCATCCTAAAATCATATCCTAAAATCATAAATTTATGCAAGTTGCAGTTAGAAAATTGCAGAATATGTTTTTCTAGTGTGCACAATTAAGTCTAAGATACTATTCAAATGTTTTCAAATTTTCAAATAAGTTTAGAAAGAAACATTAAACATGTATAAACATTATTTATGCATCAAAAGCATAAAAAACCATTTATATATATTTAAAGCCAAATTTTAGCACAAATTTAGTTCAAAATATGTAGAAAATCAACATATTATCAAGGAATTCGTGTTTATGTATATCCAACACTTTCATGCAAGTATAAAAAAGTATATAAAGCATGTTGGAACTAAACAAACTCATATAAGTTCACATATTGCAAATCTGTACATATTTTACTCCTCAAGAGTATGAATTTTCCTCAAGAGTGTGCACAAAATTGTCTAAAAACATTTTCATTTAAATTTGAACCTTTGTATGAGTTTGTTTAGATCCAATAAACATGACAAAACATGATTTATACATTAAAAACATGAAAAATCCAATTTTGTGTATTTCAAATTCAATTTCAGCTCCTTTTTAGCTCAAAACATGTACAAAGGCATCTTCACACCAAAACATCAAGAGCACAAACTATTAGACTCAAGTAAGTTGAGAATATACCATATTTTTTTCCTTAGAGCCACTTGGGGTACCTATAAAAAAACAGTCATTATTTTGGTACCCATTTGAGTTTGGGTCCTTTTTTGGTTAGGTGTAATAATAATCTCCCTTTTAGGAACCTAAATCAGTTTGCTTTTATGATTCAAATGTATGGTTTTTCTTATTGTACAATTGTGTGCAATATGACCAAATTTCTCACAGTAGTTGCATGTCCCATGGGTGACTTTTACAAAATGAGTTTTGTGGGGCTTACAGCTACCTTCTCTACTATAGCTAATTTCATATTTATTTAAATCACACTTTTGATTTTCAAGAAGTGTGTTCATTCTTTTTACCATGTGTGACTTGACTATAGTTGCTTTTGAATTATCTAGGCTAGTTTTTAGCAAAATATTTTCATTTTTCAGTTCTTCTAGCTCCTTTTTAATTTCATTATTACTATTGGCACATTCAACTCTATCATTTTGATAGTTTTAATTTCAAGATCAAGTAAGTCATTTTCAATTGTTAATTTTTCATTAGTCTTGCTTAACTCATCATTTTTATCTTTTAGTTGCTTGTACTTATTATTTATCTTTTGATTTTCCAATTTCAGACCATTTATTTCTTCATGCAGTTGTTTGATTTGAAAATTTTCTAGTTCTTCTTCTACTTCCATCATTAAAGATTTAAGCATGTTGTTCTTTTTTCTCTACTTTTACTAACTTACAACATACTTTATCATATGGCATACAAACTCATCATAAGAAGGAGAAGAGGGGGAAGTTACCTCGTCGTCTAGTGCCATGAAGCACACATTTTCATCAAAGTCACTTGAGTTGTCATTACTCCAAGTGGCGATGAGTGCTTCTTTTCTTGACCCTTTTTATGCTCTCTTGAGTAGTGGATAGTACTATTGGATGTGTCCAGGTTTGTGGCGTTGTAGCAAGTTATCACATCCTTCTTTTTGTATCTAGATGAGCTTTTGTTATCGTCTACTCTCTTTGACTTGTTTCTAGACCTCATGAACTTCTTAAGCATCTTAGCCATCCTGACAAGTTCCTCATTTTCATCGTCATCGTCATCATCACTAAAATCATGATTTATAGCTTTTAGAGCAATATCCTTTTGTTTGCTTCTTTCCTTTACTTCTTGATGAGCTCATGCATTTTGAGTGCTCCAAGAAGTTCTTCTTTACTCATATCACTTAAATCTCCTACTTCTTCTATGATAGTTCTTTTCACTTCCCAATCGTTGGATAGTAACCCGAGAAGTTTAAAATTTATTTCTAAGTTAGTAAAATTCTTTCTAAGTACACTTAAGGGATTTATGATGTTAATGAATCTATTATGCATCTCATCTATAGATTCATTTAGAAGCATTTTAAAATTTTCTAACTGACCACACAAAAGACTTATTTTCGTGTCTTTAATTCTAAAAGTCCCTTCATAAGTGTTTTCTAGTTCATCCTATATTTCTTTAGCTGATTTGCATGTACAAATTCTATCAAAATCACTGTTGTTTAGCCTAAAATGCAATATATTCATAGCAATTTCATTCAAATTTAATATTTTCCAATTATCTTTGTTGTAATCTCTTTCGTCTTTTCCTCCTATAGTTAAAGGTCCATTTTCTATAATATTTATATTATCTATTTTGAGCTTTTAGAAAAATTTTCATTCTACACTTCCAATATGGGTAGTTACTCCCACATAAAAGTGGTGGTCTATTGATAACTTGCCCTCTAGAAACCTGTGTGCATTTGATTCCATGATCTTTACTCTATATGCGATAAAGCATAGACAAGATAGAGATAAGGCTCTGATACCAAATGAAAATGTAAAAATGCATAAAAAATACTTTGTTTGGGGGGGGGGGGGGGGGGGGGGGGGGGGGGTTGGAGAGGAGAAGAAGTGAATTGAATATTTGCCTTAAAAAGTTCAAACAATTAATTTTAATGCAATAGATAAAAATTAACTTTAATAGCAGCTGATAATACAACGACAGATTATAATATGAAATATAAAAGAAATAGAGATAGAAAATTTGAGTCCAGATTTAATGTACAGTTTAACACACTTCCTACTCTTCACGGTCCACCAATGCCTCCAACTAAAGACTTCACAATCACTAATTAAATACACTCAAGCTAAGCTATAAACCACTTTTACAATACTTAGGAAATAAAATATTTTCTTTCTTTGTCTAGATACTCTTTGATAGATAGCAGATAATAGAGTACTAGAATTAAAGATAAGGTCTTTAGATTGCAAGCATTAAATGTGCTTCAACAGCTCTTTTTGCCACATCGGCCCGTTCATTTAAACTGTCGTGCCTTTATACTTGTCATGTCTTCATTTTTTCCCTAGACCAAGTTTGTGCTCATATGCATTCTATCAAGCCTTGAATTCAAACTTATCGTGCCTCAGACTTGTCATGTCTTGAACTTGTTGCACCTTTGACTTGACACTCGACCAAGTTGTTTATCTTTGATCCTATCAAGTCTTAGATTTTGAACTTGTTGTACCCCGAACAATGAACTCGTTGAGCCCTCGACCAACCTTGCAACCAAAACTGTGCATTTTTAATTTGTCAAGAGTTAGCCATTGAACTTATTGTGCCTTTAGGAGTGGACTTGTCGAGCCCTTGATGAACCCCATAACCAAGCACTCTACATGTTTGAGCTTGTTGCGCCTTAACTAAAGTCTCATCGAACCTTCAACATAATGCGCGACCACTGTTGTGCTTAATGAATTTGCACATGCTAATTCCTGCACAAATCTCCACAGAACAACACACATAAATATATATTTTCTAACATATTGATCATTATATTGTTCAATTAATTAAGTGTAGTTTAACACAATTGAATAGCTAATTGTACAACTAATTGTCTTATCACAATCCACATCGAACTTGCAAGTTCAACATGACCTAGTCGGTTGATGGGCTGCACTTGTCTTGGAAGGCTCATGGTCCATATTAGACCATTAACACGTTTATATACAAATAAATAGATTGGGCATGTATGTTTAACATATAGGTCTATACCATGTATAATGTATATGTGTGTATATACATAACATATTTATATATAGGGTTAATTATAAAAAACTTACCTCTATTTTGGCATTTTTACAATTAATTAACCTAAATTATTATTATTTTTTTTATAATGACTGACCAGAGATATATTCTGTTTTGTCTCCTCTAAAAAACCATTAATAGTCACATGGTAGTCACGTGTCTTTTAAAAAAAGGTGAAACTCTTTCTCTTTCTTCGTCCAAATTACAAAAACAACAAAAGCTTACCTTCTAACCCAAATCCCAACCTCACACAATCCCTTATCGATGGAAAATGTCAAGCCCCATAGGGTATCATAAACGTAACAGCCCACCACATACTATATGAGACTCTCGAAATTCTATCCGAGCCCTTCGGGAGTCTTGTATAGATGTAAAACGTCCCTCTACGACAATAGAATACTCAGTCAATGGAGTTAAGAAGTTTAATGTGGCATTCATTAGCCATAGATAATAAACCAAAACACATATATAATTTACTAAGTCCAAGGGGCATTCCCCCGCAAAATAATATTAAGTCCATTACAGTCATCCAGAGTCCTTTAGTTTCCAACGGAAGTCTAAACAAAATCGAAATAAACTTCTAAGGGAAACTCCTATCTCCGATACCTGAGCTGTAACCTGCCTTGGCCTAAGCCAAATGAATTCATGTTGCAACAAGTAAAAACTATAGGGGCATAAGCTAACTAGCTTAGTGAGTGAAAACTTCCATATCACAATTAAGACAAATCATTCAAGCAAGTGGTTACTCAAGCAAATGATATGCATCAAGCAAATGAGTTCAACAAACATATGACCAGCCGGAAATCATATGTGGATGGACTTGCGCCCTCCATCCCGGGTTAGCAGATTAACGAATCCTACGGTACGACGCCGTTTAAGCTCACGGTCAATTGAACAATAATTCATTTTATGGATCACGATTAACCAACAAATGCTAATGCTCCATCACCATCATGATATGAATGGGTTCAATTATATTTGAGGTCCAATAATAGATTAATCCAATTCTTTTAGGTAACCAACAATTATTCACAAACAATCAATTATAACTTATCGCTAAATAAGCAGCAGCTTAACACCCGGTTTCGATATTCCTTAAGTTCAACTTCACATATCAACAGCAGACAAGTATATAATTCCCATATACCCCATCATGCAAAATCATTTTTATCGTGGCCTAAACAACTAATGCCACTATCAATACAATCACAAGCAACAATTGAGAGCGGAAGTAATACTCCCTCGGCCATGGTACGCCGGTCTTTTAATAGTAGTAGTCGGGTGGTAGGGTATCGTCGTGCTCTGGATCACCTACCAAATAAGAACAACCTAATAAGAATCTCATCACTTAACTAATTCAAGCTAGGTATCTAAGCTAGATAAAATCGGAATTCTCGCTATTTGCAGAAGTTCCAACTTAAAACGACCATAACTTGGTCATTTTAACTTGGAATTTCGCAAATTTTATATCGATTTCTATCTACTTCAAAAGATATATCTATTTCTAATATTATTTTCAAGTTTTGAAAACATTAGGTCACGGAACAGTGGGATCAGATCTTCTGTAACTTTTCCTTTTTTCGAAAAATTGTTTCGCAATTGGTAAAAATGTTTCTAGTTGACGACTCATGTATAGATGGTATATGAATGAATTCCTAGTATGAATGTCATGTAATGAGTTCAATATATGCATGGTCTTGATGATTTTTGATGGTGAACTCTTATGAACTCCTAATTATCATAAAACTCCATGATGGTCACTTCTAAAAATCTATTCTTTCCAACTTTGCATTCCCTAGGGTTTTTAGGATTCTATTTTTGGAATTTACTTGTTATCTAAATAAAAATGAGTCCTTAACATCTATACTATCCATGACCTTCATTTATGCCTAAAAATCCACATTTTTCACTTGGCAAGTATGTTTTTAAACAAGCTTTTCACAAAATTCCGAATTTTGGAAATTTTCTTTTCTTGCATTTTTCCTATGAGAGAACTTGTTTAATGCATCAAAATTTGAAGCTTTATTATATCTATCGTCTAAAGACTCCATTTAACTCATAAAACATTTAATTTAAGCTTGAATACTATGTGTTTATGTAGGCATTATTCCAAATTACGAATTTAACAAACTAATCACTATCTCAAGATCTTTCATTCTAACTCCACTACTTGTTTTGCACATTACTCATGTCTAAACTCACTTTAACTTATAAAAATCTTTCCTTAAAGATACTTTCACACATTAACCCTTCATTTTCATGTAAAATATGAGTTTCAAGTGGTTCTAGTGGTTTTTAAAATTGGGTTCCAAATCATCCGAATTTTCATAAGACATTTCTAGCAAAAATCTTTTCTTTTTCAAGTTTCTTGCTTCATATACATGAGATCTTCATCTAACACATCTATATACATGCAAGTCTAAGCTTTTATGACCATTAATGCATGAAAGCTCAAAATAACCATATGAACATAAATGTAGATGAAGGCATGAATGTCTAAACACTAGATTTCCATATTATAATGCATGAATCATGAGTTTCATTGCATGAACCTAACTTTCCATGCAAGATCCCTACTTTCCATGCATGAACATAACATTATCTCAATAAAAACTCTTTTAAACACTAGATCCACTTCTTGTAATGGCTTGCTTGATATTCTTGTATTAGTGTTTTCATGTCCCTTGCACATGCTCATTGGGATTTAAAAGTGGAAAACACTCAAGAATGGCCTTGCCATTACAAGATTTAGGAAGAACAAAGCTTTGAATCATCACTTTAATGGAGATTTAGAGATGAAAAGAAGAGAAAATAAGCTTGTGAGTGTGTGTGTGTCACAGCAATGTAGGGAGAAAGAGAGAGAGTTTTTCAACCTTTTCAAAATTTTAGAAGAGTGAAAATGAAGAGAGAGAGTAGAAAATGAGTTTATATATCATGTGCATTAGGGTTTATTTGTAATAAAATGAGTAAAAATAACACAAATTAGAGGGAATAGGGGAGGGGGTGCGGGCCCGGGGGGGGGGGGGGGGGGGGGGGGTTGGGTTAGAGAGAATTTGAAATTTGATAAATTTGTTATTTTATGTAATAAAATGTAATAACTGTATTAATTAATTAGGAAACAAAATTTCTTGGAAAAGAAAATTATAATGAGTAGTTCTAAGGATGTAAGAATAGGGTATGGGTAGTGTGTAGTGTAGGTTGTACTTGTGAATAGTAGACAAGACATCTACTTTACTGGTTGTAAAGAAAACACAGGAAAAAGGCTATAACTGTAATTTTTATAGCCCGGAAAATTATAATATTGATATTTTTGAAATCCTTATAAAATTTCGGTTCTAATGAATATTCCGGAACATTTTTTTGAGTTTGTGGTCCCAGGGCACGTTTTTCCGTAATTGAGCTCAAGAAGGCCTGGAATTGAAAAATTCCCGAATTTAAAACTTTCTAAGGTTTAAAATATACTTTAAAACAATAATTCATATTCATTTACTTTATAAAACTTCTTTTATTATGAAACCGAAGGAAAGCCGGATTTAGGGTTTTTAAGCTTCTCTCACTAAATTTAAACTGGACTGGATTAGGGTTTCGCTTTTCAACTCCCGGGGTTTACTTAACTACTGAGAATACCAGGGTTTATAGAAAATATTGGGTTTTTGGTTTTGGAAGGTCTTTATACACACACATGACCTCTTGTTTGAGGGTTGACATGTAGAAGAAGAGAGAGAGAGAGACATGTGGTGGTTAAAGGAAAGAATATGTATTTCAAGATTTCTTTAACTTCGTTTGCTGTGTGGAAGCCGTTTATACTAAAGAGATTGGTGATGAGGTCAATAAGCTACTTGGGCTTAGCCAATTTCTTTAGTGCATCGCTTAGGGAAGGGAGGGAGTGGACCACCGTGAGGGAGATCAAAATCTTGATCTTGGCATCTTGAGGGACATCATCAAAGCTCATAAGAGGTAGTTATATAGTGGTGATTGATGGAGGGAGATATTCAAGTAGTGATTTCTATTGCTTCAACAACGAGCCATTGGTAGGGCTGATGAAGGTGACGGTGCAGTTGAAGTCATGGAAGAGATGTTTGGCAAATTCGAAAAGTGGAATAAGATGTCCTATCCTTAGAGTAGGAGAGATAGTTGTATGGGGTTGCTTATCTTTCTATGATTATTGCTGAAGTAGAAGAGATAAACCGGGGGGGGGGGGTGGAGAGAGAGAGAGAGAGAGAGAGAGAATTGCTTTTGGGATGGAGATTGTTTTCAAAGATAAGTGACTATCATGTGACCATTAACCCTTTTTTTGGATGAGACAAAACATAATATATCTTAAGCCAGTCATACGTAAAAAAAAACAAAAAAAAAAAAAAAAAAACCTAAGTCAGTTAATTGTAAAAGGGCCAAAACACATGTTAATTTTTTTTAATTGACCTATATATATAATTTATAAGTTGTATATAGTAATATGTATTTATGTATGTATGTAAGTTATACACAAATCGATAGATAATACTTTTAGGGTAAATTACAATAAAAGTTCACAATATATGTGGGTAAGTCCATTTTAGGTCATAACGTTTTAAAAAGTTTAAAAAATGTCACAACTTTTAATGAGTAAGTTCATTTTAGATCACAACGTTTGGGGGTAGATTTATTTTATATTATAATGTTTAGAGAAGTGGATAAATTAAAATCACTATTAACACATGTCAGTAGGATAAATATTTAATTAAAACTCCATAAACCCTTCTTTTAAAGCTCTATTGACATATATCAATAGGAAAAAAACTTAAATAAATCTCATAAGATACTTTTCCAAATGTTATGACTTCTTTTGAACTTTTTGAAATGTTATGATCTAAAATGAACTTATCCTCAAATATTGTAACATTTTGGTGTAATTTACCATATGTTTATATATTGTATATGTATAATTTATTTCTTTTGTGTATGCTTTACCTTACATATTATGCAAATAACGTATTATAGAGGTATAACATTACAAATTATATTTAAAATATACATAATATATTGATCATATTTAGCAAACGAATTACATATGTAACGTATATATGAAAAATAATTGATTTATTAGTTATATAGGTAACATATAATCAATATGTGATTAGTATATGTAGAGTCTATACATGAGTTTCTATATAACGGTTATAACCTATGTAAGATATAATTCAAAAAATGCAAATATACTCATAATAGTCATAAATAAAAGACTCAAAATACATAATAGAAATAATAAGAAATAAGAATAAGTTCTTTTTCCATAAAAAAGGAGTTGTTTGTAAGTAGAGGTTTATAATACTTGTTAATTACTTATTGTCTTTCCTAGTTGCCGATTGCTTCCTTGGTGCGACTTTTCTTATTGTCTGCTCTTGTGTGTTATCTCTTTTCATGGTTACATATTAGGTTTTATATTGAATATACAATAGATTATATAAAAAAAATGTAATAAGCAGATTTATCTGCATATCTTGGCACGATATATTACTTGAGTAAATTCATGCATTACTTCATATTGTAAACCTGCAATCGGTGGTGGTTATAGATGAAAATTTTCTTTTTTGCAATCCATAATATTTGATTGTCACAGTATATCATTCTTAATTTTGGATTGAAAATGTGGAAATGTGTTTGCAATTAATCTACATTTCATTAGTGTCTTGATTGATTTTTCCTTTTATTCATTCACAATCTTTTTCTGGATCCTTTTGAGTCTAGGTTTTACATTACAAGTATGATGTCCATAATGAATCCTTCTTTTAGGGGACGTGGCACTCTCTTTGGAAATCTATTTTGCTTATGTGTTGTCTATTTTCTACGTACATAACGAGAGGGAGATGGATTGTGTTCTTGGAATAGAGGGTATTGAACTAGTTGGAGTCAACAACCGGAATTTGGGTCATACTCCTAAGCTATCTTGCTTCCAGTTCTAATCTATGAAATATCTGGAGCGGTCAAACTTTTCTTTCTCCTAAAATTTTATATATTTAATGAAAAGCGTCAAAACTAGTTCTCTGGATTAGACATCACCACGGGGCGGTTCCGAACCGCAAACCACCCCGAACCATCATCGGCGGTTCCTTACCCAGGAACCGCCCGTCGGTGACGGTTACGAATCGTCCATGGACCCGCCGGAACCGAGGGTCTAAGTGGTTAGGCGTGGCGGAACCGGCGGTTCGAAACCTACCATATATTTGAATTAAAAAAAAAAAAAACTACGCATGGAAGACATTATCATGCGGAGAGAAAGGAGAATGGACGCGTTGGCGGAAGTTAGGCGCGTAGGGGGTGGGGGGTTAAGTGTAGGTGGTGGGTAGAGGGGTAGGTTGGGGGGTGGGGTGGGGGTAGGGGCCAGAGGTAGACTTGTGAAAAAAAGAAAAAAGAAAAGAACAAAACAAAATAAGTCAATATTGTCGGCAATGAAAATGGAAAAATGAGAATGGGGGCCTTGTACCATGCAGTATTTTATTCGAAAAAAATAAGCAAAACAACAAAATCATCGAAAGTTGGAGGTTGAAAAATCATCAACGGTTGGGGAATGTTTGTGCACTGTTTTGCAAATTGGAAAGTAAACGAATTGACAACTTAATTGCATTGTTTTTGCAAATTGTTGAACTTTGAGGAATCAAACAACTTGTTTTGTGATTTTTTTACGAATGTAAGGAGCTCTATAAATATAAGAGTGTGATTCAAAAAACTATGAAACATTCAAAATCTTGTAACCACCTTCACAGATTGAGTTATTCCTGTGTTTTAAAAATATCAAACATTCCTATGTTTGATATTGCTTATTATTTTATAGACTATCTTGCACGAGGGGGTTACCCAGCAACACTTATTTATCATGTTTGCTCTTAAATTTTCAATTCTTCTAATATTACCACTCACATTAGTATGTACTCATTGTTTATAAAAGAGCTAGATGGCTTCCTTTTTCTTTGGTGGTTCATCAAAAAAATTTGCAAAGAAAGACAAATTAAAGGCGACGATACCCGAGTGCCAGTAAGAGCCTACTATCAATGTAGATGAGGATGCTGACTGCTATGACTTTAATGAGCTTCGGGTGTTCGACTTTGATTTCACACCTGAACAATTCCCTCCGGTTCCACCAGGTTTCGAGACAGTCAATCCAGTTAACCATCAACAAGGGGATGATGATAATGACTCCCAAGATCCGGAAATGGAACAACTACCACAACATGAAGCCGATGATTATGGCGGTTTGGGTGAAGGAATACACCCCTCCATTGAGACAAATCCATCTACAAAGCCACCTTGACCATATAAGTCTAATATGTTCACAAAAAATTTTAGGAAGGTCGAAGGGCCAGATGGGAAGACTAGGGCGCATTGCAATTATTGCAACGTAAACTATGCCTTTTCCAAGGGAGATGGATATGGTAGTCTTTCCAAACATCTAAAATCAAAGCATCCTAGTAGTGAGTTAATTTGGATCCATCACAACAACAAATTCACGATCGGGTTCGAAGAAAGAAGCAGGCTGTGGCATTTCAATGAAGAACAATATTTGATGCCATAGTGCAAATGATAAGGGGTTGCATTTGGGTTTTAATGCAAGCGAAAATGCAGATTTTCTATTGCCACCAAGAAACTTTGCAGCCACAAGCACCTAAATGGAGTGCTACGACAATGAAACGACATTGTCTAAAAATGTACCGCAAGGGTAAAGGACAGCTCCAAGCAACTTTTTTTATCTCGATACACGTGTGTCCATCTGTTCCGATATTTGGACTAATAGATGGGGTGAAAGTTCGTATATGGGGATTACATCTTATTGGATTGATAGACATTGGGTAATGCAAAAGAGATTAATTGCATTACGGAAAATGGATGGATCCCATACAGCTCAAAACATATATGCCACAATACGGATAATTCTTGATGAGTACGGGTTGACACAAAAAATTTTTTCAATAGGATTCAATAATGTTGCAACAAATACAACAAGGATTTCTGATCTTGAGTCGTTATGCTAACCAACGCTTGGGGAAATCTTTTTTCACATAAGATGTGCATGTTACATCTTGAATTTATATGTGAAAGACGGAATGGATTCTTTAAAAATCGGTACATCTCCCATAAAAGCTGTGGTCGACTTCATTACTAACCATCCATCTATTAACAGAGAATGGCGGAAATGGTGTGGTGTGCATGGCCAAACGCTGAGAAAATTCAAAAAGGATGTGCAACACCAATGGAATTTGACGTACGAGCTTTTAGCTAGCACGGTACCATATGAAGAATTGCTATTAGCTTCGCCATTGCACATGTACCAAACATACCATTGCATCCCAATGAGTGGAACTTCTATAGCAACTTATTGCAGCTGCTGAAGGTCTTCTATGACTGCACAAATGTTTTCTCCCGTGTGTACAATCCCAGTGTCCATCTCTTTTTACCGAGGCCTGCAACATCATCGGGACACTCCAACAGGTAAGATCCAATCCAATTTTGCAAATGTGTGTTAACAATATGACTAGCAAGTGGTTAAAGTATTATAGGGAAATTCCTATGATATACAACGTGGCATGGTTGTTGGACCCACGCAACAAGGTTGAGGGACTTCGCGAAGTCCTGGATTACTATTACGAACATGTGGACAAGTTGTCGACACTCAAGACATTTATGCAATTTCTGCTAATAATGTTGTGAAATAGACACGTAATGTGCTGTTGAACTTATATTCTCAATTTAGTAGCACATATGGTGGACAAATGCCCACTAGTCTAGCAACCCTAAGTAATGCCCCCATATCAACCACCGTGAAGAAACCCGGAGTGGTGCTCCAACACCGGCGGTTCAAAAAGCACGTGACATAGGCGGGGTAGTGGATCAGACTCAGAGATTGACAAGTACTTGAACACGGCATTCGAGTTTGGTGACATGTGGATGCATACAACTTTGACATCCTAGATTGGTGGAAACGTCACCAGGAGACGTTTCCAATACTATCTAGAATCGCTAGACAAGTATTGGCTGCACCTGCTTCAATTGTGGCAGTTGAGCAAGCATTGAGCATTGTTGGGCAGCAATTGGATGAGCATAGGTCCCGGTATGGTCCTGCGACGGTTGAGGCACTAGCTTGCAACCATGATTAGACTCGTGCAGAACGACGACAACAAGACTTGAGGGACCACTCAAGTGAGGAAGACGAGTATGTCAGTGACTTCAATCTGCGGGAAGCACAACTGCGACCTCTTCGGAGACTAGTTCAGGCCAATGAGCATTGACTTTACATTACTCGATTGATATTTTCTACCAGGGGTGTTGGTATTGTAGTCAGGATCAATGAACTGTGTGATTCTAGTTAGTTATTTGTGGTTGTAATAGTTAGTATGTTTATGTTGTTGTGGAGGTAATTTGTAATGTTTGGCGCAATGAAATTTACTCGTCATCGTTTGCTTGTATGTTAATCAACTTCTATGTGTTCCGTAATTTCGTTTATTATTTGCTCCATTATATTTTATTTTAAAAAATTTTAAATGTTTACTTTGGGTATTAAGTTGTAATTGTTTTGTTGATTTTAGGGTTTTTGTTTTCTTTATTTTTTTCCAAAAAAAAAGTTCACGTGGAACGGAACCGGAACCGGAATAGCCAGAACCGGCGATTCCTTGGATCGTAAACCGCCCGGCTCTGGCAGTTCTGGTTCGGGTCTGAAACCAACCGAATTGTGCCGATGTCTACTATGGATTATTCACATCTAATGATATTGCTTTTGTATAAGAAGCTGTCATTAAAGTGGTAAGTAAATTTTTTGGATGCTTGATTTTGGTGCAGCGAAAATCGCACCGAAGATGTTTTATCAATGGTAAATTATTAATATATTATTTTATTTACTTAACAAAATATTGATTTCTCTTTTTCTAATACGGAGAATCGAACTTGGTACTTCAAGGATGAGAATCTGAACTAAAAGCCACTAGGTTACAAGACTATTGAAACTATTTGTAGTATTGATATCTTAAATGAACCTACCATCAAACGTTATAATTTTTAATCTAATTTATCCTTTTCTAATTCAATCATATAAGATGTGACATAATCAAATCTACTATAGATTACCAATCATATTGTTAACTATATTATAATTATTTTAACTCATAGACTATTCTTATGAATTTGCTAAATACTCTATTTCTCTGGGAAGTTCTAAAGTCTTCCTAACAAACAAAATTAATTTCTTACATTTCTCTTATCAAATTAATATGAATTTACATTTACAATTTTCAATCTTTTGTTTATATATTTTTTATAAAAAATTAACAAGAATAATTCATTATGTCCTATTGGCAAATTCAATTTAATCAGAAATAGCAGTTCCTCTAATTTTACTACTCCAATTAACGTGAACCTTGATAAATCCTCAATCCTTTTCTAGTTCATTAAGATCTCATACAATATCATGTTTGAATTCTAGCACACAAAATCATAACGTCAAGAATAATCGATAGTCTGAAAATATTATAATAAAGTAACAATAACAAATTTAGCAATTAGATTTCATCAATTACCCCATACAAAAAAGTTTAGAACAGACTGAATAGAAAATATACCACCAAACAGAAAACAATTGACAATACATTTCACCGATATCAATAATAATTTAAAGATCCAATTTTTTTCAAACTATAGTGCACAAAATATCACCCCTGATTAATTAAAGAATTGAATTTGAGAATTTTGCCATCAAAATCATCTAACAATTTTTCTCCGTGGAATTCCACAAGTTTATCTCCATTGTGTGTCCGTTTTCTCTGATTCCGCAAGTTTTATGCGTGCTTTTCCCCCTTTTCTATCTTGGTTATGTGAATATAAATGGATCTCCTGTTTCGAAATGACGTCATCTTGTTCCAACCAATAAACTTGGCACATGCTAAATAATTTTAAAAAATAAAAATATTTTTAAAATAAAATAAATAATTATTATCACTTTATAAATATATGATAAATATTTATTCATTATAATATAATAGGACAGCTAGGGGTGTGCAAAAAAACCGATGAAACCGAGAAACCGAACCGAAACCGTAAAACCAATCCGAAAAATATGGTTAATCGGTCCATTGGTTTCGGTTTAGGATTACGGTTTTTTTTTTTTTCTGTTTTCGGTTTCGGTTTCGGTTTGTAACCATAAAAAACCGATGGTCAACGGTTAACCGTTTTAGTATTTATAAATTATAATATGTAATTTATATACATATAATTATTTTTTTATATATATAAATATGATTTTCATACATATAATTTACCTATGTTAATATTCATTGAATTTCGATTAAAATACTATTGTCCTATGATTGATGGAGTTAATATGGTAATTGATTTAGTTTGATTTAATTTATTGATAATGATACATTCAAAGGTTCGTTTTTTCCCTTTTCCTTAATTTCATTTTTTTTTTTTAGCTCTAGTAATATATATAATAATTTAAAGAAAAAATTTATGATAAAGGCTTAAAAAAAGGTTTTTTGAAATTATCAATTTGATTTGTTGAAATCATTACGTTAAATGGTTAAAAACCGAAAACCGAATAAATTAATCGAATAAACGATGAACCGTTAAGGCGGTCAACCGTTTATAATGGACCGATTAAGGATTGAGATATTTAAAAACCGATAATTACGGTTCGGTCTAAAAAATAAGATCACGGACCGGTTAACTGGTCCATGTGCACTCCTAAGGACATCATTCTTTGGACATCGAATTTCCATCGAATCTCAGAATCCATGCTACTTACGTTTTTTTTTTTTTTTTAATTCTCCATGATTTCCTCTTTTTTCGTTTGCGGCTCATAATTTGAATTGCCCCTACTTTCTTTCTCATTAGTCGGCGCGTACTTGCTTTGCCATTCTACTTGCTAGCATGTCGACTAATGGATTGTAAGCTTTTAACTTCCACGAACTATAATCTATTATTATGAAGCCAAATACATTTTCTTATTGACGCCACATTTCTAATTGAAAAATTATAATTTTAAGTTTTATTATTTATTTATTTATATATCTTGCCACGTATAACTATCGGTCATCCCATTAACATATTAACTTCTGGGAAATTTTTGACTTCTAGTTTCCACAGTTGACCTAATTCAACAAGGTCATACCCGTCCACATAAATAACAAAGCTTTTTTTCAACTGTATAAAACTTCCAGTTAATTCTTTTTTATCAATTTTTTTTATATATAATTTAATTCTAAACAATTTAAAGCACCCTTGTAATGAATGCACGGTTAAACTGGTGGATGGACAAAGTAGTGGACCTTAAAAGCAAGGAGGATGGACGTCAAATATGTTTCGTGGTAGACACTGCTATGGGTTGGCTTGGATCCATAACCGGGCTCGAACTGCTGGTTTCATGTTCAAAATTAGTGGAACCAGGGTCAAACTTATGAGAGCTGGTTGGATTTTCGATTCTTATGAATTATCGGTTTCTACGGTTTGGTTTTGGTTTCAAAAGAATAAAAAATTGTGGAATAAAAAAAAATCAATTAAATACTTTACTTAATTTAAGTAGAAAAAATACAAAATAAATTTTTAACTTGAAATAACATCGAGTCTAATAATAATTATTTATAAGCCATTAATTAAATGAAATTCTACAATTATGCATTTGTTTATATATAATCACTTATATTTTTTTAGTTGTTATATTAAAAATGTGGTACTATAAAATATTCAAGATACAAATAAGTTCCAACAACATAAAATCAAGTCACACATTATTAAAAGAAAAAAGTTTACTTTGGTTAGAAATTTAATAAATTCAACAGCACATGATTTCAAATATATTTACTACTTATATTATTAATAAAAACACATTAAATGTTGTGATTAAGAAATAAATTTATTATTATTATTAATGTGAGAATAGTTTTAAATATTTATTTTTTAATTATAATTTTTTTATAATTTTCTTTTTTTTTTCCTTTCTTTTTATTTTATTTTTTTTGTTTTTGTGGTGTAGAACTAAAAAACCTTGGTTCTCAATCGATGATTTAGCGGTCCTAAAACTGTGGATCAGACAGTTTTGGAGTGAAATAGTAAAAACCTCATTCCCGGACTGATTTCTGACTTAAGAACTGCTGGTGATCGGTTAGATTGGATCCCAACTCAAAATTGACCCGTGATGATAGCTAATCTTTCATGGATTTGAAATAAGGCTCGATCACGGATTTCTAATTTTCTATAGCTTTTGAGATTTCCACACACGAGTATGATGGGACGTTTTGATGGATGATGCACGAAGGTTCAGCCCGTGTGGACTTTTCCAAAAATATTAATGTGGGTGGACTTCTTATGGAATTGGAACTTCGACTGGGCAGATGGGCTCGTGAAGCGTGGGCTCGAAATGGACATTCAATTTATTATATGCCTGACATGGAGATGGCCCCGACAAATGGAACCTGGAGTATGAGTGTATATTAATGAACTCCGGAACAAAGCTTTTGATATATATATATATTATATATATATATTGTCATTACAAAGGGAAGAGGATGCGAATGCGAGACCTCTCACATAGAAATAAAAAAGATGCTATTAAACATAATATCATTGGTAAGGCTTTTGATATGTTTATTTCATTTTTTTCTAGTTTTTTTATATCATATTTTTATTGTTTTTAAATAGATATTCGTTAAGAAAAATATTAATAAAAAATAGATATTTTTACTCATAAATAGATTAAATAAATAAATACAGATAAGATTTAAATACAGATTAAATATAGATTAGATACAAATAAAAATAAGACAATTCGAGCATAAGCTTTTCATTCCTTTTTCTTATACTTTGTATATTCAATTAGCTCAAATTCACTCTTTTTTCTATCATAAATAATAAATATATATATAAGTAAAATAAAAAGTTGGGAAAAAAATATAAAATTATAATTTATTAGCTAGTTTGTCTTTTACAAGCTGATGTGATACTATAATGTTTCTTATTTTCCATCACTCTTCTTTAAGTCTAACTAACCCAATCTAGTTATGACTTGTCTTTCATTGTCTTAGACTTGAGTTTATGAGCCTTAGAGGTCTTAGGTGTCTATTTCTTTTCATTTGTCTAGGTTTGTACCCTTCTTAAAGGCTTTCTTTTTTTTTTTTCTCCCTCCTTTTCTTTTCCTCTTTTTAGTCCTCCTCTCGCTTTTTCTTTTCTTTTTTTTTTTTATCTTAGTTTAGTAGGTATCGAGTTAGAATTTTTTTTGAATCGTTTTTTGTCACAGGGCAATGAGTTCTAATATCACTGATAGTATGTAGAAGAGGATATTACATGTATAATGTAATCTTTAAAAAAATTCACAAAACAATTATTAAAAATAAAATAAAGTAGTGCTATATGCACCTTAGGGATGCAATACAATTTTTTTTAAAGATTTACACATGTATCGTGTTGGTTGTGCGATACCCTTTAATGTGTATCGGATATACATGTATCGCTCGTTGGTTACTCGATACAGGGGCAACATTGTATCGCACAACCTTTGTGCAATTCACAACCTGCTTTTTTTTTTCTTTTTTTTGCCTAGATCGCTATCTCTAATTGAAGATGCTATACGAGTATAAATATTTGTATCTGTACTCCAAGATGCGATATAGCATCACTATTTTGGTAATTTTTATGTATAATATGTATTTGCGTATTTTTTTTTTCAAAAAAAAAACCCAGACATGTGTTCACTTGTGTGAAGAATGTTATTTGATTAAAATAGAATAAAAAACATGAAGATGATATTTGTATAGAAAATTATTGAAGTAGAAAATGGTTTGTGAAAAATGATATAGAATAGAATGTGATTGGAAATGAAGAGCATATGTGTATTTCTTAGTTTTTTTAGTTTAGTTACATATGAGTACGGAATGCTTATTTATACTTTTTTCCTTTTTCTTAATGGATAGTGGGGGCCAATTTGATCAATGACTATATATATTGTTTAGAAAACTTCAACTTGCCATCTTTATATGGAATCTAGAAACTCTACCTTACATACTTTGGAAATTTAACTCGATAAATATTCAAAGACCAAAAAAAAAAAAACTTGATACTTATTCTAGAATATAAGCATTGTGATGGACTTAGAATTGGGCTTGAGATTGGACCAAAGTAGATCGATTTTAATAGTTGGATCTCTCAATAGTATTACCATAGGAGGAGATGTTATTTTAGGGTTAATATGATGAAAGGTACTTGAACTTTCGCAAAATGTGTAATTAGCTATCTACACTATAATTTGATCGATTTAATATCTATTTCAACTTTTCATGTTTACTTTTGCTGCTTCTGTTAAATTTGTTAACTCTGTTATCTTTGCTGGCATTATGGACTTATGAATGACTGCCATGTGTTAAAAAAAGTATTAAAAAATAATTTTTATGATTATATAAGCAAATGGAAGAAAAAACTAAATGTGTCTAGAAAACCACTCCCATTCATCTTCGGCATCCATAATTTAGGAAATGTTTGAGCTTTTTTCTCAAGCAAAACCTAACCTTTCATCTACACCACAGCTATAAAACAACTCATCCCCTTCACTAGAGTGAACTTGGCACTCAACAAAGACCAAGAGTCTGAAAAACCAAAATTACCTTGCACCCATCATAGCCATTTTTAAAACCTATTCATACCAATACCATCATGTCAACATAGAACTCATACCGTGCTGCCATTAATCTTTTCAAACCTAACAATTGAGTCATCGAGAAACACACGAACCTCTCCATACATATGCACCTGCTAAGTCTACTATGGAACCAGAAAACTGAGTAATACATACAAAAATCACACAAACCGAACTCAGGATAATCGTTCTCGGTCATTCATCCACCAGAGCTCTAAGCTCAAATGTTATCGCTATTTAAGACCCGCAATTTAGAGATATCTGATTATTTATCTCCACATCCAAGTCTTGGCAAAGGAGCATGTCATGCATGTGAAAGGACTCTGAGTAAAAACATAAGGGTGTATTTTATAACATGTGTAATGGGTTAATCTACTATAGAGCTGAGGGTAATGAGGTTACGGTTGTAGATTATCAAAATCAAGGATTAGTCCATTAGGGTACAATCAAGTTTTGACTTTAATTGGATCGAGTTTGGAAATCATGAGTTGAAGAGATTTTAGGGTTTGGGATCGAGGATTGATGTGATTTGGAGGGGCTAGGTGTCAAGGAAGAGTGTGCATAAAAATGGGAAAGAAAGAGGGAGAAGAGAGGAGGTGTGGATGGTGGAGGATGGAGAGTCAAAGTAGAAGGAGAGAGAGACATGGGTAATTAATGGGTTTGTGGAGTTTGTGTTGGACTGTGGGTTGATTGGTGCCATTGGAGAAAAGGATGGAGGATTTAGTTTTTTGAATTTCCATGCCATTTTTGCTTGTAAAATCACAAAAATTATCTTTTAGCACCTTTTTTTTGTATGTGTCAGTAGTTTATATGTCTGTAATGCTATCAAATATAACAAAGTTAACAAAGGTAGCAAAAATGAATACGAAAAGTTGAAATAGGTATTAAATTGATCAAATTAAAGGGTAAGTAGTGAATTGCACATTTTACTAAAGTTTATGTACTTTTCGTGACATTGACCCACTATTTTAATACTAAACATTGATAAAGGCTACAATAGAGTAGAATAGTGTTTTTTATTTAATGTGAATGTGACTGGGATTCAATAATTTTTATTATTCTTTTTTTTTTCCAACTCCGAAGACTCATTTTGGTCATTTGGTTCTATAGTCTTACAAATTACCATCTTAGTGGTTTCTTCCATTCATCTAGAGGTTTCACACCGGTTATCTTCCTTCACCAATTCTTTTTATTTTTGCATTAGAATAATTGTCAATGGATTCTTGCATTAAAATAGAGGTTTCAGACAGGTTATTGTCTTTGCCAATTCTTTTTATTTTTGCATTAGAATAATTGTCAAGAGTTTTGATTTATCATGACAAAATATAAGTAATACTGGTTTGTTCTGAACTTAGAGTGTTCTATTTCATTACTACCTTCTCATAGATTGTTTTTAGTATCAACTTATTGTGCACTAGTAGTTCAATGACTTATTTGGAGCCATCAAGTCAAGAATCTCTATTCATTCTAAATTATGAACTAGACTTTCTAAATTCAGTCACCCACTCCGTGGAAGATAACACAATATTTAATATAGTAATTTTAATCTTTTACTTCCGATCCCATTTCTTAAAGGATTAATGAAATGGCCATATGTCTAGATATATATATTTATTTATTTATATTTTGGGTGACTCCATCAATCACCTAAGTGTTTTCCTTGGTGCACAATTCAGTTGGCTGTGTCGATCGTTTGCTTCAAATTTTAATAACAAACACACTTCCTGAAAAATTTGCAGTAGTGCTTGCATGCCCAAAGCACGAAAGTAAAATAAAAAGTGATTATTGCCCTTATACTGCCTCCGAAAATCCAACCAAATTCCCTCGCGCTATAATGAGGCTAAGGATAAAGACAGACAGACTTAATACAAGAAAAACACAATGCACTGAGTTGCGTAGCTACCAACTCCCTTTGCAATGATGTTAATCCATGATTAATGATATCCTTACTGTTAAAAGACCCGATTATACTAACCAGTTGACTCTTCTATAGGGAAAGTAAAATTTCATTCAAACATCTTTGTTCCATGCGATCTTTAATAACTCATTATGTTAATCCGTTTTATGTGTACAGTGCGCCTCCCTTTTCTTTTTCAATTTTTAATTACTTAGGAAAAAAATACATTCAAATGTATTATATTGTAATTTCTTAAAAATAATATAGGATTGAATTTGGAATTTTGGAAAGTTAGAGTATTAAATAATTGCAAAAAAAGGCCAATGGTTCGGATTGCATCTGGTAATTTCCCTTTTTCTTTCTATATTGCTATTTTTCTTTATTAAGGACATTTGAAAATATAAATTTACTCACCATTCAAAAATATAAATAATTGCATTCTACTTCGGATTGAGGCAGAGGGATGGACCTGGGGCTGAAAAGGGCTTTGCTTTTTTCGAGGAAAAAACTTGATTATTATAATATATATTTAAAAGAGAAAAAAATGTATTATGCTTATATTTGTAATAAAGTAAATTTTGGCCCTCCTAGTCATATGATTCTGCATTCGTCTTGATCAAGGTCATATGAATCATAAAGCATAAAAGAATTAAGTTAAATTCAGCAGTACAAATTTACTGTCTATATAGATTTATATAAAGAATTATTAGATTAAATTAATGATATAGAGGTGCACTCCTAGGATCTAACGGGTCTTAAAATAAAGATTACTTCATATCTTAAAAATTAATTATCACGCCGTAATTTTAATGAGAAAATCAAATTAAATTTAGGACAAATGTTTGTTGGGTACTTAATAATGCACTTAACTACTTAAAATTTAAAATTATCAATTTATTATCTATAAACTTTACGGTATTAAATGAGGTAGTTAACCGAAAAAAAAATGTAAAATTTAAATAGATAGTTGCAATATTCTATAAAGTTTTACAAAATCAATTATAAAAATAGATAGAATACCAAATCCATATTTTGAACTGCAAATACTTAATTATAAAACTATATAAACGTAATTGACAGGTCATATCAAGCCTCTACTATTCGTGGGAATATAATCTGACATGTTGGCAAAAGCCTCGCAATTACAGCACAAAAACATGCTAAAAACCCTCATATCGAAAGGCGACTTTTTGTAGTCAAGTGGTCCAGAGCATCAGCCAATACAATTGTACAAAACACACACACTCAATCATAATAGATGACTTTTTGAGACACATGAAGCTATTTAGGGTTTAATTTTGTCAAAAAGGAACCGATATTTGAGTTTGTGTAAATTTTTGTCCGGAGTCATTCGACCTTTGCATTTGGATAAATTGTACATTTGTCTTATCACTAAAGTTCCCAACGTTCAAAAAATTTTGCCTTTTTAGAAAATTGTGGTCCATGCGTAAATTGCAGAATATTAATAAAACCATGCCCGCGCCATCATTGTCAAATATGTCGGATGACAAAAAGGCTTTGGATTACTTTTAATAAACCCTATGATGAAGCAAGTTTTGTGTTAGTAAATACTAAATAGGCATACTCGACTATGCCTGCAGTTCTCCATATTTAAATTTATTAAAATATAGTCAACAATTTGGGTCCACTAAATCATTTAACATATCTCATAACTAAGATATGGGTTTAATTCAAATACTTTTGCATTAAAATAAAAAAATGAATATTTTATGATTCCCTATTTGTTTGAATTAAGTGTTATGTCGGATGTCTCACTCAATAGATTTTCATTTACTTGTGACATCATGATGCATTAAAAAATTTGGTACGTCAATTATACATACAAAATTTAATTTGCTACCTATACTTTAAAATTATTAATTTAATACTTAATCAAACTTTTTTAGATTTATTACTCACTCAAATTTGGTAGGGACCAGACTTATAAATGATAGGCTTAAATCGTGATTAGTAAGGAAGTCTGCAAAATAGAAAATGTGTTAGTGGTACACCGAGCATGGGCCTGACATAGCCATTCCAATGTTTAAGTTAGTATTTGCTATGACAAGCTCGTAGATTAAAATGAATATGAATGGTTCTCTACAATATTATCTTGGTTTGAAATGGATTGTGAATATTTATAGAAGACTGACTTGGTGGATTTGCCAATAGCAGGTGGATGGTTAGTTGGCTTAGCCGTTACAATCGTAGTGGGCTTAGTCGCGATAGTGGAGAAGTGTCATGACATTGTCTTATGCAAAGTGATCTTCATCGAGCCATGAATGTCGATCGAGAAATGCTTTGAGACTGACTAAGCATTGCATTTGGGTGTGTATGGATATCAATTTACTATTAGTGACTTAGGGGGCTTGGGGCCATGTTTATTGGCCCAACCCTCGGCTTGGATAGGCTTGGAATCAGGAATGGACCGTCAACAAGATTAGTTTTACTATTCCTTACAACGTTTGCTCTATTAGCTAATGTGGAAAACACAATATATAATTGAATTTTCACTTTATTTATTAATACCTTTTAATATTAATAGACTATCACTTTCAAATCAAGAAATAGAGCAGAAAATGTTAATGATATAGTGAAAATAGTCATAAAAAATTTAATTAAATATTAAGTTGATTATTTCAAAGTTTAGGTACCATATTGATTTTTTCTGTAAAATTCATGTACTAAATTTAATATTTTACTCCTTCTATGTTAATTTCAGAAATCACATTCCTTGTTTTAAAAAGGCTTAATTAGAGGTTAAAAACAGGCAAGTGAAATGTTTTTGGGTATAGACAAACAGTGAAAGACTTAAAACTCTTCCCTCCATCATCTTCCTAATTTTTAACGTTTGCTTGATTTGCAGTTGCTCGAAGCAATTATTTAATTTTTCATTCCAAAGATGTATTTATGTAAAATGAAAAAAAGAAAATTGTAAAACACGGATATATTTTCTATGATTAATTTTTTCTTTTAGAGATAAGTCTAGTCTTACAATTAAAACCATTTCGTATATGGTGCACCACATACAATACTCAAAAGAAACGATATATATGTGCAAAATGGTCTGTACGACAAATTATTCTTAAAAATTAATTCTAAAACCCAGCATCTTAAGGTTCTCTTTTCTTTTTTATTGCAAAAGCCAAAATTTGACATCAATTTAAAACTTTTCCCTCCTTTTTAAAAAAGAATTTCATACTACTGATGTCAAACTTGTCTTTTCTTTTACTTCTTTTTTAATTTTTTTTCCTTTTTTGGTCAGTTAATTAATAATATTGAAATAATAATAAAAAACTCGGAAGGGCTCTATATAAATTTTTGGCCACAAGAGGAGGAGTATTCAAATTGAATTACCCAAATTGTAAATAATTAATATATTCCCAGCTAATGATAGAGATCATATTTTTTACTTTGAGCAAGATCAAATTTAAGCTTAATATGATAGGCTAGTCCCTAAAAGAATGCCTATATTTGGACACACCACCGTTTGATTTAAAGTGCCAATATTTTTAAAATGAAATGACTAAAATATTCACCCAATATTTTTTTTCCGATTAAAATATTCACCCATTGAATTCTGTCTAGCTATCTGCTATTATTTGTATAAGTAACTATTTGTCTATCCAAGTGGATCATGTGAAAGCAACACAACAATTCTAGTTTTCATAGGCCTGAACCCAGGGCATAAAACAAGACAGGGAGCCATGAGCACCTCAGCTAACGTCTAATACTAGGGGACCAAATCTAGATTGTAGAATTAATTCTCACGACTCACCAGTCAAAACTGCGACAATTTACTTCTTGACCGCGGGTCTGTTTTCATATTCGTGTCCGCTATTAACTTTCTTCCCTTGCTTAGAGGGCTTTCATATTCTCTCAACTATTCAAGTTTGTGCATAATATGCTACCATTTGAATGGTAAAAAGATTTGACAATCTCTGTGATTAAATTATTAGAGTATGTCTGAGTAGAAACGGAAAGGATCCGACAGAAAGGTTGTGTTTAGTGAGTTGAGTGAAGAATGGAAATAAATAGAAATTTATCCATAGGTAAATTCCACTTTAGTCACTTGAGTTTTGACTTTTTTTAACATTTTAGGTACTTGTGTTTTTATTTTTGATAAGTTACACACCGGAGTTATTCCTTTAACGTCACATACAGTAAAATCTAAATTTAAATATCTATTATTAATTAACCACCCATATCAAATAAACAATTTTCTTTCCTTTAAACCAATACCTTATTCCCAAATTCAATTTTCTATAAATAAGAACCCCGAACCATTTGTATAGGATCAACCTCTACATCTTAAACTCTCTCCTTTTTTGTAATTGAATCTATAGATCTGTCATGCTTCGAAAAAGGTCATACGTGTTCAGTTTTGTCACGTATAACATTGAGACATTATATGCTAAGGCTACCATAAACTATTTGTTTATCATGATCATTTGTTAATACCCAATTTTAGATTTTAAAATCGTATAATTAGGTTTTGAAAATATTCGATTAAGTAGTGTAAAAAATAACAAAGCATCAAAGATAGGTAAAAATCAATACAACGTATTTGATAGAAGCTTTTATAACCACAAGTATAAACCGAGCCCTCAAAAGAGAATACAAGTTTAAAAAGATAACTACAAATGTTATTTAAGAAGAATACATAATCTCACGTTCCTAGCCACTCCGCTTATCGATAAGCTTGTACCGATCTATCCAATACCCGAGACACACATAAGTATCATAGTCAAAATCACTAACACCCGAAAAACAAGGAATGAGCTAAAGCCTAGTACACAACAATGCAATCATACACGATATGTCAAACATACCTAAACTACATGCAATGCAACAATTAGCAGTTTAAGATGATTCAAAGAATACAGGAGCCTAACCTAGCAAGTAACATGCAGGTCATTATGTACCTGATAATGAATTAGTAGACGATAATGGATCACATGAAAAACAGTTGATTGATGATATATCTATTTAAGGAAGATTAATTTGTATGAGAACCAAGTATACAAGTCAATGATTCATTGCATATTAATTAATCAATTAATACAGGATCTTATGTAATATAAGGTTTTTGGGTTATAACTGATTTGAATTCATTTAGGATAATTGGGCGTAACTGATTTGGACTAAGCACATTGAATTCAGAAATTGAATTTATTACTTTGGTGTATTGGGCTTTTAGGGTCCTTGGTTAGGCTCAATAAGAAATTCTCAAAGTGTTTAACTTTCAAGAGTAATGGGTTTAGGATTTAGGAATTAAGCCAAGCAAGCGAAATAAATGTTAAATTAAATGAAATAGAGCTTTATTTTGAATTTAGATCCAATTAGAATAAGATTGGTGATTGAACCTAAGAATTATATTCAAGCCCAATTAGAATTTAATTTAGACCCTAATTAGGTTATTAGACTTTCTAATATCCTATATAGGCCCATTAAGGATATTATAAGGCTTTTGGGCCCATAGAAAGAATTTGAGCCCAAATAGGTATTTTAATACCCGGAATCAATAATGGACTTAAATATTTTGGGAATAAGCCCAATTGGAATATGTAAGGGTATTGAGCTTGTATTATGGAATTAAAGCCCATAAAGTGTAAAGTTAGGTATTGTCTATATTTTAAAAGTTTAGACTCTAAATATTTTGGGAAGACTTGGTAGGATTTAGTTTGAGCCTATTATAATAGGTTTAGTTGGCTAGAAATTACGTTGTCAGGCCTAACGTTGTGTTTCTAGATCAATTTTATCTAATTAAGCCTATTGATAGTTATTTAGTCAAATTAGATCCTATTTTAGTATTTAAGTCCATAACCTTAAAGCCAAAATTATTAATATTAGCCAGGTGGAGTTAAATTAATTTCTAAAGTCTATTTTAGGTTATTTAGGTTAAGTTGGACATATTCTACTATCTTGGCCTATTTTAGGTCATTTACGTCAAATTAATCATATTCCTACTAATTATGAACATTTGAATTATTTTAGCCCATTTAAACATAAAATAATTATCAATTCCATTTTATAGTCTTTGAAGCCTTAAGTTTATAAAAGCCCATCTATTTGCTAAATATCCAATTTAAACTCCTTTATATGGCTACAGTTCATTTAATTTAATCAAGTCATAGATTGTCAACTAAGTCCATTTAGCATGTCAAGGCCCATAAGAATTTATTTTATTTTATTCAACCCGTGCTATGTTTATTTATTTAATTTTATAAGTAAAAGTTCTATTATGCATATAGTATCATATTTGACCCACAAACTTATTTCTATCAATTTTAATTTGGAAAAAGTACTAATAATTTAGAAAATACCTAAGTAATTAATTATACATTAATCAAGCTGGTTTAATCATTAAATCAATTATTTAAGCCGAAACATGCAATTTTTCATTGTAAAACAGGGCTAGGATATTGTCAAATGAATTTAAATTATTTTTTAAAAATAGTAAAAAATTTCAAAAATTACAAAATTTCTAGTTTGAAGATAATACATATTAAAAAATACATTTCCCAAGTTTTCCTTTAGAAATAAGTTTTTTGATGTTTTATTTAAATTTAACAACTCAATTCACTATATACCATAAGTTGAAATTGAAGTAATTTTTAAAAATAGTAAATAAATTCAAAAAATCACAAAAATTTCCAGTTTCAATATAGATGCAAAAGAATATCCTTCCTATAAATTTTGATAAAAAAAAAAAATCCTTTTGATATTTTATTTACATTTAAAATCTCATAATAGTACAAATTGTCATGTGAAATAAATCAATTTTTAAAAAATAGTTAATGATCTTCAAAAATCACTAAACTTTTCAGGTTACTACTAGTCATATGAATCTATCATTCATAAGAATTTTGTACAAAAATACGTTTGTTTGATATTTTATTTATTTTTCTTATTTATCATGCCTATTAGGCATTTAAAAATAATAGACCAAATTGAAAATTTGTCAAAATTTTCAGTTTACATCATAAAATAATAAAATATAATTTCACCAAATTTCATTCAAAAATAAATTTTTTTAGTACATTAACTAATATCACAAAGCTTGTGTTCTTAGATGATTAATTTCCGTCTAGTAATATAATATTCATGTTTAATTAGTTTCACCATAAAAATTCATTAGAAAAATGATATAAGCACATCAAAATAGAATATATGTGATGATAACCCATTTTAATCATATTTATCTCACAAATCCATTAAATCACACGTAAACAATGCCATTATCAAGATATTTTCATTAAACTAATTAACACATGATATTTCACCCATATCACATATTTTATATTCTTTATTTTTAGTAGCATAACCTATTATTTACTAACACATTTCAGTATCCACACAAATTTACTAAATCACTCACTTAAGGTAGCAAAATAGAGATTAAACCATCACTACCCTACTCTTAAGAATTTGATGAAGCTCCTTTTTGACTCTAAACCATAATCCCTTTTGATAACAACTAATTTCAAAAAGAAAAATAGATATTAATAGGATTTTAGATGGCTTAAAGAACATATAAAACATAGAAGACTTAATACTTGTTAGGGCTTTGATAAGAGAAATGAGTTTGTAGTGTTTAGAGTTTGTTTTGAGAGAAGAATGAGGATAAATTTTCTGCTTTGGTGGGTGGGTGGGTGGGGGGAAGGTAAAGCTGTGGTTACTTTAGAGTACATTAGGGTTTCATTTTGTAAAAAGAGAGTAAGACAAAAATAAAACATTAGTTGGTAATATAGAGAATGTTCTAGAGTTTATGGGTTGACAAAAGAATAATTTCAAATGAATTTTTTTTTTTTTTTTGCTGAAATTGGAGGCTATGTGGATGTCAAATTATGGTTTCTTTTAGGGCTTTTGCAAAAAGAAAGGTAGGATAGTAGATAGTATAAAAGGTGGCTTCTTTAGGGAATATTCTAGAGCATTTTAGGAGGTTAAATTAGATAAATACCATGAAAAATTTTGCTCAAAAATTAAATGGATAAAAATAGTAATATGTTAGGTTCTAAAGATTTCTAGAAGGTTTTAAAGCTAAGATAGTTCATGAGTTGGGTTAGCAGTTTGGTTAAGGTCTTAAAATGTAATTAGGGGTTAAATGAGCATAGGAATTAGATAAATTAATTTAGGATTTTGATTTATCAAATATGAAAATGGTGAAATAAATTTAGCTAATTAAGTGATTGAAATAGATATTTGGTCATAATTAAAATGTTGAGAAATTTGGGTTTTGAATTTAGAAGAATTTGTTGAAATTGGGAAAAATGGAAAATTAAGAAATTGTATTTTAAGTAGATGACCAAATTGATAGTTGGGTTTGGTTTAATTTATTTAGTAGAATGAAGTAGAAAATTAATGTAGTTTAATTTTCATTTTTATTTAAAATCAATTACTAGCTTAAATTTGCTAATTCGCCTAATTATACTATATAATTTACTTAGTTAAATTATCTAGATCAAATTTCTAGTTTAGGTTCTATTTGGTTCAAATTTTTTCATATTTTTATATGATCTAATTCACATTTTTTTTAATTAACTTAGTAAAATTCGGGATATTCATTTTCTTTGCTAACCACCATCTATTTTCTTTTAATCACACTTGTTGAGCATGTGAATTTATAATTTATTGTTTTCCACCTTCCTTTAAAACAAGAATTCCATTTACGTGCTCTCATCGTCTATTCTCCATTGTTCTTCCCTCTAACAACCTTGTATTTTATTTTAGAGCATCCCCAACAGTCGCTCCTTGGCGACAATTCCAAAGGAGGAAGGACCTGTACTCTATCCTTATGGGATGGAGCCAGTGCTTAAGGGAAGAAGTAGTCCTTTGATAAGGACCAGTTCTAATAGTTGATTTTATTTTTATTTTTATATGACGTTGTGTGTAATTTTTATTATTGTGTGGAACCATAAAATTATAAAAAGTTATAAAGAACCTTGTGTGAAGGATTTTAGAGATAAAGTGATGGGTTTTTAAAAAAATGATATCTTTAAAATTCTGATGTGACATTTTAAGGACCTCTTGGAGTTCCTATGGGTTGTGGATGCTCTTAAATGTAATAGTAGCTTGGATGATTGATGATAGACAAATATTCATGAGTTGTCATATAAATTAATGCAATAGTTCTCTCATCATCTCTACTCCATTAGTAAATTTGTTTCCATTAACTAATTAGCTTTTATATAGCTCTCATAAAAATATAATGAGATATTATGATCATTGTCGATGAAAAAGTTATAGTAATATAAAATTAGAATACTCCATAAGCATAATTGCTTTTGTTGCTCTAACACGTGCTAAAAGGAGAAAAAACATATTTAAGCTTGCTATCCAAAAAGCAAATAACTTATGTGATAACGAAAGATAGTAATCAAGATTCTTAAATTAACTTTGTATGAATATTTTGGAGTTTTTGCATGAGGATTTTGGATTTTGGATTTATAATTGTTATTTTGAAAAGAAAATAAAATATATTTAAGGTTGATTTTTTTCCCACGGAATTAAGAGCAATTTGATTATGACATTAAGAGGACTAACTCGGGTGTACAATTTGTCAAAAATAAAAACATAGGTACCTAAAACATCAAAGACAAAAAAATTAGGTGACTAAAGTGGAAAGGTGGAATTGAAACTAAAATCACAAATGCACCTTACAAAAAAGTTTACCACAATAAAATAATGCTAATTTTATTAGATATAGATTACATTTTTGTTCATTTCCTTTTTGCTAAAACCCACCCCTAAACACCCCCACTCCTCTCTCTCTCTCTCTTTTTTTTTTTTGCTTTTCAGTAATAATAATTGAATACATGAAATTTCATATATATCTCTCCTTGCAATTACGTTTCCTTCCAATGTATCACTAGAGAAAGTGAAAAATTATACTTCTTTTCCATTTTCACATTTTCATAAGTCACAACCATTTCTTGCTTAAGAGTCGTGAAACACAGCATTGATAAACTTCCTTTTGCTATATTCCTTCAACATACAACTACATCTAGATCATGTTTGAATGCTTATGTAAAATGTTTGCACAAAAGGTATCATCAAGTTCAACTATCCAATCATATTTCCTATGTTAGGAAATGGCTTATTAAGCACACATGTAGAAACTTGAAAATGGCCTAGAGGTATGAAATCATTGTCCTTTCCTCTAGCACAAAGATTAATTAGATTATGAATTCTCTTAAGTTATGACTGAGTTTAAAGGCTTGTGTGACAAATAAAATGCCTTTAAAAGAAAATAAAACTAAAACTAAGAGCAAGATAGACTTTTGGTTAGACTTTCTCTTGTAAATGAGAGGCTAACTCCTCCTTGTTTGTTATTATGGAAAAATAAAGAGATAAACCTTAATCTTTGTAACCATAGTCCTCTTACATGTCAATGTTTTTGCTTATGGTAATCTTTTTTCTTTTTCTTATTGATTTGTTCTATTTTAGCCATCAATTAGAAAATAAATGGACCTAATGCTACTTCTTTTTTCACTTCATGAGAAATTGGGATGTCCAAAGATATACAAGAAAGGAAATAATCTCACCAAATAGTAAGATTTTGGGATCTTATAATAATTTTCAAGCATTAACTTGATGTCCTTCAAATAGATTGTGATAAAATTCTAATCATAGAGATGCTATGGTTAAATGTACTTAGCACAAGGCACACTCAAGATGGATGACCTTTTAGAAGTAACTAACATAAAGAAAAAATTGTGCAATGTCTAATGGAAAAAATGAATAATACCTCATGTATGGAGTTTTGATTGTTACAGCAATATTATAGTGATTGACTAATCAATGAGGAGGAGTTAAGTGCCTATATAAGGTTATTTAGGTAAACGGGCCCTTGGCCTAATTTAATGTCATATGCTAGTCTCTTAGTTTAGTGATATGACCAAGTAATCTAGTTCAATAAATGATGTTTTAAGGAGATTTGGTTTGGTAGGCTTAGAATAGAGATTGTCAGAGTAGTTTATTTTACTCTTGGCTTTAATCAGTTTTCTTATATACAAAAGTAGATTCAGAAAATATCTTTTTAGGATAATTTGGGCTTTGTTTAACTTCAATAGCTAATGTAGAACAGGTTAAAACTCATTTATATGATGGATGAACTATTTATTAAAGGACTGGATTTCTTTAATATAATAAAAGCCTTTAAGTCACATTGAACCTATTCAAGCCCAAATTTGAAGCTTATGCCTATGTAAGTAAACAAGGGGTGAATGCTGGTCGTTCGATCTGTGGAAGCAGTGCAATAGTTGCAAGTAACGCTTGATCTCGATCATCTATCCATATGCCATCCAATAGTTAGCATTGACCTTCAACATCTATAAATAAGAGGCTTATCTCTTCATTTGGCTCATTTTGTATATTATTAAGATTGAGAGCAATGTAGAAGTTTTACTGAAATATCCCCATGAAAGATTAAAATGCCAATTCAACGTAGAACGAATCATGAATGATCGAGTCTACTTGATTTGATCTTTTGTCATACTTATGTGCTTGAGAAATCGAGTTTACCTATTCCTCCTCCCATGCCTCTCCTTATAATATTCACACATGTTTCATAATTTCAAGACTCTTCTTGGGTCAGTCTATGTGCTTGTTGCATATAATCGGCCAGTTGTAATAACCCCACCATACATTGCCACATAAGGAAAGGTGTCTTAGTATAGAAGCACCTCTAGAGCTTGAATGTGAGCACTTCTAGAGTTCTTCTCATTTGGTTTAGTCTTGCGGCAATTTTAAAAATACTAGTGAGGACGATAGTTTTGAATGGAAAAAATGAGAAATGTCTCAAACAGATTTTGATAGATATATGTATATATTTTATATCGAAACGCCTTTTATTGAAATGCTCTTGAAGTTCATTGAAATCTTATGGTCAAGTGTGTTTAGTGGAGAGCTATCCTAAGGTGGACAACATGAAGGATTCTTGACACTGGTAACAAAATCATAAGACTTGTCATGCAAAAGGCAAATGGTATCTTGTTTATGGAGTTTTAGTTGTTATAATTAAAGAGATTTCTAGCAACGATTTTGGTTGAAGGGTGAAACATAAAGTCAACGTCAAAATAGAGGCTTGTAACGAATCTAATGATTATTCGTCCTTTGTGTTGAAGGAAAGTATCGTGATGAATTCCTTGTTAAGATAGTCTTTATACTAATCTTTCTCACGATTGGCAGAATAAAGCACCAAAGAGGAAATTGAATTAAGGTACTTTATTATATAAGTTTGTTAAAAAAACGAATTAATGGACAAATAATTGGATTAAAGAGATGAATCTCGCAATATTTTTAATCGTTATTTTATTAGGATGTAAGATACGAAATCCGAGATTTAAGAGTAATAACTTTGTAGAAGAAAATGATTGGTAGCATGAAATAAGTTCAAAAGAAGGCATTTGGACGAATTTAGGATGAATATTTAAAGTTTCTAAACTACACTAACGACAAGAAGGAGATGACATGGGAAAGTGCAACCTATACAAGGAAATTACATAATCTTTTACATTCCAAGCAGCACAACGTGCTATGACTATGAGTCATAATTCTTAAAATGCGATTTTAGTCATTTTATGGTGTAGATCAGTTATATATTGGCATAAGATATCTACAAAAAATTACTACACTTTAAATGTTTATACTTATTTGGGTAAAATTCACAACTCTTGAGCAGATACAATATTTGCAAGAGCTTGCATAAATTGACTTTGTCCCTTTCTAACGACACTTTCTTCTCGAACCAACTCTCGTTAACAAACACCCTCCTGCTCCCGGTGTAACTTCATCCACATCTCATACTGATAAGATCCACTCCAGACAAAGTCCAATTTTCATAAGGCAAGGGAACTCATATTTCATCGTTCACATGACACAAGCAATTAAGAGATCCTTCAACGTCTAGATTCCACTCGTAAGATCCGAACAAAGTTGTCACTAACACTCTTAATTCCCAACTTGCATTATCTGGCGAAATTTCAATTTAATTCACAGTCTTGGTACCATATTTAGTTGTTTGAAGGTCCACAATATATAATAGGAAGTCTATTTAAATTTTAAAACATTTAATAATTTTGATATATTCATCAAGTTCAACTATCCAATCATATATTTCCTATGTTAGGAAATGGCTTATTAAGCACACATGTAGAAACTTGAAAGTGGCCTAGAGGTATGAAATAATTGTCCTTTCCTCTAGTACAAAGATTAGTTAGATTATGAATTCTCTTAAGTTATGACTAAGTTTAAAGGCTTATGTGACAAATCAAATGCCCTTAAAAGAAAATAAAACTAAAACTAAGAGCAAGATAGACTTTTGTTTAGACTTGCTCTTGTAAATGAGAGGCTAACTCCTCCTTGTTTGTTATTATAGAAAAATAAAGAGATAAACCTTAATATTTGTAACCGTAGTCCTCTTAAATGTCAATGCTTTTGCTTATGGTAATCTTTTTTTCTTTTTTCTTATTGATTTTTTCTATTTTAGCCATCAATTAGAAAATAAATGGACCTAATGCTACTTCTTTTTTCTCTTCATGAGGAATTGGGATGTCCAAAGATATACAAGAAAGGAAACAATCTCACCAAATAGTAAGATTTTGGGATCTTATAATAATTTTCAAGCATTAACTTGATGTCCTTCAAATAGATTGTGACGAAATTCTAATTATAGAGACGCTATGGTTAAATGTACTTAGCATAAGGCACACTCAAGATGGATGACCTTTAAGAAGTAACTAACATAAAGGAAAAATTGTGCAATGTCTAATGCCAAAAATGAATAATACCTCATGTATGGAGTTTTGATTGTTAGAGGCAATATCACAGTGAATGACTAATCAATGAGGAGGAGTTAAGTGCCTATATAGGGTTATTTAGGTAAATGGGCCCTTGGCCTAATTTAATCATAGGCTAGTCTCTTAGTTTAGTGATATGACTAAGCAAAGGTTCAATAAATGATGTTTTAAGGAGATTTGGTTTGGTAGTCTTGGAATAGAGATTGTTAGAGTAGTTTATTTTACTCTTGGCTTTAATCAATTTTCTTATACATAAAATGTAGATTCACAAAATATCTTTTTAGGATAATTTCAGCTTCGGTTAACTTCAACAGCTAATGTAGAACAGGTTATAAACTCATTTATATGACAGATGAACTATTTTATTAGAGGACTGGACTTCTTTAATATAATAAAAGCCTTTAAGTCACATTGAACCTATTCAAGCCCACATTTGAAGCTTATGCCTATATAAGTAAACAACGGGTGAATATGCTGGTCGTTCGATCTATGGAAGCAGTGCAATAGTTGCAAGTAATACTTGATCTCAATCATCTATCCATATGCCATCCAATAGTTAGCATTAGCCTTCAACATGTATAAATAAAAGGCTCATCTCTTCATTTGGGTCATTTTGTATATTATTAAGATTGAGAGCAATGTAGAAGTTTTACTAAAATATCCCCATGAAAGATTAAAATGCCAATTCAACGTAGAATGAATCATGAATGATCAAGTCTACTTGATTTGATCTTTTGTCATACTCGCGTGCTTGAGAAATCGAGTTTACCTATTCCTTCTCCCATACGTCTTCCTATAATATTTACACATGTTTCATCATTTCAAGACTCTTCTCGAGCCAATCTACATGCTTATTGCATATAATCGGCCAGTTGTAATAATCCCAATATACATTGCCACATAAGGAAAGGTGTCTTAGTATAGAAGCACCTCTGGAGCTTGAATGTGAGCACTTCTAGAGTTCTTCTCATTTGGTTTAGTCTTGCAGCATTCTTAAAAATACTAGTGAGGACGATAGTTTTGAATAGGAAAAATGAGAAATGTCTCAAACAGATTTTGATAGATATATGTATATATTTTATATTGAAATGCCTTTTATTGAAATGCTCTTGAAGTTCATTGAAATCTTATGGTCAAGTGTGTTTAGTGGGGAGCTATACTAAGGTGGACAACATGAAGGATTCTTGACACTGGTAACAAAATCATAAGACTTGTCATTCAAAAGGCAAATGGTATCTTGTTTATGGAGTTTTCGTTGTTATAATTAAAGAGATTTCTAGCAACGATTTTGGTTGAAGGGTGAAACATAAAGTCAACGTCAAAATAGAGGCTTGTAACGAATCTAATGATTATTCGTCCTTTGTGTTGAAGGAAAGTATCGTGATGAATTCCTTGTTAAGATAGCCTTTATACTAATCTTTCTCACAATTGGGAGAATAGAGCACCAAAGACGGAATTGAATTAAGGTTCTTTATTATATAAGTTTGTTAAAAAAACGAATTAATGGACGAATAATTGGAGTAAAGAGATGAATCCCACAATATTTTTAATCGTTATTTTATTAGGATGTAAGATATGAAATCCGAGATTCAAGAGGAATGATTTTGTAGAAGAAAATGATTGGGAGCATGAATTAAGTGAAAAAGAAGGAATTTGGGCGAATTTAGGATGAATATTTAAAGTTTCTAAACTACACTAACGACAAGAAGGAGATGACATAGGAACGTGCAACCTATGTAAGGAAATCACATAATCTTTTGCATTCCAAGCAGTACAACGTGCTATGACTATGAGTCATAATTCTTAAAATGAGATTTTAGTCATAATCTTTTAAATGTTTATACTTATTTGGGTAAAATTCACAACTCTTGAGCAGATACAATATTTGCAGAAGCTTTCATAAATTGACTTTGTCCGTTTCTAACGACACTTTGTTCGAACCATTTCTCGTTAATAAACACCATCCTGCTCCCGGCGCACTTCATCCACATCTCATACTGATAAGATCCACTCCAGACAAAGTCCAATTTTCATAAGGCAAGGGAACTCATATTTCATCGTTCACATGACACAAGCAATTAAGAGATCCTTCAACGTCTAGATTCCACTCGTAAGATCCGAACAAAGTTGTCACTAACACTCTTAATTCCCAACTTGCATTATCTGGCGAAATTTCAATTTAATTCACAGTCTTGGTACCATGTTTAGTTGTTTGAAGGTCCACAATATATAATAGGAAGTCTATTTAAATTTTAAAACATTTAATAATTTTGATATATTCATCAAATACTGTGCGTGTAAATTTTATTAATAATAATAAGTTGGCAATCCAATATATGATGTGATAAGAGAAATTTTATCCTTATCCTATCCCTGTCTTAGATGGACTTTATACACAAATACTGAAACACGGATTCAAAGCCGTTTGAACATCAACAGTGTTAATATATGACATGACACATAGAGATCTTACCATTCAATTGATACATATATTATATAAATTACGTAGTATATATATGGAAATATCCATAATTACTCATCTATTTTAATCATGTGTACCCCTAACATTGTATTGACAGACTGGGATGAAATTGGTATTTTAATTTTATTAATATGAAAGAACCATTTCTTCATTTGGTCCGAAGAAAAATGTTATTTTTTAATACCCCCAATCATAAAACAAACTCTCATGCATGAGGATAAAAACACATGTCTATTGTTATCTAAAATATATATATATATTATATATAAATTGTATAAAAAATGATTATCGAATTAGTATCGCTATCTTCCATATTTAAGTGAGGATACCATAATTTCTGCTCATGTCGTATGTACAAGTCAAGATATAGTGACCTATCCAATCAAAGTTTTACGCTCCAGTGTATCCCGTATTAGGTGAGCGATACAGGCTTGAGTTGCTATGTCTTATAATTCTTATTCAATTTGAGTAAATCAAATATAATATAAATATTATATGCCAGTAAAATTTTTTCTTTTCTTTTATTTTTTTTAACATGGACTATGATTTTCCAAGATTACATCATGGGGTTAAATCCATATCTATAGTTAGTAAACACACACTGGTAGAGTAGAATATTAGAAGAATCTCACTGTAAGTGGTGCCCAGCCAAATGGATAGCGACCCGCACATGGAGTCTCGTGTCCAATAATGCAACCAACCAAATACGACTAAAGCCGTCTTCCCCCTATACTATGTGGAAATCTACTCTACATATAATATGCAAAAAGAAATATGACCGTTGAAACACCAAAATTCCACCTAGAAAAATTATATATACATTATTGACCATGTGGTTATAGGTTTTATTATATTTATATAAACCAATCTCCCATACAAACACCCACAACTCTCTCTCTCTCTCTCTCTCTCAAATCTCACATTCAAGGAGTCTTCTATGCTCCCTTCTCACATTTGAATTAACACAACAAGAAGACATACATTATTATATATTCCTTTTCCACATTCTTCTCCCTGATTCCTTTTTTCACTTTGATATTTAATTTAATGGCTTCTCTTTCTTCTACTTCTTTGTTTATTTTATATATTTACTATTTCATTCTTAGTTTATCAAATTTCTCATCATTTTTTGTATCATCTTTGCAGGTTAATAACGGAACTAGCACTTGCACCAATAATATCACCTCCAGTAATGTCAATAGGCACCGGCACAAGTGGTTCGGACCGATCGGCCACCTCGTAATCACTGTGAATCATAACGGCTCCGCCCAGTTCAAGACCGTCCAAGCCGCTGTTGATTCCATTCCGAATAACAATAGGCAGAACACCACCATAAAAATCAGCGCGGGATATTACATGTAATAACAGAAACTTCTAAATATTATATACATACAAACATATATATATATATATATATATACCTTACGAAGCCTCCATCAAAGTCTAGAATTTAGCTAAATTTACTAATAAACTTCATTTTTCAATTGCGACTTGGATATCATAATTTAGTTGAAAATTCTGGAGCACTATCTGCAAAAAATACCTATATTGACTTATGAATATACATATATGAATATTAATCTTATTTTGACAGAATATGAAACTAATACATAATTTTTTAAAAACTACTACTTATGTGTTAAAATTTTATTGATACTTATATATAATTAATTGATCTTATAGTTCGGTTAGTAGATTAAATTCTTTCTTTGATATTTGAAGCACAGCAATAATTTACTCATTCTTTTATTCTACTTTATTGTTTATATTTTCATTTTCTTCGAGCCTACTATACACGACGAGATACCAAAGAAAAGCACAACCTTACACTAGCGAAAAAAATATTCGAAATGCAAGACAGTTACTTACATGTTGTCTTCAGGTGGATTTATTTTATATATTATTATGCTATTATTCTTGAAGGTGATAATGACATGGTACGGTGGGTGGTGCAGCGAAAAGGTGGTGGTTCCGGCGACAAAGCCGTTCATCACGTTCCAAGGAAGGAAGAGATGTGACGGTGATAGAGTGGCATGATAGGGCATCCGACCGTGGGTCCAATGGTCAACAGTTACGTACTTATAGAACAGCTTCTGTCACTGTTTATGCAAACTATTTCTCCGCCCGTAATATCAGTTTTAAGGTACATTGTCTCATTTAAGGCTTTTCATAAATATAGGATCGATCATTGTCTTTGGGCCATATAAGCCTATTTTAACATGCGTTTTTAGATTAACTTTCTATGTTAATTATTTGCTTATGGAATTTTATGATAAAATTGAACTCTGAAAGGAACAACCCTCAAGTTAGTTAAGTACAGGTGTCTAATTGTGGGAAAAATATTTGATAGCTAACGTATACACGTGGTATCTAACTTTTAATCATATTTTGATAAATAAAAGAGACGGTGGATAGATTTTTAAATTACTATCACTTATAATTTATGAATATAGCTACATATTAAAATATGGTTGGTATTTACTCACCATGTATATATTAGATGTGGTATTTATTATCCGGTCAAGTACCACTTATATGATAATGGTCAATCTTATTATTACATGTGGAAATAAATACCTGTCGCTGTGAATCCTTTCAAGAATCTTAAATATAAAATGAATAAATTATTAGAAAAAGAGAAAGGGTTTAACTTAAAAATCCCATAAAGTTTCTTAATGACAAAAACTACCTGCATAGTATAATTAATTATGGTTACGGAAAAAATTATAATTATTTATGGAAATTCGTAGTGCAATTTTAATTTAACTTTATTCTGGTAGGCACATATAAAATTTAATTTAGCTAACCACTAGTAATCATAGTAGTAAATTTCAAACCACCCAATAACATGATTGTAAAAGGTGATTCCCCCCCCCCCCCCCTCTTAAAAGGTGCCTCTGATCCAAGACATAGACAACAGGAAAATTTAGTAGTATTAGTAATTAATGATGTTAGAACTAATTAAGAAACTTTCATGGTATTTTAAAATAATATATATATACTCTCCTAACAATCCTAATTATCATAATAATATATACTTATTAACGTGGAAATTTATGTATTTCGTTCTGTGTTTTCAAATAGAACACGGCCCCAGCACCAATGCCGGGGATGCAGGGGTGGCAAGCGGTTGCATTTCGGATCTCCGGCGACAAGGCGTACTTCAGTGGCTGTGGATTCTACGGTGCACAAGACACTTTATGTGACGATGCTGGTCGGCATTACTTCAAGGATTGTTACATCGAGGGTTCCATAGACTTCATTTTTGGAAATGGCAGGTCCATGTACAAGGTAATTAATAAAATGATAAACTGTAGTTGCATTATTATATTGCAATTTTTTTTGTCGTAATTTGTCTTGTAATTATCAATATGTTTGTACCACATAATAAGAGGTTGAAAAGAAGAAATTAATATCTATCAACATTTTTAAATTATCAACAACTTAATAATTTAGTGGCATTATATATTGATATTGTAATAGAATGAATTAGGCAATTTAAATTCTCCTCTCCCACTACCAAGCATTTTTAATAATTATTAACCACCGTCCCTAATTAGAAAAAATATAATATGTTAAACATAACTTAATCTAAAGTAACTACTACTCATATGAGAAAATTAATGATAGTTACTCACAGGTACTATTAAACGCAATATATAATATCCGCTAAAGCACTAAATCCTTTCTCATCTAATTATTGTTTATTGTGGTTACCTTCTTTTGTCACATATCAATATGAATAACTAAAGACACCCATCTGTTGACATTGTCATTACAAAATTTTATAACTACAAAATCTTAGTTATGAACATTTATAAAATTATCTTCCACACAACCAAATCTTAGTCATAGTTAATTATCATATTGTTCTGTATTTTTCATTATATTAAGATAAATGTACATTGCGATGATACAAACAAAACATAGGTACGTTATATTTTGGAAGAAGCGTTATTACATCGAATGTGATGTATAAGTCGTACCAATAGTATTGTCGTCACGTCGCGTCGTGGATCTTATATTAATTAAAACGAAGTGCTCCTTTCTGGTGTCTGCATGTAGCTCACAGAGTCCCACTTTCTGCATGTTTTGTCATTTGAATGGGAAGACAAATCTGGAAAAGGATAATCTTTTCCCTGTATGCCCGTTCAACAATGTGTCAGAAATGGCGCGGCCGTATTAAAGACTTTTTGTTTTGGTAGCACGTGAACCCCTCAAACACTAATACTAGGTGCATGCAATATAAATTATACATTTTATGTTTTCCCACCAGCATGCAATTGCAATATATTATTTCGTTCAATTTCAAAATCTGAATCACTTTATTCAGCCCAAAATAGGTAAGAGAAGATATCTTTTTAGAGTGATTCCACATGTAAATAGCTAAATTTATATGATAAAAGTGTAAAATTTTAAATCATCTTTTCTTAGCACTATGCACTTGATGTAAAATGAATGCCTAACAAATCCTTATTTCTATATCATTATTATTATTATTTTTATAATAGGTGAAGTGAAGCTATATGGGATTTAAAAAAAAAAAAATTGCATGATAAGTCGATAACATGATAAATAAGTACATTCAAGAGGTCTACATTTTTATGTATTTTTTGCATTTGGCTTGAAAATCAAATATTTCAATAAAATTATAAATTTTATCATTCGAGCACATGTCGTTTTTCATGGACATGAAGTTTGAGAAGCTAGATTCGTACAAATGAATCTAAACTTGATACACAATATGGTATGAGACAAAATTCTAGCTTCGACAGTTTTGAATTCTACTAAACATTACAGAAAAATTTAATTATAACTTGGCATCTATCCCTTATTACAAAAATATAAAATTTATGGAAATTTAATTTCCAAGAGTAAATTGAAAATAATTTTTCTTAGACTTAATATTCCATCCCAAAATTAAAATTGCATGCATAACTGCATAATTGGTGTTTCCGGGAAATTGATAAACAAGCAATAAAAAAAAAAAAAATTTCTTTTATATAATTTGTGTCTGCTTACGATAATAATTCTTTGTTGATGACTTTGGTAGGACTGTCATATACACTCAATAGCAACTAGATTTGGGTCGATAGCAGCACATGCCAGAAAATGCCCTGATGAGAAAACCGGTTTTGCTTTCGTCCGGTGTCGAGTCACGGGGACCGGATCGCTCTATTTGGGCCGGGCTATGGGCCAATACTCAAGGATTGTGTACTCCTACACTTACTTTGATGACTTGGTGGCTCATGGTGTCTGGGATGATTGGGACCACGTCGGCAACAAGAACAAGTAAGTCTTAATTCTTACTGTATTTATTAATTAGCTTTGACTTTACAACTATTAATATAATCATTATTAATGATTCGAGCAAACTAATGATGAGAATGATTCATAAATTTCAAAGTATGGCCCATCAAAATGCCATTATGATTGTCCATTGTTTAAAGTTTTACTAAAAGGTACTTATTAAAAAAAAAATATATATATATATATATATATTATGAGTCCCTTAAGTTTCGTTAAGAGTCAAAAGAAATTCAAAAAAGGAACTTATTAAAATCGTTGTACATTTTTAAAAGAGGAAAAGAAGTGTGCATGCAAACATTTTCTTGGCTTTTAAGATTATCTTGAAAGCATTTATTAACAATTTACTATTATTAGTATGTGTCGTATATAAATATTTGCTGAACATATTTTGATAAGAATATACATATATAAAAAATTGTCAAAAAATTAACTTCTCATTTAATTATTTACAAATGCAAAATGCTTAATGTTTGTTTAAATCATGTCAAAGAGTGTTTTTTAACTTTTAAGGCACTTCTTAAAAATTGATAGAAGATACTTTCTATATTTTTTGAATTTGAATATTATAAAATTTTTCTATTTTATAATATTAATTACACACTTTACAAGAAAATAGATGTATGGCAAGATGAAAGAATTTTTCATTTTTGTTATTGTTTTTCAAAAGTATAATTTACATTTTTCTTTTTTTATTACCACCTCTATAAGAAACAATTCTCAAAACTTATTTGAAATAAGTAAGCTAATTTAGAGTACGCCATTTATGTTATCTCATTTCTGCTTCTTAATTGTTCAAATTTGTACCTGTTGACAAAACTATATTATCAAAATTTTATTTTGATAATAAAAATTCAATTATATATATTTTTTGTGGAATTACAGGACAGCATTTTTTGGAGTGTACAAATGTTGGGGCCCAGGGGCAGCAGCAACGAGCGGAGTATCATGGGCCCGAGAGCTGGACTTTGACTTGGCCCATCCATTTCTCGTCAAGAGTTTTGTCAACGGAAGGCATTGGATTGCACCTTACGATGCTTAACCAACCACAACATACATCAAAATATTCTTTCATTTCAATAATTTCCCTGAAGAAAATTTCATTTATTAATTTTATTCATTCGTTCATTATTTTCAAAATTCTTACTTTGTGAAGTAGTGTGCGTATTGGAATAGTAATGTACCAATTCGATTTATTGTTTTAATTGTATACTCTACATTTCATGAGTTGATAGGTTGTATGTTACAAGTACATTTGAATGAGAAAATATTATTCTACATCCAAAGGAATATACATGAGTATTTTGCCATTTCAATTAGGTATATATCATTGGGACAAATATTCGCTTTACAGTATTTTTGATGTCACGTTAGGTTCTTGGTAAATAATAATATGCTACGTGTTATTTATTTAAAAAATAAAATTAATTAAAATCAAATTAATAATAAATAACACATTTTTACTTGTAGGGATAGTATTATGACAGTAAATTGGATAAAACACACTTGAATTCATATTATCACAATAAAGAGTATCTCTCGACTCTCTATAAAGCAAATTCCGTGTAATCCATTACAAGCATATCAGAAACTTTCAAGATCTCTAGTAATGGCTTGAAATCTTAAAGGCAATAATTTTCACTAATAGTTGTAGCTGATATCATCTCATATTTTCCCTTAAGAATTTATTTACTTAATCTAATTAATTATTATAATAGTAATTTTTATGATTTTTATGGGTCTTTTTAATTATCGGATTTAATCTAATATTTTTAAAATATTTAGTTTAGCTAGACATTTGTGGAAACTTTTCTTTTCTTTTTTTTTTTTTTTTTTTTTTGCAAAGAAAAATTACAGTAGGATCCTTAATGAAGAATTTTCAAAATTTTATAAGGATTTAATTACAATGATGATCTCTAAAAAATAAGTTCTTAATATAGGGATGGTTTTAAGCACTCCCATTGTACATGCTCTAAAAGCTTATTTTGTCTCTTTTGGTCAAGGTGTCATTTCATTTAAAAATTTCATTACTTTATTCTTTGGGTTCTTTTTCTTTTTCTTTTTTTTTTTATATATCGTCAAAACATACTATTATTGAAATATTAAATTTTTTGGACAAAAAAAGAAGAAAGAAATATTAAATTTACACTTGCAATTTAAAATTGCATATCATGCGTTTATCTTTTTCTTAAATTATAAACTATGATTCAATCATTAGCCAAAATCTAAACTGAATTTTCATAGTTCCAAAATCTTTTAGACCTAAGAGAATGATTTGGTTCAAAATAAGAAAAATGCTAATCATATATGATTTCATTGGATTCGAAGAAAAATCCATATAATTTTCCTTCTCCTTCTAATATCAATGCATAATCTTGTAATTATTTCTTTGACCCACTTATCATTTTCCATTCATATCATTTGATAATAGAGATAGTCCGTGTGATAGTGAGTTAAAACCTATTATTTTTTAATAGAATTGGAATTTGATTTTATTTATAAAATTAAGCAAATTTAAAATACCATTAAACAAAAAGTCTTTTGCTAGGGTCAGCTTCTCTCATCAGTCAAGAGTCGCTCTTTCTACAGTTCTTACCCCATAAAATGAGAAAAAAATCTTGAGTGGATGATATATGTACTGTATAACTTTAATAATTTTTTAATATATAAACAATATAATAGGGTAGTCTTTGACAATAATCTCTTACCTTTCAGCATCTATCAGTGGACCGAGAAAATCCTACGGCCCAAAAACTCTAGCTAATACCCGAAACATAGCAATGACTCCCCACTTTATCCTTTGGGTTCTTAACATTTACATATATAATCTACTAAACCCACCTTGTATAAATTATATAAATTAAATTACATAAAGAAGAAGAAAAGAAATTACAAGTTTTTTATGGGATCCTCTTGTCTGGTCCATCATTCTTGAAAGCTAAGATAAGAAACTACAATGTAGTTGGTATAAGCTTATATATTTCACCAGTAGCTAGTACCATCATCAATAACAATTCAGGCAAATTGATAAAAAATATGATTCTTCAATTTTTCAATTGGATGATTTGTGGCTCATTTATTTTTATAGTTAATGAATATCTAGAACACTTATTATAATCCCATTATTTTTTTAATTTAAATACTAATTACATATTTCAAAAAAAGAGCATATACATATTGAAAACAAAAACTTGTTTCATTTCAATTTTTTTTTAAAAATTATTTTTAGTTTTTTCCTTTTCGCTAAATATTGGTGGATAATCGAAATGCCGTGCACTGGTCCAGAGCATTGATAAGTCAAAAGTCGAATATGCTTCAATTTGATATTTTTTATGTCCTATTTGGAAATTTCGACACTCGATAGATATGAGTAGGAAAAGAAATTTTATGTTTGAACAAATAAAAAAAAAAAAAGATGTGAAACTACCACTAAAGTTTTAAGAATAATTAAGCCATATAATATTCATTTGAAATACCGAAGTTATTCTTATGTAAAAAATTAAATTACATGATAGAGAAACATCTACTCAAAATGTTGGATGTGATAGGGAGCTGGAAAGTGGAAGCATGTGACCAACAACATAATATTTGATTTTCCTATTTATCATTATACTATTTGTACATATACTTTTAGTAATTGCTTGAATATTGTAGGAAGAAAAAGACATAAAAATGAAAAATAATCGTATTTCTTTGATGGAAATGCTATGGAATTGGGCACATGTAACATTTTGAAATGTTGATATTTTTCCATAACTTAATAAGATACTAAATAAAATAAATTTTAATGTTTCTTTTTATTTTCTTTTTTTAATATCGTAAAGTGTCGACAAGCATAAAACAACTTATTCACAATCCATGCTACTCTTCTCTCGTCTCAAATTGATAGTTGTAGACTGGAAAAAAAATCATGATGGTGATTGGACCGAGCAACGCTGCTTTTAAATTTGATGTCGAATTTCAACTTGCATCATACTATCTTTCTTTCTTTCTTTCTTTTTTTTTTCCTTTTCCTCTTTTTGCCCTTTACCTTTTCACCAAATATTTGTATATTACAACTATTGTGAAAATATCGAGTTAGATCTATTTACTTCAGAAATGAATGCTGATGGCACTATGCATTTATAATATGATTTTTTTTTTTAATGATTTGATTTGTATCTAATTACACAGTTTTGCTTTAGGACTTTTTCATCTGTAAAGTACATTAAATGATCCCATTTCATAATGATTAGATAAATATAAATTAGAAATTTATCTGAATAATAACTTTTCTTTGAGTTTTCCTATTGCTTTTCTTGCCGTTACAACCCAGTTACATAGATCTAGAAACAAGCCCAAGTGGCTAAGGATTTTACTCATGAAATGCATGTACACATTACAAATACAGTTGTTAACAGCTGATCTAAGTTTTGTAAATAGTTATTTTAGATCATATCATAATAGATAGTAGTTTTAACTACTGTACACGTATAAAATGAAGAAGTCGAATGAAATAGGAAATATCCCAGCTTAGAGTATAGAGCAATTTGTAGAGTTTGTGGCTTCCTCGAATAGCCATTTTTGTATCAATTTCATACTTGCATGCAAACACAAATCTCAGTTAGTTTGAAATACTAAGCAAGAGAGAAAGAGAGAGTAGAGTTAGGGTTTTGATTTCTTATATGAGGAATTGTTGGTGGAGGCGCGATAGGGATTACGTTAAGAGGCTTTTATACTCGAAATAGGCTAAACCGAGTGTAATATTTGGTGCTCTCATACTGGTCTTATCGCTCCTGTTACTCGATCTCATGAATCCATGGATGCTATGAAGAAGGCTTTAATTGCTATTCAGGATAGTTTTAGTAAAATGAATGAAAAAATTGAGAAATTAGAAGTGAATCAAAATCTTTGCGGCTCTAATAATTCTAATAATCATGAATAAGATTCATCATTTTTCGGTCATAGCAATCGGTCGGGGAATTTACTAAAAGGGATAAAGTTAGAGATTCCAAAGTTTGTGAGAGGATGTATTAGGGTGGTGTTCAAAGTGGATCAGTTCTTTGTATTTAATCACATTCTTGATGAGCAGAGAATCACCATTGCCACTTTTACCCTAGAGGGCGATGCTTTGAATTGGTACAAATGGATGTACATGAACAAACAATTTAGTTCTTGGACTAAGTTTACTGACGCTCTTCAACAAAGATTTGGACCTTCGGGTTATGAAAATGTTCAGGGCATGCTTGTTAAATTAACTCCAACATCATCTGTTGCACATTATCAGTCTCAATTTGAGGAACTATCCAACTGCACTGTGGGTTTACCACAGTCCTTTCATCTTAGCTGTTTCATTTCAGGATTAATACTGCATTATGGCGTGAGGTACAAATTTCTCGACCTAAAGATTAATGGATGCTATATGGTTAGCTAGAATGCGTGAAGATAAACTTAAGGAGCAATCAACTGGGTTTAGACCTTTTAAACCACTTTCTTCTACATACAGTTCCACTCCATTGCAATTTTCAAAACCACCAATGTTAGTATCAAACAAATATTTTCAATCAGGTACTACTACTCCTTCTACATCTACTTCTTTACCTATTGAACATTTTACTCCAGAAGAGATGCACGCTAGGCGTGAGAAAGGCCTTTGTTTTAATTGTAATGAAAAATTCAGTCGAAATCATAAATGCAAAGGATGATTTCTATTGCTTCTTTCAGATACCACTGCTATGAATGAGATATAAGATATTGATGAAATGATTGAAGAAGATACTATGCATTCTACTATACTTACCATGCTTTAAATGGATCCGTTTCCTAGGACCCTTTGGTTTCAAGGAACAATTAACTCACGTAATGTTTCGATACTTGTTGATTCGGGTAGTACACACAATTTTATGCATAGTAGGATGGTGAAACATTTGGTTCTTCCTATTATTCCTATTTCATAGTTTAACATTATGCTGGGGAATGGCCAAAAACTTCAATGTTAAGGTCAATGCAAACTAGTCAACATGAACATTCAAGGCTTTGTGTTTCAAGATACCTTTTACTTTCTAGATATTCAAGGAGCTGACGTGGTCCTTGGTGTTCAGTGGCTTCAAGGATTGGGACCTGTCACAATGGATTACAATGAGTTAATCATGACATTTTCCCATAGAGGCTCTTAGATCACTTTGGTTGGTGATCATTCTATTTCAGCACAACTGATTTCTCATAATCAGTTAAGGATGCTCTTCCAGGTCCATGTTGCAGTTCTGATCTGTGGCTAGATGGATTCTTTTTGAGTGAATACACAAAATGTTTATTGAAGCATATTGGGAAGATTTTCATCAATTTTTGAACCACCATCATCATTGCCTCAGTTGCGATATTCAACACCACATTCACTTAGTAAATGAGGTGGATGTAGTGAATGTGAAGCCTTATCATTACCCACTTTAGAAGGAGGAATTGAGCGTCAGGTGCATGAATGCTTGAACAGGCATTATTGAATGTAGCAACATCCCTTTTTCATCTCCATTTTTTTTTTAAGAAAAAAGAGGTTTATGGTGGTTTTGCATGGACTTGAGCTCTTTAATTAGGTCATTAAGGATGAATTTCTATACCCACAATTGATGTAACTTCTCGATGAATATATATGGAGTTGTGATTTTTAGTAACATTACATGGTCTTGCAAATAGAAAAGAAATAAGCTAATTGTTTTTTTTTTTTTTTTTTTTCTATCTTTTTACTATAGATATAGAACTAGCGAAGGCATCATGGGCTTGTGAAACTGAATCATGATTGTTCCATCTTGAGAGGGCATTGGATTGCTCCTTATGCTATACTGGTAAGTAATTAATTCATTAAATATGAAGAAAATTTCATTGATTGATTAATTTTCCTAAAGAAATTTCAATTATTTATTCCATTCTTTATTTTATAATATATTTTTTATTGGGTAGTAATTAATTCATTAAATAATAAGAAGAAGTTTTCATTTATTTATTTTCCTAAAAATATTTTGATTTATTGATTCCATTCATTCCTTATTTCATCGAAATCCAAACTTCTGCATAAAATAACATTCACATTGGAATGTACAAATACCAATTGAATTTTGTTTTTAAGAAGAAATTTTCAATTCTTGAATCATGCATTTACGTGGTTTTCCTGTGTGTTATATTGTGGTTTTATCGTAACGATTTTTTTTTAAAATAAAAAATATACGGCCTGTCATCTCGAAATGAATACTTTCTTTGTGATTATAGATTTATGAGTTATATATATATATTATATACATTTTTTCTAGATCTTAAACTCTTGATATCCTAGTGTTTGGAGAGCAGGTTGTGCTATGTCGTTAGGGGATAGAGAGCTTGAAGACCCACTTGCTCATACATGGCTTCATAACCTTGAAAAAATGCTTAAACTTGGACAGATACTTTTTCCCCTAACATTGCACAAATCACATAAGCGGAATAACAACTTTTGGAATTTTGTTTTTGTCTCTGAGGGTTTCCCCCCTCGTTTTTCATTCACCATAAGCTTCATGTCAAATACCCCAACAACAGATTGATTATTTGCTTGCAGGTTTTGGGATGACTCAACAATGTTTAGTGGATATTCAAGTAAATGCACATGAGGTTTCCAAACTAACGAATAAGATTGTCAGTGAGTCAAGCAAGTCAATTTATTATCTGAAACACCTTAAATTCTTATCTAGCTAACTGAATAATATAATATAAATTTAATTCTGAACTTAAATTTAAACTTAGTATATAAACTGAATTTAGATAGTTTAAATAAATAAAACAAGTAAACAATAGGAAATGATTAGATAACTTGATATAATTAAATTAGTAAATAGATTAAATTGAAATTTCATATTTCAATAGTCCTTTCAATTTATCTATTTATTTTATCTATCTATTCCTATAAATTAAATTTCATAATCTCTTCCAATTTTCATTTAAAACCCATTTTCTTTAATTTCAAATCCCTAATCTGTTTAACATTCAATTTTAAATGTTTTGCAAATTTCTAAACCCTTAAATTTTAGTTTAGTTTCCATATCCTTAATTCCCATCAATTTTGAATTCAATTACCTACCTAAGAATATTAGTTCTTAAGTCCAAACTCAAATTAAATATAAGATTTTCATAAATTAAACTCTTAAGTTAATTTTTTTTTCAAACTATTAATTTCTATAATATTCTCTAATTATTTTTTTACTATTTTCTGATATTTGAAGTAATTATCGAAAATGTTTAAACCTAATACTCTTACCCTAAAAATATCTTTAAACCCTTTTCTTTTTTCCCCTGCCTTTCTCTTTCTCTTCGTTCTTTTTCTTTTTCATTTCTTTATGTTATTCTTTTGCTTTTCTCTTCTTTCCTCTCAAAAATCATCTCAAATCTTAATTTCAAGAAGATCAAAGGAAAAAAAAAAAGTTAGAAAAGAAGATAGGAGATAGAACACAAGCTTAATGTAGCTATATCAACTTAGGAGGAGTAGTGATAGCAAAGAACAAGTGGTTTGAGTTAGCTAAATTTGTAAGTTATGTGGTTTTCCTTATTTTAATTGTTATTTATGCATGTATATGATGTATTAAAGGTAGATATAAGTAAGGTTTGTGATAAAATTTAGTGAATTAGTGAAATATTTATTTGGATGCTAGACCCTAGGTTGTGTAAACATATATAGAACTAAGGAGTTTGAGGGGATGATTCATGAAATATGGAGTAAAAATATGTATATAGACGATGTAAGTCATGTTATAACTTGCATATTGATTATAAGAAGTTGTGTATTGAGTTTATGATGTAAAACAAGTGAATAAATAGGTTAAAATCTACATGCTATGTTTTCATGAAAGAGCTCAAGGGGAATATGGGATGACCTAATCAGTCGTGCTCCTTGCTATTCTTAAAATACATGGATTTTAACTCATCTGAGAAGAACTACAGCTAAAACACGATTGGCCTTATTCAATCGTGCTTTTCTCTATTTCTTTTATTAAACACAATTCCAGAATAGTACGGCTAGAATACGGCTTTCCATATCCCACTATGTTTCTCTTTGATCCTTAAGCACTTAACTTGACAAGTGAAAGACGGCTTGCCCTATTTCATCGTGTTTCTTTCTATTTTTCAACTTGAGAATAAAACACGATTGAATGTACGTAGTTGTACTTCTCCTATGCTTGTACACAAGGTGGAACACGGCTAACCCCATTTGCTCGTGTTCTTCATAAAAAATAAAGTAAAAATAAAATAAGATAAGATAAAATAAATAAAAATAAAATGAAATAGACGAATGATAGATAGTTAATATAATATGTTAGTTAAATTATACAATTTGGAAGGAGTTAAATAAACTCATAGATTTAATAACTAATTAGATCAAACATAGAATTTAATTATAAAATGAACTTAGTTAATAAACCTAGATTCAACTTGATTTGGTAAATCTAAATAAGCTAAAATGAATTAGGCTATTTAAGATTTATAGGGTATATATAGGGGTGTTCAAAAAAACCGATCAAACCGAGAAACCGAACCAAAACCGAAAAAACAAACCGAAAAATTAGGTTAATCGGTCCATCGGTTTCGGTTTAGGTTTATAGTTTTTAATTTTTTCTGTTTTCGGTTTCGGTTTCGGTTTGTAATTAAAAAAACCGATGGTTAACGGTTAACCGATCCAATAATTATATATTTATAATATTAGTTAATTTTTTCAAAAATATAACATAAGTATATGAAGTGAAACACGACATCGTGACCCTAAGCCTTTTTCTCTTTATTTAATTATTTCTTTCCCATATCCTTCTACAGTTATGCTACTCTGCTCTCACAAGTCAACTCACCTCTCACAATCAACTCACAATCACGCCTCAATCCTCAATCTCACGACCATTATAAAGACAGATCTAGTACATCTAAACTCTTCTTGATGCAATACCGTGAATTGATGCAATGTACACAAGCTATGTGGCTAAAAGGATGATTAAAAATGCCTTCATTGTTCTCTGAAAATATGAACAAACGGAAATTTATCAGTTGTAAAACAAAAAATGGATAATTATTATATTGAATGGTTAAAAACCGAAATCCGAAAAAATTAACCGAAAAAAATGGTTAACCGTTAAGACGGTTAACCATTAATAATGGACTGGTTACGGTTTGCATTTTAGAAAAACCGATAATTATGGACCGGTTCAAAAAATAGAGCCATGGTCCGGTTAACCGATCCATGAACACCCCTAGGTATATAGCGTTGCCTTAATGTAATAGTTGAATATGACCTAGTAATTGAATTAAGTCTAATTAACCTAGCTAAGATTAAGTTAATATAGGCTTAATAATTTGTATTTTTGGCTTAAATTAATGTGTTAGTTAAACCATAAATAATAAGGAGAATATGTTATTTCAATTGTTTTTTTCCTAAAAATGAGTATTTTCTATAAGTTAGTGATTTGTCTTAATACTTATATATGTAAGAGACAATGATATTTTTCTAATAGATAATTATAACTAAAAGGAAAATAAATAATTTGACAGATAATGAAAAACTATCCTTATCATGGTAAGGCGATTTTCACAGCTATAGTAGGGTTCCTACTTGGTGTCTGATCAAATAAGTTTTAAAATAAGTTTTTGTAAGTAGATAATTAATTTAATTTCTTATATGAGTTTACTTTCTTGAGCAGATATTTGTCTCTAAACCTGTCACGCCCCAAGGATACCCTGGTAGTAATACACATATTATGATACCATCTAATGCAGTATTTGAAAGTATTTAACAAACAACAGATAGCATCAAATATGCATATTAATACTAGATTACGTTTGGAAAATGACAAGATGTTACGAAACATGATATTTTTGGTTGCATGATAAGAAATAATGAAAACAAATAAAATTACAATACCATAAATAAAACTTACTGTTTGAATAATAACTGTTACAAACCATGAAACATATCTAAAATTCTCAGATAATGAAATTGATGTCCTAACATTAATTAATACATATAAGTCATAAAACTATTCTCTTTGTTTCCAAGACTTTTCCAGCGTAAACCACGGCTCAGTGAATAACTAGAACATACCACATATCAAACAAGTTATCAATAATCATATGAAATGCAACAATCAAGCAAATAAACAATTACAAGCTTGGATAACCCGGAATCCAAATAGGATGGAAATTTACGTCTTCTCATCGGGGTTGAAGGAACTACATCTATGACTACACCTATCCAGGAGAAACTAAGCATACAGGAATAACAACACTCATAACAATCCTCTCTTTTTAATTCTCTTTTTCAACTCATCATGTCTTAATCACTCATTTCCTTTTCTCTTGTCTTAGAATCTTCACTAAGTGTTAGTTACTTCAAAGCGATACCACAAGTAGTGTCCTTCAATTACCGATTAGTTCTCATGAAACAGACAGAACAATGGTAATCTTGCGTAAAACTAATAGCCTCTTGCCTAGAAGTACCAAGCATTACTAGAGAACCAAAAAACTAACACGCGATAGGCTACCATTTTATTATTTTTATGTAGATATGCAATTTATACAATGCATGTCAAATTCTGTTAAAGTACCCATAATTATTAATCAGGTTAAAAGTGATCACTCCTTGTACAAACGGGCAATATGCTAAACAATCATCACCTTTACCAGATACGATGTTATCAATTTATTAGAGTAATTTAACAATCAATCCACTCGTACAGTAAACAATATCCATAACTAGATCCAATACAATTCAATTATAACTTTCGAGGAATACAGTAATCACGTAATCACGTTATACATTCCAGACGTGATCTTACGTGTGCCAGTTTCTCTTTTCTTTATTATTATTATTATTATTATTATTATTATTACTACTACTACTACTACTACATTTTAGTCAAGGGAAAGCACATGAATTACGTATAGGAATTACATGATCAGTACGTGAACAGTACCAGGCGAAAATTTTACGTTTTCGTATACACTGTTCATCATCTTCAAGCCTTGGATCAGATCTTGTTTTGTTCATTTTTCACATCTAAATCAATTTTAAATCATTCCTAAGCATTTATGCATGTAATATTTACACAAATATCAACTCATAACACCAAAACATGTGCATGATCTTTGATTCTTGGATTAAAATGGTGCAATTAGAGTTTAAGAATTCTTACCTCGTTTGGACCTGTTATGGATGTTTTGAGCTTGGTTCTAGAGTTAGTTTCGACCTTAGGTTGATGGACACATGATTTAGATTATAGTACAATACTTAAAACAACTTAAAACAGATTTGTCTTACCTTGTTTTCCCTTTAATTCGAGTTAAGCTAGAGTTTTTGAAAGAGTTTTGTTGTGTCATTTGTGGTGTTGTTTGTGTGTATTTTGTGAGTTATGGAGCACGAAAATGAGAGTGTTTGAGCTGTTGTTGTGTGTGATTTAAAGCTTTGTTCTTATGTGTATTACGAAGCTTCATTAAATAGAGAAAGAAAAAGAAGCATATGGCAGTTTGTTCCTCGCAAATTCTGCTCCGATTGTTACTGTTTTTAGTTGTTATTTTGCTACATTTATTAAGACATTGACTTGGCTTCTTTTGATTGGTTCTCTAGTGTATTTTGTTGATTATTTTAGACCAATTTGTGATTAAATCGATGAAGAAATCGGCTGCACAATGTTTTAGAAAATCTCAGCCATGGATTTGGGACAATTTGCACAGAATTGTCCAATAATTAAGAGACAATTAATATAAAAACTATTTAGTTGATAATTATCTATGTTTTAAGGTAGTTTATTAAGCTAAACAAGTACAAATATATCGTTTATTTTGAGAGTTTTAATCTGTTGGTTGCGTACAGAGGAGTTCAAAAATTTATAGAGAAGGGAAGAACATGAAATGAAAAAAAAAAATGTAAGGAAGATAGGGTTTATAGAAATACAAAAACAAAGAGAAGATGATGAATTTATAACCAACAACTGTGTAAGAAGTGGGTAAAAATATGAACTTGTGCAAAAAATCAATTTTGCGGGTCCAAATGACATGTATGGTAAAATACTTATTTGATAATATTTTTAGATGAAAATTTGCATATTATCGATATTAATTATTCTGAATACTATGGTATACATAGAATCTTTAGTTTGAGGCTTTTACTTTTCAACTTTTATACCTGCTATCGTAAATTATTTTATCTATTTAAAAGTTTTGTTTGATGGTATTTTGATAAATTAATAATTATATTACCCATAATTTGACTTTATTATAAATTTATAGGGTTTGAAATATTAGCAATGTTTAATACTAATTAGGAAGCTTTGTTTTAAGGTTCGAAACCATAGACCAGACCAATACTATTTATAGTTTCAATCTAGAGTCTCAGTTGGGTTCAAAATCAGCTATTTATTTTCTATTTTATATTTCTATCTATTTCTATTTATTTTATATGAAAAGTCTCGGGTTTTACAAAACCAACCCTTCGATCTATCCTCTAAGATAGCTTATAACCTACCATTTCTCTCTGTTTGGATTTCAAATATATAAGGTAGTAGTGACATGTTTGTTGCTTGTTAGGCTTGACATCCTAAATGAACTAAAACTTAAAGACGGCTTCATTAATGATTGTTACTTGTGCTTGTGTCATTGAATCCAATTTGATGAGCGATAACCTAGCTCAGAGCCTAGCATAGTAGCTAGGCACTTAGACTACTTGCTTATCATGATGCAATAACAATCTATAAGTGGCTCAGGGATAGCTGATAGAGCAAACAGTATCAGTGTAACGTTTACTTAATCTTGGAAGAAAATAATATGGTTTATTTTACGTTTATGGGACCACTTGAACTAAATGATATTATAAAATGAGATAAGTAAATATGTGTAATGGTTGTGAGTCCTAGATGATGTTATTTTTTCTTTTCTGGTATAGATATAGGAGATATAGGTATTCATGCTGCCTATATCAATCCCTTGAGTAGTTGTTGCTACCTAAGACTCCTAAATTCTTAAAGGCTTGTTTAAGAGTACTAGTGCTCTAGTATTACTTGTTTCACTTTAGTTTAAAGATAGTAAACTATTGTTTACTACATTGCATTAGTATAGGCTTATGTATCATCTCAAGTGTGCTTGTGTTGCCGTATATTGGGCATTGAATCATTATTTTTATTCTTTTCCAAGTGATTATTTGATGATGACGATGATGTTTTGATTGATGATGATTGAATCGGGTGAATGGGATGATTTGGAAAGAGTTTATTGAAGAGTGAGGCGAGTTAGGATTGTAGATGTATTTTGTTTTATTCTGATTTGTTGAAGAATTGTATTTGTTCTTTTGGAACTTGTAATATTTTTCAAGGGCTTGTTTATGAAACCCATGTTTTGTAATAAGCTTTTAAGCTTTGTTTTACAATCATAAAAGGTATATGAGATACTTGATGGTATGGTTTTATTTTTATAAAGATTATCTTACTATCTACTCATGAGAATAGAATATGAATGTTTTTGCAAAATTTGTTTTACTCTTATAAATCTAGTTGTTTTCAAAATATAATCAAATGGTTTCAGTAATTAAAATTGGCTAGCAAATGTTTAGTATAAATAAGCTTTTTAGGTTAGCTTATGCATGTAATACATAAGATATTATACATGGCAAAATTGGATGTGCGCTAATCCTAGTTCAGGGCGTGACATTATTAATTATTTAACTTATTATTAGCATCAGTCGAGGATTCTACACCTGGATTGTCCTTGCTTGCACTATTTGTTTTGTGAAAAATGTTGAGAAATTCTTGGAACAATATAAAAGAGACTAAATAAAGAATATTTTTACATTATCATGTACTTGTTTTATTATAAGTATACAATTGCAATCTGAAAGTTTAAAAAGCTTCTCTTACAAATGACACCGCTTTTCAAACTCATTAGAAAAAATGGTGATTAAAAGCAAATAAATGGCACATAAAAAATAATGTATACATGCAATCATCATTCCATTCGGCTACATATCCTACATTAGGAGTAACATCATTATTTTTATGATTACACACCATACAAGATATTGCAATCGTAAGAGAACCCTCAAGATGCAAATCAGTAGCTTGAAATTCTACAATTCTAAAGCTTAAAATTCCACTCATGAAATCAGGCATATCATAGTTATGACTGCGGCCATACAAATATAAAGAAAAACAAATGATTTGGGTACACAAAAACTTTTTTATATTTATTTATTTATACGGTGCATTGTCTACCTTTTTCTTCACATCCTAGTAAGTTGTCCTACATGTCTTCAATCTAGTTGATGTTAAGATTAAGGATAATGGACATGCGAAAACACAAGCGCTGCTTCTATTGTCTTTTTCTTTGTTCCTTTCAATATCGTCTTGAATATCAATCCTACTTCTAAAAGGATTTGTCTGGTTTCACATGAGAATTGTTCAAAAGGAAGCATTCCTCGAGTATCTCACGGGCGTGAAGGATTTGCTATTCAGTGAAAAGGCATATACCTAAAATTATCTTGAGTCAAAAATAAAAGATTGTACCACTTCTTTAGTCTTTGGCCGCAAATTGTAACAAATTTAAAATAGTTTTCTTTCCCCATCTATTTCCTTAACTTTTTCTTAACCCATGCATTGATTATGAACTCAATCAAACAAGATGATAATAATGATGTAATAAGCATTTGCAAGAAATGTTTTTTCAAATTCCTTCAATTTTTGCAATATATATTAATCGAAGTTATATAATTTTCAAGATATTAAAATAGAAATTTGAAGAGGCCGATGGTTTAGATTGGCAAATGATATTAAAGTGCAAAGACAGTGACCAATAGCTTATAATCTCTCAATATATTTTTGAATTGTAAAATCATTTGACATCACTTATGTCTACAATGTGAACCTTAAACCATTTCCATAAGTTTCATTACACGGTTAAGAATTGAAAAAGAGCAAGAAAGAAATGCGGTTGGTTGGTATACCGAACTTCTAACCATACTTAATCTGTCAAAGGAAAAATGAGAGGAGTTGGAAAGGTTGGGTTGTTCTTTTCTCCATTTCATGACTTGTTGACAATGAGTTATTGCACTTCACACCATAAGGCTTGCTGCCCTTGCCAGTGTCCTAGGTGGGCTTGCATTTGATGCTAGCTCCAACCTGCGTAAGAGGCCACGAGGAGATCCTCTTTCACTATTCTTTGCATACACGCTGAGTAGTAACATGATCGTACACTGCTCAATTGGGCAAGTTGTCCTGATAAGTACTCTGTACCAACGCCTGAATAATCGGTTCGACATCCACTTGATCAAACTGTGGAACATGGTAATTTTACTTCTATAAATATTTTATTAGAACACAAGAACAAAATAAGTGTGAAATATGTCTTTTTGAAGAAATGCAGATCATAAGGTAGAGGAAATTAGGAAACACTTACCCTACTCCGGTTATGAATTGTTGCTAAATGTAGAAGCTTATTCCTTGTACAACATCTGATCTCGTCCCTTGATTGCAGTCAAATGAAGCGGTTTCCTTTCACCTTTACCTCGCTTCATGCAAAGGTTAAAATCTCTTTATAAAAGTAGTAATCTAGTTATTTCATCATACTCGTGATATGCGGCTAAATGCATGAGGTTAGTAACCTAAGAAAAGAAATGGGCTAAAAAAACAATAACGTGTGGTGAAAAAAGAGACAAATCTATTTGCTTGGCTTTCCTTTTTGCAAATTGTATATAAAAAAACTCGCATGAACATTCCCCTTATTTAGCTTCACTACTCGTTAGTTTTCAAACTAACCGAGTTCTAAGGCTATATTAAGTGTATAATTAGGATGTCACCTATAGTTTTTGTTATCCTTAAGTTTTGAAAAGCAAACGCAAATAATCCTATCCAAGATTAATGAGGAACTATGTAGTTGAGCAATAATAAGTAACTACCTTTTTCGGTGGAGAAACTTTATATTAGTGAAGTTTGATTTCGGAAAGATTTCTTTTAGTGTATAGAGTGAATTAACAAATTTTCAACTGTTGTCTAGATTTTTTTTTTTAATGTAACATCATAAATACCAGGGGAAATCATTACGTGAAGTTTTTCTCTCGTCTCTAAAAGAGAGAGAATTTCCTCTCAATTGAGAGCGGTCCCACCTTTTGGATTAGGGCTTAATTGATTGTATATTTCTTCAACCGAAACAATTATTTTTTACATGCTTAAATCAAAGACTCAACTTGTATAATCCTTTAAGTATTTTGGCCTATTAATTTGTCTGCTGGGACTTTTGTACTCCGAATTATTTACTTGCTACATAACAGCTATATCACAATGAGCTAATAGATTTAACTAAGGTAGTATAAGTATAGAATGATTGAATAAGGTATCAAATTGACTAATTAAAAGCTCACATACCTAATTACAATTTGGGTAAAGTTGAGGTAGTAAATACAACATTAACCCTAAAATAAACTGCTATTTAGGATGCTAACTATACAATTTATATATTTTTATGCACTTGCATTTTTCGATAAATGGAGTAAATAATATGGAAAAATATGAAAACTTCCTTTTATATGTGAAATTACCCTTCAAACTCATTTTAAAAAACTAATAGCATATCTAAAATAATCCCGCTAGTGATTAGACTTAGCAATGGAATTGTGGATCTCTATTTATAATTTGGGTTTTATGATTACATCTATTGATAATCACACTTTAAGCTATTTATCAATTATCACCTTAAGTTTAGTTATATTTAATTTAAATGTCAGTTTTATCCGTATCAACGATTTCAAATTACATATAGGATGTTCCCATCATTTATAATCAATTAATTAGACGTCTTTTTCTAGTTTCTCTTAATTATTTTGTGGTTATAGGTTTATAACAAATCAATCAACCGTAGTATCCATAGACATAATAAAATTATTGGAAGTTAAAATTTTACTTAACCAACATATTATCTCTAAAATGAGATCCTTTCAATTTTTTCTTTTTAACATTTTTCAAAATAACTTTTTCGGGGATCCTAATGCGGATTGGAGCATAATGGGCCCGTGAAATGGCCATGACTTGGCCCATCCTTGTAAGGCACTTCGTTGCAATATCTCTAATTGTTCCATTAGGAAGAATTTTCATTTATCGATTCCGTTCATTCCTTATTTGCAACAAAATTCAAATGTACGCAATGACATAGCATGCATATCAAAACATACAAATTCGATTCATTGTTTTAAGAATAACTCTTTTTCATTTCTTGAGTTAACACATTGTTATATCTAATGCTGTAAATGAGTCAAGTCAAGTCGATACCATACCAAGTTCGAACTTGAACTCGATCAAGCTTTGGTTTTTGAACTATTACTCGACTCGATTTAATACTCAATAAACTTAAACTCGACTCGACTAAACTTAATTATTTTTTTTAAATATTGATTTAACTATAAAAAGTATTTAATACTTAATAAGTTCGAACTCAACTCAGCTCGACACGATTTAATACTCGATTAAACTCGCAAGGTCACTAAGCTGAGTATTTTAAAGCTTGAACTCAAGCTCGGTAACTACTTGAGTAGCTCAAACTCGAGCCTAACTCAATTGTAAGTAAGTCGAATTCAAGCTTTCATCAAATCGAATCTAAGTAGATCGTAAACTGTCTCGACTCAATTATAGCTTTAGTAGACCTATTCTAGCAATTCTAATTGAAAGTGAATTGTCATAAATAGACAGTCTTTCTGCACGCAAAATGGATACTCTTTTTATTCACTTCATAGATATATCTTCTATGCATCTTGCGCAAGACATTAAGGCATTTTCATCTTTTTGGCAGCTCCATGTACAGGGAGAAGGCGGATGAAACAAACATGCTTTATTCTAATGGAAAACAAATTATCCCAGCACCTTGAACTCTGCATGCACGTAATCAGGGTCTGGTGGAGTTACTTAAAGTTGACTATGTGTTTCACTTCTTGGAATAATGATAGGTTTTAACCAAAACCACCCATTAAATCTGACTTGATTTTGTAGGAAGACAGTAGGGACACCAGATTTTGGTAGTGCCGCAGTTTTGCATCAAATCGTTAAACCAAACGCATCTGACAAGTAACAGCCACCAAGGTAGAAAAATTGCTTCCATCACAAGGTTACATACAGACCAACTGCATGAACTGAAACAAGAAGAGACACATAATCTCGTACAGCCTCTTACAAATGATATTGCTCTTCAAACTAATCTGAAAATGACACAACATAAATAATATATGCAAGTTCTTGTCATTCCATTCCGATACATATCCTACATTAGGAGTAACATCGTCATTTCTTATGATTAGACATCATACAATATATTGCAATAGTAACAGAAACCTCAAAATGCCACTCGGTAGCTTGAAATTCTAAAGCTTAATTCCATTTATGATCATGAAATCAGCCAACATCATAGTTGTGGCTGCTGGCATACAAATATAGAGGAAACAAATGAATTGGGTATGAACAATAACATTTTTTTTTTAAATTGATACTAAAAGGCAAAGACAGTGACCAATAGCTTACAATCTCTCAATATATTTCTAAACCATTTTCCGTAACTTTCATTACACGGGTTAAGAATTGAAATAGGGCGAGAGAGAAACGGAGTTGGTTGGTATACTAGACTTCTAACCATACTTAATCTGTCATAGGATTGTTCTTTTCTCCATTTCATGACCTGTCGACAATTAGTTTTTCCGCTTTTAACCATAAGGCTTGCTACCCTCGCGGGAGTGCTAGGTGGGATTGCATTTAATGCGAGCTCTAACCTGCACAAGAAGCCACAAGAACAAGAAGATCCGCTTTCCCTATTCCCTATAATACATGCTGAGCAGCAACATGATCATGCACTGCTCATTTATGCGGGTTGTCCTGATAATTACCCTGTATCGACAACTCAACTGTTGGGTTGTGGAGCATGAATACTGTACACCTTTGCCATGAGCACGGCGATCCAACTCGCCGGAGAGTTGGCTGGGAGTTGCCCCCGATAAAAATTGTTAGTAAGGGTATTTTAGGCAGTTCACGTAAAATTATCATTAGGATTTTTTTTTTTTATAAATAGCCCATCAATGTAATACATATCTCTCTCTCTATATATAATGAATATGCTGGGTTTGGTAGCGCCCCCAGACGTAGTCACAATCCGTGACGAACTGGGTAAACAATTTTGTGTCTTTATCATTTCAATCTTTATTTTTCGTCTTTATTATTTCGTAACATCAATCGGTTCGGCATCTACTTGTAATAAATCAACCTTCTTATGGTTGTTGATACAGTGCAGCCCATTCTAGAGGTATAACAATTAGGCATATATATAGGATCTTATGATTGTTGAAACAGTATTTGTTGGACGAAATTTGTGTAGCAGTAATAGGAAACTACCTTTTTTGGTGGAGAAACTTTAGATTAGTCAAGTTTGATTTTGAAAAGATTCCTTTTATCATATAGAGTGAATAAATAAATTATCACATATGGTCCAGATTTATTTTCTTAATAGCATCGAAAACACTAAGATGAAATGTTTTCATCTTATCACATTAAATCAAAAACATTAAACTTAACACATTGGGGGAACATCTTTGCAGACTGAAGAACCATTTTCTGGGTTTTTTTTTCTCTTCTTTTCTTTTTTGGTTTATTTCATTAATGAATTAATTTTTCTTTTTAATTTTATACTCATTATGTTAAGCTAAACTATTAGGTGCAAGATTGTGATAAGGTTCAATGGGTTTTCGTGATTAATTACTTGCTTACACATAGTGTTTTGAGGAATTGATAATTGGACTATTTCACTCAAACTGGTCAAGTTAAAAGGGTAGCCTATATTCTAAGGTTGTAACAATTAGGCATATATTTAGGATGTTATAGTTGTTGATATAGTTTTTGTTAGACAAAATTTGTTTCCCTGACTTTTTCATCTATTGGGTTGTTGCTGATGGATTACCTTTCCATATAAAACTACAAAAAAAAAAAAAAAAAAAAAAAAAAACCTCTCCCTCGGACCTTTCTGTAAAGTCATATAACTAGGTTAGAGCCCCTATTATATGCAGTTAATGATTTAAAGTATACTAACCGATAAAATTAATAATATATTTTTAAAATGTTATCACAATTAATATGGTGATATATTTTTATAAATCTTTCATATGTATATAGCGTCTCAAGTGGTTTTCTCATTTGTATTATTTTATTAGTAACACCTTTTTTTTTTTTTTTTGGCCTCATTAGTAACACCTTCTAAACATTAGGATTTTTTTTTTTTTTCAATAAAGGAGTTAGCCATCATGATGCAAAGAGTTATGTTATTTTGTGCTAAATTATTCAAATATAGTAATTATTTTGAAAGTTATTCCACTGGCATAATTTAGCAAATACAGATACATGAAATCACAGTCAAACATATTACTAGATTATTAATATTAAATAAGATGTAGCTTTTTTTACTGTTTCAGATATAATCTTTTAAAATAAATAAATAAATAATCGGATTTTTCATTTATATTTAAAATTACCATTTATGTGATGAGCAAATAGTTTTGGTTTTCCTAAAGTTTTGAAAAACAAAAGCAAATAATCCTATTTAAGATTAATGAGGAACTATGGCAATTAAAGCAATAATAGGAAACTACCTGTGTTGGTGGAGAAGCTTTGGGTTAGTAAAGTTTGATTTTGGAAAGATTCCTTTTAGCATATAAAGTGAATTAATAAATTTCCACAGACTGTCCAGATCTTTTTTTTTTTTTTAAATAACATCAAAAACACTAAGATGAAATGTTTTCATCTCATCACATTAAATCCAAAACATTAAACTTAATACATTGGAGAACCATTTTCTAGGTTTCTTCTTTCTTTTGTTTATTTCATTAATAGATTAATTTATTTTTAATTTTATACTTATTATGTTGTGCTAACTATTAGGTGCGACATTGCGATATAGTTGAATGGATTTTTGTGATTAATGACTTGCTTTCATATCATGTTTTGAGTAATTGATAATTTGACTTTTTTTTTCCCCAAATTGACCGAGTTAAAAGGGTGTCCTCTATTCCAAGGCTATGACAATTAGGCATACATTTAGTATGTTATGGTTGTTGGTATGGTATTTGTTAGGCAAAATTTGTTTCATCTATTGGGCTGTTGTTGATGGATAACTTTTCAATATAAAACCACCTAAAAAGATATTCTCTCCTCAGACTTTTTCTAGAGACATATATGCAACCTCCTAAATCAAACATATAACTCGGTAAAAGCCTGTTTGATATGCAGTTACTGATTTAAAGTATACTAACCTATAAAATTATTAATATTTTTTAAAATGTTATCACAATTAATATGATAATATATTTTTATAAATCTTTCATATGTATATATAGTCTCAAGCGGTTTTCTCATTTGTATTATTTTATTAGTAACACCTTTTAGCCATTAGGAAAAATATAATTTTTTTTTAAATAAGGAGTTAAACATCACGATGCAAACAGTTTTGTTATTTTGTGTGAAATTATTCAAATGTTGTAATTATTTTGAAATAGCAAATGAAGATAAATGAAATCGCAATTAAACATATTGCTAGATTATCAATATTAAATAAGATGTAGCTTTGTTTCCTGTTTTAGATATAATTCTTTAAAGATAAATAATTAAACAATTTTGATTTTTCATTTACTTTTTAAAATTACTATTTACGTGATAAGCAAATAGTTTTGGTTTCACTAAAGTAATGATAAGCAAAACGTTTTGGTTTTCCTGAAGTTTTGCAAAACGAAAGCAAATAATCATATCTAAGATTAATGAGGAACCATGGCAGTTGAAGCGATCATAGGAAACTACCTTTTTTGGTGGAGAAACTTTAGATTAGTGAAGTTTTATTTTTTTTCTGTTTTTGGCCCAATAGTGAAGTTTGATTTTGGAAAGATTCCTTTTTAGCATATAGAGTGAATTAATAAATTTTCATGTATTGTCTAAAATTTTTTCTTTACAACATCAAAAACACTAAGATGAAACGTTTTCATCTCATCACATTAAATCCAAAACATTAAACTTAACACAGTGGAGAAACATCTTTGTAGACTAGAGAACCATTTCTATTTCTTTTCTTTTCTTTTTTGTTTATTTTCATTAATAAATTAATTTTTTTAAATATTTTGTCCTAATTATGTTGAGCTAAACTATTATGTGCAAGATTGAGATATAGTTCAATGGATTTTTGTGATCAATGACTTGCTTACATATTGTGTTTTGAGTAAGTGATAATTTGACTATTTTATTCATTATTTTTTTATTTTTTCCTTTTTAACAACTTTATATTATTTAAATGTTTAGGTAATCAAAGAGTCTTTGAGAATTTGAATGAATTGTGACAAGAATTTGCCTAACTAATTTAAAAATGCTTGATTTTGATTTAATTCAAACTTAGTTAATGTAATTGCAATTGAGATTTGAGGCTATGATGTATGTTTAAATCTCATATACAACTATAGTAGCTATGGGTTGATGATTATAGATAAAGTACTAGTGAGCAGTCTTTATGCTATAATTAGAAGTTTTGTGACTTGAAAGAGAAGTGGATTATTATTGAGTTTAGTTAAAACAATTAAATCAATCTCAATATCAATAAGTCAATAGTCTTGTAGCCTAGTGGCATCTCTTTGGTTCTTCTAATGAGAAGTATTGGATTCGAATCTTCACTCCTTGGTTGTAATGGTAAAAAAAAAAGAAAAAAAAATCTCACTATCAATAAGCAAGACCTAAATATAATAAAAGTAAATTAGCGGTCCTACACCTTTACGTGTCTTTTAATGCAAAAATTCTTTACCCATAGGTAAGATTGGTTCTCTTTTCTCTTTATATTCATCTATTTTCGAATTAAGTACCTATTAAATTCGTATGAATCTTTACTTATCTACCTTTACATTGTTCACTTATAAAACAATAACAACTAAAATGATCTTTTACATTGTATAAATATATATTTTAAATTCCTTTATTGAATTTTAGCATCTTGATTGTTATACCCAAATCACCATATTTATCATAATTGTAAAATAGAAATTAGATAAATGCAGATAATATGAATTTTCAAATTACATATTATAAATAGGTATAGATAAAATAAAAATACACATACACGTATAAGAATCAAATAGGAAAAAAGTTTTAGATAGATCCTTAAAGTTCTCATCAAAATTATAGTTTGATCACTTAGCTTAGGATAAAATTGCTACAATACACCAGCAAGTTAGAATTTCCCATGGAATTCAACCTGAACTTGGCACTATATTATATCTGCAGAAACTATATACCTGCCCAATCATTTTCTCTCTACAACTAACTTTATTCAAAAACAGTGCATAATGCATGGTGAGATTTAGTCACTGGCTAATGGCTTTAGAATTATTTGTCACACTTCTGCATGAAACCTATTATCATCTCCTCCAAACTTTGTTATAAAGTCTTGCCGTAAAAAATTTAGATAGTAGTTCTACTTTATGTTTTAGGCACTAGGTATTAGAATATATCCCTTAATTTCCTTTAAAATGATTGGTTCAATTACTTCAATATCATGAGCCTTTTGTAGTCTCAAAATTCTTAACTAAGCAAAGGGATCACTATTATGACGTTTAGTACTTTTATGTGGCTATTGGAGACCAGATGTTGGAGCTTAAGGCGAATATGAGTTTTCTTACCTAAAATAGTGGAAAAGATTAAAAAAAAAAAAAAAACCTGCCACTTGCGCTACTAATTATTAGCTCTGGAAATTTAATACCTAATACATGAATTTAGATATGATACAACACGATTATAGAAGAGTTTTTATAAGTAAAAATACATACTAATAATAAACGGGTCAAATTTGAAAACAACATGAATTTAAGCATATCCAAGTTTGGGTTTACAAACTTGCGAACACATTAATATATATTATTGTTTTTTATATGCTTATTTTGTTAAAATATCATAATATTATCTCTAACTAAATTATAAAATGACAATACTATCCATATAAAAACCAAATTATATATAGATATAGCATAGTATAAGTTATATATAGAGCATACTTATGATTTATACAATATAGATATAATTTAACATATAAAATATATATAATTTATATATTAATATACAGTTGATTTATCCAATACATATGTAGCATATATACGTGTATGTATACACAAAACATATACAATATAGTATGGAAATCAAATATCTAGGGTTAGTTTCACCCATGGTACTTGAACTTTTTAAATATAACAGAAATGTACCTAAACAAAATTTTTTCACAGAAAAATACCTAAACTTTTTCTCACTATCAGCAAAAGTAATTTTGGCCTGATACCGGCCATTTCTTCGACGAATTTATGATGTGTCAGATTTATCTATCCTACATGTGCCTTTCTCTCTCCTACTAAGATTACTTGTCTTTCTCTCTCGTATATTTTAACAATTTGTCCCAAAGCAACCCGCCAAGAAACTTCTCTGACCGATTTATCTCTCTCTCTCTCTCTCTCCTCTCTCTTTATTTTGTAATCAACGTCTCTCTCTCTCTCTCTCAGGTGCCTCACCTACCTAGTTTTGTCTCTCCTTTTTTCTCACTTAAAGGACTGGACAAATGGAAGCCACTCCAGTATGTCACTATGGTGTTAATGCGGAGTTAAAGACTTCATGGACAGATGCCAACCCTGGGAGGCGATTCTACAGTTGCAGTTATTATGGGGTTAGGTCGATTGAATTCTAGTCTTCAATCCTCCCATTTATTCATCTTATTTTATTAATTTTTTTTAGGGAAACGATGGTTGTGGTTTTTTTGTATGGGTGGACTCGCCAGTGCCAGAGAGAGCTAAGGCGATTATCCAGGGGTTACTAAAGCGCATCGATCGCATGGATAGAGAGAGGAAGGCCAAGGATGCAAAGTCGTGGAAAACGAGGAAAGGAGGGAAATGTTGTGGGTTAGGCTATTTAGGATGGGTTTTATTGTACTTGGCATGTGCAATGTTCTGGGGAGTGATGATGTAGGGGCTGTATGGTGCTTGGGTTTTTTAGGGTTTTTTTGTTATTGTTTTGCTTTTGTGGGTGTCTTTTTTTGTCTAGTTAGTGTGACACCAATTCCCCTTGTAATGGCAATTGTAATTGAAGAAGTTCGTTATTTTTAATTGAAGTATTGTTTGTAATTGTTCTTGTGTTCTATAAGATGTAAATTTTGACCATGTAAGAGTTCAATGTTAAAATTAAAAAATATCAAAATGGTTAGCAATAATGATAACACCAATATGTTTGCTGCTTACTCGAAAAAGAGTGCATAAACATTAAAATGAGAATATAATGTATCAACTTGATAAGCTTCAAAGGTAAAAGATTCAATTACACATATAGGGTGATGATAGTAATGTGCTAAGCACTTGGTCAAAATACATAAATGAAAAGTTCTTCTAGTCTAATATATTGTCCGTAACACATTGTAAACAAGACAAACACTTGTCCATCAAAATGCATGTGCACTGACAACATCAACAGGTCCTTCATGATGCACCCTTTTTTTTTTCTCTTTCTTCTACCACCATCCTGTCCCATTGCTGCTTCATTGGCTACCTGAGCATGTTACCTATATTCTTGGCTTGGTTGTGTGTCTTGGTTTGGATGGGGAACAACATCCGATTGCATCTCAATGACATTATGAGTGACATGTCCATTATCGACCTACATAGCAGCTTCATCCATCATTTGGTTTAGTTGCACAGAATCTCCTCCTTCACTTCTTTTCCTATTCTGCATTGGATGGAAAACAATAACATGCTCAAATTTGAACAGCACCAACAATCCATATGGATAAACAATAAAATTAGTTGTACCTTATTCTGGCCTTTTGTATGGAATCTCTTATTGTGTCCTTTGGATCCACATGTTGTGCATGTCATTTGAGTAGTCCCTTTCCTGGTAATCCTCTTATGCCCTGTCCTTACATTTTCTACTTCCTCAGGTTCTTTTCTCCTTTTTGTGGGCTTTCTTCGTCTTTTCGTTTAGACTTCTTGTGGAGGTTGGATAGGCAGCAAGTCATCCTGTAGCATTGGCCACATTTCTTCACCTTCAATGGGATTTATATAGTATTTATATACCTCCATATAAGTCTTAACCTTGTAGCAGTCACTCACATATTGCTCAGGCTGTTCATTGTTCCTAAGTATGCATGTAATTGCATGAGCACATGGAATACCACTAAGCTCCCACCTCCTACAAGTACAAGTCCTCTCCACCATGTCAACAACATAAGTATTGCCAAAACCACAGCATGCTACCTTTGGCCCACCAGTGAAGTTTGGATAATATTTTACCGACTCATCCTTTAACTTCAACAACTTTTTAACTATTTTAGGACAAATGTCTCCCCTCCCCTGTTCAATATACTTTTATATGCATTCTCTTTTTTTTTTCAACCTTCGCATCAACTTTATCCTAATCATCTCAAGCATGGTTATAATAGCTCTGCTCCTAGCATCTAATATGTACCTATCAATAGCAGCAGCATTCCAAGTAAAACAAGCAAGACAACATTCAAACCAACATGAACCAATGATACAATATATGGTCAAAAGTTATCTTACCTATTAAAGCATTCACATAAATTGTTCAATAGCATATCACATTTTGCAAAGTCTGAGAAAAACGCTCTATACCATGTCTCACGTGGGATGCTACTTAGCCACTCTTTTGCTTCCATATCTTCTTTCTCTACCTTGGCCATCCAAAACTCAAATCTTTGTACATACGTTGCTCTAGTAGCATTCCAAAATAAGTCTTTGAACTTTTTCCCACCCCACCTATTTTATCATATAATGAATATGATTAATATATGAATGAAAAGAACAAAGACAGTGTAAAAATGAACTGAGCAAACCTTTTCCTAAAGTTTGTCCATATGTGCCTAACACAATTTCTATATTCTGAATTAGGATATAGATCCTTAACTGCTTGCACCAACCCCTGAAAATGAACACATGTACACAATATACATTCATTCATAGAAGTCTATGAGATCAAACTTTATTTAGAAGTGAAGGTAAGTGAAAAGATGAAACCTTTTGTTGATCTGACATGAAGCTGATGTGTTGGCCGTTTGTTATGCCAAGATCTTCTCCTAACAACTCTAGGAACCACTTCCAATTTTCTTTGTTTTCTACTTGAACCACAGCATATGCAATAGGGAATATGCAATCATTTGGATCAATCCCCACAGTACATAATAGTTGTCCACCATACAGGCCTTTCAAGAAGGCTCCATCTACACTGATAAGAGGCCTATACCCACTCTTGAAGGCCTCTTTTAGTGGACCAAGGCATACATAAACACCCTCGAAAATCCCTAAATCTGCAGATACTATGACTGTGGTGCCTGTATTCTTCTTCATTAATTCCAAAGCATAACTTCGAAGTTTGGCATACTGAGCTTTCTCATCACCATCCACAATCTTCATTGCTTTGTTTTTTGATCTCCAAGCCTTCATATGCCCAATGGAGAAGCCAGTGTCTTCCTTAACAGCAGCTATAAACCTAGCAATGCTCCAGGATGGATCTACCCTAAATCTCTCTAGATATCTAGTAGCAAGCCACTTAGATGTCACATGGAAGTTTTTGAAGACCTTACCACAAGTGTGTTCAAAGTGAGCTGTCTTGATTTGAATGGTTGGATCAGCTTTTGACCTCCTACTGGCATAAATTCTGAAAGGACAACCATCAGTGTATCATTTACACACACATCTTCTCTTGTCATTCACTGGAAAGTACACTTGAAATCTAATTTTAATGGACCAATTTCTACAGGCTTTTTTGAATTGTTCAAATGAACTGAATTGAAGCCCAATAACTAAATTTGGGTTCATACAGTCTCTATCATCATGAAACTCAAGATAATGTATTTTGTCAGGCCCATCAGTGTCTTCGGCTGAGTGCAAGTCATCTGATAGGGCATAGTCACTATCATGTTCATCTACCTCATCAACCAACACCTTTGATGATGACCCAACCACGTTATCAGTTGCCTTTGGTCTACCCATGTTATTCTGTCCCTTATCATAACCTATGCCTTCCTGCTAATCATCATCTCCATCTGGTATATCATAGTCCGACTCTACAAAGTCCTCCTGACCATCTTCTTTAGCTTCATCAGAGTCTCCATCACATTGATCACTGTCCCCATCCTTCAATGTCATGTCATGAATTTCATCTTCATTGCCTGATTGACCAGTGTACTCAGCAGGCATCATGTTTTGATTGTCTTCCCGTGGAGCATGGGAATGATTGGCATCAACCACACCCACAGTTGGGTTATACTCCTCCATTATTTGGTTGAGAAAATCTCCATACTCCTCAGGTGAGGTCATGAAAACATTATTTACATCTATATTTGCCACATGTGAACTGTTGCCATCATTGTTAAACAAGATTTCCCTTGCCCTAAAGCAAGGTGTGAGTACCCTTGTAGTCTATGATATAGGTTTAGACTTATGACAACCAAACTCCTCATCCATGACATTATTGACACCATGATTCACAGGAGGACTTATTCTTTCTTCAGGTTCGACTCCAATTTCTTCTATGATGACATTAGACCTTTTCTTTTTTGGGGTCTGCAATTGTGCATAATCCTCCTCACTTATGTGTCTAACATACACATCTATAACCCTATTTTCATCCACTTCAACACACATACGAAGCACATCGGATTCATTGCCCATTTCTTGAGTGCCATCTTTAAAGTCCTTACCATGTAATCTCCTGTAGTACATAACGATGCCATCTACCCCCAGTCTTTGTACCCACTTATCTAAGCATACCATACTCATTGTGTCCCTATGACACCAGTCGAAAACTTCAACATCCCCATCAATGTAAGACCATTCACCAAAATGCCCATTAAAATGCAATACAACGGAAAAATACCCATCCCCTACTTCTGAAAATAGAGATATGCAGAGAAGAACCATTCCTTTACAACCATAAACCCAACTCCAATTTCACATTTAAATATAACAAATACAAACAAAAGTAAAAAAAAAAAAAAAAAAAAAACAGAAGAAGACATTTATAGAAATAAAAAATTTTAGGCGATAACATCGATATACCCATACTTACTAAAACGAATACTTTGCTATTAAAATATAGACAAAACCCTAACGCTTTCTAGAACAATGCAACATAAAAGTAGCAGTCTTTACATGTTATATTACCGTATTTAGGTGGACAACCATTGTAATTTCTCATAACTGGGACCACCACTATCTCCTTCCACTCTATCAAAATCCAACGGCTATACAGCAATGTGTGATAGTACAGAGGAGAAAGCAAGGTTTTTCATACAGTGATCTTATGGTAAAAAGGTAAAAACATGGAGGTAGAGACAAGATGAAGAATCGGGAACTTAAAAGAGAGAAGATGTTAGAGAAATTTTACTAGAAATTGAGCGTGTACAAACAACGATATTGTTAAAATATATGAGAGAGAAAGACAAGTAATCTTAGTAGGAGAGAGAAAGGCACACGTAGGATAGATAAATCTGACACATCATAAATTCGTCGGACAAATGGCCGGTATCAGGCCAAAATTACTTTTGCTGATAGTGAGGAAAAGTTTAGGTATTTTTCTGTGAAAAAATTTTGTTTAGGTACATTTTTGTTATATTTTAAAAGTTCAGGTACCATGGGTGAAACTAACCTTAAATATCTATAATAATTACATGTATAGATTTTTAACACTGAGAGATAATAAAATCTATAAGTTATTAATACATATTATATATGTTATATAAAGATTATGCATATATTATATAAACATCTTTTTTGAAAAAGAGATTGATTACAGAATATTTATAAAATGGGTAAATTTTATATTAGACATATATGTAACTTATAGAGTGCACATAAAGTATGGATTATATATAACTTATATCACTTAAATATATATAACATATATGTATGTGACATAACATACATATAACATATATTTATAGTGTATATGATTATATATATACTTATCTATACATATATAAGATCTATATGTTATGAATGTATAATTTGTTTGCTATATACGTGTGTTATAATTCATTTGTTATATGAAATGAATATAGTATATTTGTTATAAAATAAAGATCATATATAACATAATATATGAATATGTATATTGATATATAGATAATAATATTAATTAAAATATATATCTTATATGTAACATTTATATTTTGCAAATATTATATAAATAAATATATAACTTTCAAAGAATATATAATCTATAAACTATGTATTACATACCCTATATATATATCATAATCTATATATATATATGTATATAACATGGCATATATAATAGATATTTATAATATATATTTGTCTATGTATGTAACATAATTTTATTTATATAAAATCTACAAGTTATAAAACTATAATATATATGTGTGTGTGTGTGTGTGTGTGTTATAATACATTTGTTACAGAAATTGAATATGTTATATGTGGTCTAACCAAAATAGAGTATATAATTAGGTCTACCTAGGATAAAACTATTTCAATACATCAACTTTCCAAGATAATACAAAAATGTTTAAGTTCTAGTAGAATCTATATATTTTATATGTCTTATCAATTAATAAACGGATCGATACAAGACACGTTATAAATGAGCCGGATCAAAGGTTTAGGTTTTCATATATAATCAATAAACGAATTGGGTTAAGGGTTGAGGTCTTTTAAATAAGAACTCATTTAGATATGGATATGAGACATAACAACACAAATTGTCAACGCTACTAATTATATAATTTTTATATTTTGGACACTTACATTTTCAACAAAACAGGTAATCCATAAGGGAAATAAGTATGAAATGTTCCTTTTATATATGAAATTTCCCTTCAAACTCGTTTTTAAAAAATAATAATATATCCAAAATAATCCTGCTACTGATTAGACCTAGTAGTGGAATTGCCAACTTTTATTAATGATCTGGATTTTATGATTTACATCTATCCCTAATCATACTTTAAGCTATTTATCACCTTAATTTTAATTAAATTTATTTTAAATGTTAATTATAGCCTTATCAAAGATTTCAAATTACATATGTGATGTTCCCCATCATTTATAATTAATTAATTAGATTTTTTCCTTAAAGAATGGTTTTTCTCTAGTTTCTCCTAGTTATTTTATTGTGATAGTGCAGAGTATAGATGTGCTAACGATATCAGCAGTTATCATTATTTCTTCCTTGCAATGAAATTATCCATCAATGGGGAAAATAAAATAAATAAGTGGACGTTAAAATTTTTACTTATGCCGCATATTGTCTCTAAAATGAGATCCTTTAATTTTCCCTGTTAACGTAACATTTTTCAATGATCCTAATGTGGATTTTTATATATGATGGGCAGATATTATGGTATTTACAGGACTTTATTTCTTGGAGTGTACAACAACTGGACCATAATGGGCCCGTGAAATGAACTATGACTTGGCCCTTGCTCGGAGGGCATTGAAATGCAGCTTACAGGGAAACTCGTCCATTTCAATTGTTTTTTTGTTTTTTTGTTTTTTTCTTTTCCTTTTTGGTAAGTAATTATTTCATCAGGAAGAATTTTCATTTGTTGGTTCCATTCATTCCTTATTTTCAACAAAATTCTAACTTACGCAGTGAAAAATTCATTCCTTATTTTTCAAGCCTTTTTTTTTTCCTTTTTCTCTGAATTTTATGTTTTAAAGTATTTAATTGTGCTTTTAAATTATATATTTACTAATATTATTTATTACATTAATTATTATAAATCCGACCAGAAACTAACACTTCTAAAGTTTTTTTTTTTTCCTTTTACGTGGCTTTTTGTTCAATTATAGTTCATCAGGAAGTTTTACGGTCCTATTATTAAAATGGTCCATCAAATCAATTAACCAGTAAAATATATATATGAATTGATATATTAATTATTTTAATAATATAATCATAATTGAATATAAATATAAATAGTTAAATTATTATAAATAAGGCTTACCGCATTGGAAAATATGATAAAACGATAAAAATTTTCTTAGTCCATCATATTGCATAGAATATTAAATTTTATTACATTACTTGAAAGATGAAATAGCTTGTTTACGAACCCAAATTGGGTACAGAAATTTTCCTTCAAAGTACTTTGGCAAGCGGGTGCCACGTACCACCTGGCCCAAAGGTATTCTAATATATTTTTCATACTTAGCAATATGTTAAGGGGACAATTTTACAATCGTCCTATCGCATATTAGAACATACAAATTCCATTCATTGTTTTAAGAATAAATTTTTCATTTCTTAGCGTTAATAAGTTGTTACGCTGCAAATGCCCTTGTGATCAAGTAATATTTCTCCTTATTTTGTGATTAAGAAATATTTTTCTTGATTTCTCATTTGATAGTTTCATATTCGAGTCCTTTCTTCCTCGTTGTATTTATTTTAAAAAAAAATTGTTATCCTATTTCCGTAATTCTAAGGTCTATTTGGATGATCTATCTTTTTTCATTCGTGTTTGTATCTTTTTCAAAATAATATATATAAATATATCCTAGTTACATTTATATTTTATCCATATTTAATCTTTTAATTAGAACTGTAACTTTTTTTATCTATATCTAATTTTTTATAAATAATTTGTTAGAAAAAAATTTAAAAAAAAGTTTTGTATCTGTAATCTGCCAACAAACAAATAAACTAATTAAAAGTGAATGGTAATAAACAGACAACCTTTCTACATCCAAAATGAATATTTTCTTTTTTATTTTTTTAATATGCTAAATTTAGCCTGTTTAACAAGTAAATAATTAACAAGATAGGATAGGATCCAAATTAGTTACCAAAATAGCCTATCAAAATTACATCTTGAAAATTTTTCTATTAATAGATATTTTTATATATGAAAATTTTATGCAAGTTTACACAGTCAGTTTGGTAACATATTTCACTCATAGACATTTACCGTAATTAACTTAAAAACTTGGAATCAAAGTCACGTTTACCATTATTTATAAAAATATTAATTATACAAATACAATTACAAAAATACCAACATTATATCTAAGGTTGGGCAAAAAAACTGGTCGAACCAAACCAATCCATAACTGAACCAAATCGTAATTTGGTTTAGAAAATTTTCAATCTGAACCAATCCATAAATTTATAATTTGTTTAAAAGTGTAAACCTAACAAATCCATAAAACTAAATCCTTTACAGATAAATATAAAAATATTTTACTTGTAATTATAAATTTTTTGTAATGATTTATTAAAGGTCATATATGTTCTTATAATTTTATCATGATATTTATTATATGATGAATATTGGTTAATAATAACTTGATCCTTTTTTTTTTAAATTGTTTTTTGGGTTCAAGAGATATTCATTCATTGGAAACGTAACGTTGTTTTTCATTAATCGTTTGAACTCAATGAAGTAGTGTTTTTGTTATTTAGTTATATATCTTATTATGTATTAATTTTTCATTATATATTTTGTTAGTAGATCACTTTTATACATACATGACTTTATTGATAGATTTTTTTTTTTTTTAGTCAAATTTGTTAGTAGATAGTTGACTGAATTATTTTCTAGAAGACTATAGATTATATTTTACTATGTATTAGTTAGTAAGTGTACTGTATTAGTGACTAAATAATTTTATGGATGGATTATGGATAAAAATGTGGTGAATTTATAAAATATTATGTTCAGATTTACAATATGAACTTTATAGTGTGACTTTAATATTTGAATATCCGTACAAATGTAAAATATTATAACTAAGTTTTTTTTTTAATCAGAATTTTGATTTAATCCATAATCCGAGCCGAGCTAAACTGTTATTTAACAGTTTGGAAATTTTCTAATCAGAATCAAATTGTTTTTAATGGTTTGGTTTATGAAGGAAAAAAAACTAAACCGCAAATTATGGTTTGGTTTAGTTGAATTTAGTAAAAATAGGACCAAACCGATCTGTGCTTATCTCTAACTATATATATAGGAAATGTAATACTACATTTTACATTAATATCATATGTAGTAAAAGCGATATAGGGCCATTTCTATATCACATAAATGAAATGCAATACATAATATTACAATGAAAATTATGTATTTTAAAGTGCAAAATATCATAAAGTATAATTAGATTAGAATTGCATTTCATACATGTGGCACATTATAAAATTCAATAGCACATTTCTTACTTGCAATATTGTCTTGGTATTTACGTAATTGATTTTATCTAATTGATATATATATGTAATTTTTAAAAAGATGGGTAACAGAAAATTATTTACAAACCTAAGACTATTTCAAAAATTATTTTAAAAGAAAAGCCTAAACAGTAAATTAAGAAAAAATATGACTTCGTATATATAATTATTCTGCATGTTACAAAGGAAATTAAAGACATTTTCATCTTTTGCTAACTCCATGTGCAGCGAGAAGTGAGGAAACGGACATGCTTTATTCTGGCAGAAAACAAAACTAATTCTGAAATAACCTAATTTATTTAATGATTTAATTTTCATGTAAATATAATATTAGTTCTAATATTAAGTTTGAAGTAAATTTGATATATGAAAATGAATGTGTAGAAATAGTTTTGATATACAATGTGTAAATTCTTGTTAGTATAAAAGTATGTTAGTAGCTTGTTATGAATTAATATTATGTTTATTAATGTAAATTATTGATGTATGTGTATATGTGTGATGAGATTAATGCTATTGTTTTATGTATAGTATAATTAATGTTTATGTCTTTTATGAATTAATATATATGTGTTTGTGTTGTGTTTAAAATTATCAAAATAACTTTTAAAATATCTAAATAAGTGGTAGCAGAATTTTACAATAAATGAAGCCCATTTTCAAGCTCAAATTAAGTCTAAATTAGTCCTAAATTAAGACAAATTAAGCCTAACCCATATGTACCCCAAAAGTTAAAGTTAAGATAAATATGAGCCCATAATTTAATCAAATAGAGTCTCTTTTGGCAGCCAACAAAATCCACCCGAATTTTTACTTTTCTTTACTTTCTTTTGTTCGTCTTTCTTCAAACCATAAGCTTCAAACCTTAGCAAGAACAAGCTCTTGGATTCAACAATTTTCTCCAAGCCAAAGCTTCTTCATGTAAGTTAATGCAAGTTATACAATCTTTGTTTGTTCTTTCTTGTGATATAGATATAGAATCCATATTAGAATGAGTTTTAATGTCATATGAGTTTGAATGATTTTATGTACTAATAAATGTTGGATTGTGTTTTGTTATTATATGAACTTGTTATATGTGTTATGGAAGTAGTGAGAAGTGTTGGTGAGGATTGAAATTGATTTTGAGTAGTTAAGTTTAAAGTGAAGAGTAGGAGAGGGTTTGATATAAATGAAGTAGTTTGATGTGTTGAAATGATGTTCAAAATTGCTAGGAATGGATAATGTGGATAGAAGATAGTATATGAAGCTAAATATGCGTTTAAAGAAGGCTTAAAAGTGCCTTATGTTACAAATTTTCAAAGTGCAAAACAGGGGAAACAAAAGCTTTTTGAATAGGTCTGGTACTTTAACGCCGCCGACGTAGAGGCTGTGCTAAATGTGATTAGAAATGATTTTCCTAACGCTGCTTGTAACGACGCCGGCTTTTGTGAAAAAATTGGCCAGCGTTTATTTTTCAAATCTTACGCCGGCCACTAGGGCTTCAACACCATCGGTCTTTAATCGATGTTAAATGTGAACAAAACTAATTTTCTTAACGCCAAGCTTAATGCTTCCGGCATTCAGCTCCAATTTGCCGGTGTAAGTTGCCCGCGTATCCTCTGAGTTTTTACAATTTCAACCTTCTTCAATTGTCCTTCTTTGCTTCATATATAGTCTTCTAATGAATCTATAAGTTATAAACATGTTTTACGTATGAATTAAATGTTAAAGCTATATGTTAAGTTCATTGAATCTTCTTGTATAGTTAACTTAGAATTGTGTGTTGTATATATATTCTACGTTCGATTATTGATTTGTTTTGATATTCCTTATTTCAGTTAAAGGTTCTTCAGTTGATTCCCCTCTGAGTGAATGTAGTAATACACTATTGGGTACAGGTATGCAATAACTTGCTTGTTTTATGCTAGGAATAGGCATTATTAAATTTGACTTAATTCAATTCGACTTAATACTTTGATGAATTGGATGTCTATTACGCTGTTTAATCTGGTTCAAGGAGCAGCGAACATGTTATGATGCAATGATATGTTAGTTAGGCGCTTTAACCTAAGTCATGATGCAATGACTTTACAATGATGCAATGGTACGTTATGATGCAATAGCGATTCGTTTATGGTTTAGCGGATAGCTGATGGGGATAATAGTATTCGAGTAACGTTTGCTTAAACTTAAGGGGAAATGCCATGGTTTAATTCAAAGTTTATGAGAACTTGTGAACTAGATTCATGTTGTGGACCGAGTTTAAGTAGAGTCGGGCAACGGCTTTGGAGCCTTAAGTGAAGCTATTTCTTTATGGAATAGATATAGGAGATATAAATATTCGAACTGCTTATATCAACCCCCTGAGCAGCTGTTGTTACTCAAGACCCCTAAATTCTCAGAGCATGATTCTGGGGTTTGAATACCCTAGTGTTATTTTGCTAAAAGAAAACTTAACAAGATAATGACTTGATTGTTGATGCATTTCATTCGAATTAAGTTTTCTTGACAATTCGTTTTTGTATTTGTTTTTGCGTACTGGGCTTTTGGCTCACTTTTGCTGCATTGCAGGTATTGAAGATGAATTGTATGATGATCTGAGATATGAGTCAGATTTTGAAAGGTTCATGGAAGAGTGGGACGAGTAGTACTCGAATGCTCTTGGTTTTTTGGAGAAGCTTTTGTTTAAAGCATATTTCTCTATATATGGAGCTTGTTAAATAAGCCTAAGTTGTAAAAAACTTAAAGATCTCTTTAGTCTATCTTTTGTATCATAAACAACTTGTAATTTTGTAGTGTCTTATATTGACACTAATCTTTTTACATATAATATATATATGTATGGATTGATTTTATTAGCAATATTCTTTTGTTTAAAAATTATTTATAAAGTGTTGGTAGAATTAATCAAACAATTCTCATACACTGTTAGTTTTAGGACAACCTTATATATAATGTGAAAATGTTATATGTAGTTGAGACTCGGTACACTAAATCTCGGGATTTAGCGGGACAGGTCCTTACAAATTCACAACCTTAAATACTACATGCGCATCATCAGGCTCTAGATGAATCATTTAAAGTTGCTAATCTGTTACACTTCCTGAAATAATTACTCGTAACCAAAACCACACTGTGAACTTCGTTCTTGATTTTGCAGTAGGACAGTATGGAAACCAGATCTTGGTAGTGCCACAGTTTTGCATCAATTCGTTAAACCAAACACATCTGACATGTAACAACCACAACGTTAGAAAAATTGCCGCCATCACAATGTTACATTATTTACATACAAAACAACTGCATGAAATGAAACCAGAAGAGACACATAATCTTGTACATCCTTGAAAATAAAAAATTTCCTCATAATATCATGCAATAGGGAACTTTGCAGAGTCAAAAGCATTACTGAAGCAGCTGAGGAATAGAATAGATGGAAAGATACAGAGCAAGAACATCATAACGCGCTGAGTTGGCTACCAACTGGCACTGCAACACACAATCATAGATCTAATCATATTGTTAACCGACGATTTAATTCAAAAGCATGTCAAGAGACATGCTGGCCCCAGCCTGCCACTTCCCTGAATGTTAGCATCTCTACAGAAAAATATCATCCTGAAAAATGAAGTCGGTCACTTCACCAGAGATCATTTCCGCTACAAATTAATGCCAACATGTGAGAAAAGCCTAATACTGTCTGTCTAACATGACACCTCTAAAACATGACTGTACAGCCGACTTAGTAGGTTTTTTGTTCAACCGTGATGATTACGGCTGACTTTCTGGTACCACCGGCACATTATTTTGCTCTTTACTTTTTTGTGCTGGCTTCCGGTTTGTGTGGCCCAACCTGTGCAGTGGAGGTAGATATTTCACCTGGATGTGAAGCATTAATCTCTGAAGGTAGATTGGACCCTTGAGGATCAGTGGATGGCTGGTGATAACCTAGTGATTGGAGAGCAGTTTGTGCTATAGGGTTAGGGGGATAGAGAGCCTGAAGACCTACTTGTCCATACTTGGCTTTGTGACCTTGAAAACGCTTAAACTTAGAAAGATGCTTTTTCCCGGAAAGATGACGATTAAGTACATCTTGCGTATCACACTTAACATTGCACAAATCACACATAAGTGGAATAACAACCTTCGGGATTTTGTTTTTCTTTTTTGAGGGTTTCCCTCCTCGTTTTTCATTCACCTTACGCTTCATGCCAGATACCGCAACAATGGATTGATTATTTGATTGCAGGTTTTGGGATGACTCAGCAGCGTCTTGTGGACATACAACTGCATGATTGTGAGGCTCAGTTTCCGTTTTGCTCGGGCTTCCACTGAGTTCAGGTGGTACTGGTTCAGTTGGCTTATTGCAATTCCCTTGTTGAGCAGCATCCGCAGCTGGGGCCCTTTCATCTCAGATTCAACCCCATTAACTGGCTGAGCATATGCTTCTGAGCTTGACATTCTACGCAAGTTTTTCAGATGTCGTTTTCCTATCTTATGCTGTGCAAATGTTTCCAAACTAGTGCATGAAACCTTACAAAGATCGCACCAAGCATGTTGGGAACCTTGCTGGTTATTAGCTATCTTGTTTTGAGTACATGCAGCTTCTGCTTCACTAGTGACCACAGGTTTGTTTCCTTCAGTTGTTAACTTATTGTCAGCATCAGCTGAGGATTCTGCTCCAGTATTGTCATTGCCTACACTATTATCGTGTTTTCCCCCTTGGATTGGTTGACAGCCAGATGTAGGCTGGCGATAAGCAAAGTTTCCCTTCTTATTCCCTCTGAATGCCCTGCCACCCCTTCTACCACCCTCCTACCACCACCCTGTATGGTGATCGACCAACCTGCATATATATGCTAAGCAATGAGTCACCATGCTTTAGCCACTGATCATTGCATATCGCATTAAATAAAGTAGCTCAATTTTTTGACAACCACCAAATCTAACATTGCGTGTTTTTTTCTTTTTGTCCCCTTGCTACTTGCATTTGAAGCAACATTTTATGTTGAACGTAGCAACCACACCCTAACACCAAATACAAGAGATGGCATCAAGTATGAGAAAATCCTACACACAATTATATAATCAAGAAATCTTAATTTAATATAGCACTAATTCTCTGCAGGAATCACACACAGGATGGAGGAGGAAAGGGACATGAGGAAGACAGGCAGCAATGCTATGGTCACCCTCTTTTTGCAGCAATATGCTTGTAATATTCATCATTCCAGTTGAGCTCCAACATTTCCATTACAGGATGGTGTTATAGATATTTTCATGGGTCAAGATAACAAGAAACTAATGGGTGATTTAATCTTTGTCCCTACCTTGTTTATCTATTTTGATAAATGTTAAGGGCTCGATTTGATAGAGAACAAGATTTCCATAGGAACAATTTTTCTAGAAAATGATACTTTTCACTTCCATTTTCAGATAATTAAATAAAAATAAATAAGTTAACTGGCCACACCCCATGACACATGATAACAGCTAAATAATTGCACCTTAGCACTTGATTGAACTGCACAAAAACAATTTAATACCTGTCCAACATCCTAAAGAAAATAACAGAAGAGAATGTAAATCATGCCAGATCTAACTATCATGAATGGCCTGCCCCAAGTAGTCCCAACATCCAGCACCGTAAAAGTTCCCATGCAAAAAGACTATAAAGCCAATGGAGATCAAAAAAACAGATGACACTGTTTCTAGCAGGGTGATTACATCGAAATATCTTCTCTAGATAGAAACACCAATCATAACTAACAGTAGCACATTTATATAGACACTTACACTTAAATTATTAAATTAAACTTTGATAGTTATATAGTATAGCCTCCTCTCTTCTGTCCATAAATCAAATGTTTATAACACCAAGAGCACAAGATTTTACCTTAACCAGAAAAAGAATGTGATGCAAAGGCTACACCAACTGATTATAAACCCAATTTCTTATAACTATACACATCATAATGCAAGGGTATAGTTGCATAGTTAGATAACATAGAGTAATTGTAAAATGATATTGTGAGCATGCTTTGTGAAGAAGACGAAGGCAAGTCCTCAGATTCTTTTAAATTTTGAAGTTGGGCCAAGGGGCTTATATCCATGTAGCATGGTTTCTCATTGGGTTTACCTAGGTTCGATCCCCTTCTTCCCCAAAGTTATAGTTGAGAACAACTGGTCCAAAAAAAATCTGGAAGATGGAGAATCAAAGCTTGTCTCTAATCAAGATCAATCCACCAAATTACTGGCCCAATTAAATTCAACTACAAGTTAGTTATTTTGCACGTGTCATAATAAAACATTACATAGTCCTTGAGGAAAACAACGATAGGAGATTTTAGACTTGTGATCTGACATTCCTTCAACATCAATACCTTGAGCATAGAAACCAATATAGGCTCACATTTTAATCCTCATTATAATATTTGAGATATCTGGCTCTCATCCTCAGATTTTCCACAAATCACTACAAGAAACAGCAACATTATCCAAACAAAAGGCAGGCGAATACTGAAAATACTATCTTGCTAACAAGTGCTCCAATGCCAAACAATGTACCAAGAAATTATTAAGTTAAAAAGAAAAAAAAATGAAGTACATTAACCAACTCACAAGAAAGCCCACTGAATTGGAATCTGAAAATGCTCACTTTATAGGTATTTTAATGATGAACCAAACTCGCATTGGTTGATCTTTCACCAAAAATGGATAGTACTACGCGATACGGTTCCAAGTCTACATTGTTACTATCTCTTTTAACTCCATACAGTGACATTTCCACACCACTCATTTTCATCATCATCCCCACGTGCTAAAAACTATTTTAAGTATAAACTGACATAGCAAGTCCAAGACTGTAAATTCTGCATACCCAACAAGCAACATTTGACAAAGTGTTTGTATTGATTAAATCAAACAGAAGCTCCCACGTCATTAATTCTTTCCCCCAAAATCAATCAATCAATCAATTCTAGAAGCACAAATCAACGAAAATACATCCACATAGAAATGAAACGTTAAAATCATTAATAATAACAAAAATTCCACACTGGATTCATAACAACAACTAGAAAAATAAGCATTACCGAGGAATGAAACGCCTCAGGACCATAAACCCCAGAAGTATCGATGTTCCCGGTGATCTGCGCGAGCTGTGATAGCACTGCCACAGCAGCTGCAGCAGCCGCGGGATCGATCCCAGGTGTTGCGGAACCATCACTAGGTTGTTGTTGTGGCACGGGTTGATAGCAACTAACCTGACCGTACTGTGTAGGGAGGGTTGATGGATCAATATGTTGGGGAGGCATTGGTTGGTATTGTTGGGGTTGGGATTGGGGTTGCGGGAGATTGGGATTGCAGGGTTCAGGGACAGAGGAGGAGGAGTCCATTAATGGAGAGGATTTCAAGTGGGCTAGGGTTTTGAAGGACAAATGAAGAGGAAGAGGAAGAGAAGGAAGAAGAGGAGGTGGTCTGTGACTCTTTGGAGTGGGTGCGGAGGGGAGGGGACCTTGGGGCCGACCGATGGAGGATGGGAGTTGTACAGTAATTCTTAATTTATCAGTGGAGGTTGAAGGTAAACTGTAAACTGTAAAGCGTAAATATATAATTATTTTTACTTACTTATATTTTCTTTTGCGCTTTACTTTTGGTATAACTTTTCATGCGAACGTCACATTTAGTAAATGAAGCTTTGTGAAATATATAATTAACTAGAATTTCAAAATAGCCCATTTATTATCTAATTAAAGTATTCTCACGTACTAATGCTGCCTTCCTTAACTCTGCTAACACCATTTGATGAGGTGGATGCATGAGCAAATCAATAAGCAATATGTGTCTTTTTCTTAAAAAAAAATACATCTTTACATTTTACAAATTTCTGAAAGAAAGAGAAGAAATGAAATGAAAAAAAAAAAAAAAAGAAACAAAACCTTTACATTTTACAAATTTTTGAAAGAAAGAGAAGAAATGAAATGAAAAAAAAAAAGAAACAAAACCTAAGTTGAATAGCAAAACCCTAAGTAGGAAAGAGAGGGCGAGAGGAGGAGTACAGCAAAACCCTAAGTTGAACAACGAGTCTTCTTCCTTGTAAGCAAATATTTGAGACTTGGTACATATTGCATATGTAAGTATCATTGATTTGAAGTATAGTACACATTGTATGTGTAAGCATGTTGAGCAATTGACATGCATTGATTGGGGTAGGGGTTGTTGGTTTCGACAGCATAATGTAACGAGTAGGTGTTGTCTTGAAGTTTTTAGCGACCGTGGGTGATTCAAACTCCAATGGATCGATGAAGAGGGATGGATTAGGTTTTTGTGGTGCTGATGGTGATCTTGTAGTATGTATGTGATGGTACAATATGTTGGGTTGGGTTTGGAGGATGTGTGATTTTAGTGGATGTGTATTGATAGACAAGAAGAAGATGGGTTTCTAGGTAAGAAATGGTTGATTCAGGATGGTATTGAGTTCATCATAGGTTCAATTGATTCATCAGCTCGTAGATTTGTTGGTGCTTTAATGGGATGGCTCAAGACATCTGGCTTGTGTGGTTCGAAATTTAGCTGGTGGTTTAGTAGATGTGAATTGACTAGGTGAAAATGGGTTTATGTCAAGTTCATCTCAATGAGGATCGCTCAATGAAGGTCTTGGCATGGTGTTATTATGGTGTGCAATAAGTTGTTGTATGCTGGGTTTGATTTTCTTTTCATTTGCTTCTTTTTTTGTTTTGATGTTATTAAATGCCAAGGTGGATTTATTTTTAAGAAATAATACGTGTCACTTAATGATTCACTCATACCGTCACCTCATCAAACAGTGTTAACAAAGTTAATGGAGGTAGTATTAATGTATAGAAAAACTTTAATTAAGTAGTAAATTGGTTATTTCAAAGTTTAGGTAATTAATTGCACATTTGACAAAACTTCAGCTGCCAAATGTGACATTACCCCTAAATTTTATAAGGTCAAATATATTAGTCGTGACTAAAACTATTTACTTAGATGGCTTTATTATGGCCAATTATGAACTAAATATATATAAGTGGTAGAAATTGAAAACATCTTATCAAACCGAATCAATTTAAGCAATAGATATGAATCACTATAATGACAATCGATATTTGTTACAAAGATCATATATTTTAAATGAATTTTTTTTCATGAGAATGATTGTTTAGACAAATGGCAAATCATGATTAGCTAGAAAAACCAATTAGCTAAATAAATCAATATGGAGTTAACATAGTGTAAAAATAGGGATGCAAATGAGAGTGTATAGAAATTATCATATAAAACTTGACCCCACTCGATACTTCATAGAACCCCTTACTCTCTCTCCCTCCCTCCATCTCTCCCTTCTCTCTTTAAGAAAAACCAAACATATTGTCACGCATGCTATGGCGCATGCAATCATGTTGGTAACCTACACACTTTTCTAAGTCTTCCAATTATCATCTGTTTAAAGGAGGAGATAAGTGTGTGTGTGTGTGTGAATAATCTCCTTACCCATGTTACAAATAAAATAACATAAAATCTTGAAACTAGTAAGATTAAGAATATAAAATAACTACTCTCTCTACTTCTATTTAAATTTAACAAAGAATGCAAAATGCTGCCATTTAGTACATACCACAATTATGCCAACATTTTAAATCACCCTGCTAGACAATAAGAAAGGAAATCCTACACTATGCCAACATTTTTAGTACATACCACAATTATGTTAGTTAACCAAGCTACCCGGTATATTAATAATATTATAAAGATCATATTCCAAACAATTCATCATACAAGTTAAATAAAATTTATCAAGGAAAAATGTGAATTCTTGAGTTGATGAGTCTTGTAAATAGTGATATGGTATAGGATGATAGAGTTATTTTTTTTCAATTTACTATATAAATTTTTTCTTGTTAGGTTTTCTTGCTGGCCAATTAAATCCCAAAACCTATTAAAATAGTGGGTTTCAAAATAATTCTTAAATCTATATTAAAGCGGTATAGGATTTCCAATGAGTCATGTGATCTAGTATCCTATAATAACATTGGTTGAATCTGTAATAAATGATCCTATTAGGTATCAAAATTTGACATGGATGTATAGGTAGTCAATTAAGCAATCAACCAATGGTCAACTACCAAAGGTGACATTACCTCATTAATAAATGATAGATTATATTTTAAGTTCATGTATTTTTATTTTTATTTTTATTATGAATTTTTTAACTTCTAAAATTAGACAATTATTTTTTAAATCTTTTACACTTTATCTTTCTATTTTTTTCTTATTTTATTAACAAGTCAATATGGAGTATAAATAAATCAAGACACTTGTAAATCACTCGAATTTGACTAAATATTTATTCAAGTACAACTCAGAAATATTTAGGTTAACCTTGAACTTGAAGTACTCAATAAGTTTATCAAATTTAGTTTGAACTTCATAATATTTGCTTCAATTAGCTAATGAATTTAATCAAATCAAAATCTGGCATTAAATATTAATTGTGTAGTGTTTTTTTTACCTTTTTTGTTTGTTATTTCCTTTTCAATATCTCAATTTAGGGTTTAATTGATGAGACATAGGGTAGAATAAGTTTTAATCAATATTTTTGAGAGAATTCTTGTAAAACTCTTATCGATTATGTAATGCTCTAACTTAAAGGCATTATCAGCCCGACACATGTTATTACTAAAGATTGATACGCAAAGACTGTATTTTCTAATCCACAAATATAAGTAACTCAAATATCCCCAATAACTCTCAAATAAGAGATACTTGAAATAAAATGTCATCAATTCATCTAAATCATAAAACTAAACAATTTAACTTTAAAGAAATAACAAAATCTCAAAAATAATAAACTAATCATAAAAATATTATTTTTCTTTTCTAAAATCACTAGATCCAAGATCACTAATCTCAACTATCAGCAGAAGGATCAACTCCAGTATCGCTTTCCTCATGGTCCACGAATACGTCGTATCCCGTCAAATCATAGATAATAAAATCTTCACCTGTACTTGTGGGAAAAATAATGATTGAGTGAAAAACGCTCAGTACACCAAGCTGAAAACACATACACATGATCATGCAAGTGCAATATCACATACGACTTAAAACTCTAATGCAACAAGCACAATTTTATTATCTTTTCATTAATCGAACAAACAACACTATTTAGAATCATAGGCCATTAGTTCCAAATTCGGAGTTTCTCAAACTCCTTAAAAATAACCAATATTCAAAAATATGTAATTATATAGATATATGGTGTTGGACAAAGCCACACACCCAGGGTACTGTACTCACACTACTCCTAAACTACCGGAATCATCTCTAAATGCAACTCCATTCGGGACAACGACACACAAAGATCATCAGGTTACCAGCGTTAGTATCACACTCCTGTATGGTCTTTACTAGCCATAGCCACTCACAACTAACACTCGATTCAATTAAAGTCTGATATTATTAAATCAATTTTATAGGACTAATCCTACAAGCACAAGCAATCAAACATGGTAAGGTCGTACCTGATATTGCTTCCAACTCAAATCCACCAACAAGACTTCTTAAAGAAAAGAACCCCAATCTCTCATATATCCCTAATCAACAATATGTCTCAATCAATTTCAATTTGCAATACATAATTAAACCCTAATCCTTAATTTCATATTCTTGCTCAAAGAATCTATAACCCTAAATATAAATCTACGAAAAGTAATTAACATACTTGTCTCTTTTGTTTATGATTCAAAGAAATCGTCTAACATAGCTTTCTCCACAACTTCCTTCAATATATATATGTAAAGTCTCCAATTAACAACTTGAAAATACAACAACAAATGAATTTCTTTGAACAACAATATTGACTGGATTCTTACATACCTAGAGCTTGTAGATCTCAAATTGGAATAAGAACCCTAATACAAAATTCTCCTGAATTTCAATAATAAATTGAAATCACAAACCTATAATCCTCAAATCGTAGAAATTATAAAACCTTAAGAAAGATATTACCTTTTCCCTTTGAATTAGAGTTTCCCAGATCTCCAATCACTCTAGGGTTTCGCCACAACTCTTCAATCTTCTTTGAATCCGTAGAACAACTCGTATTAGAAAGATTGAACTAAAGAGAATAATTGAAAATGACTAGAGAAAGATCCAATTACTTAGGGTTTTCCTGAGGAAAAGATGTGACAAGGTCATGGGGTCTAGGGTCTATTTATAGAGAGAGTTAGTGTCGGAAAAATGCAACCTTAGCTTAGGAAAAACGCGGACATATGTTGGCTGAATGCTGGCGGCCTTCCAATGTATGCCATCGGCTTTTGGATTTACGCCTGTGGCCTTTATGCCAGCGTTCAACCAATTTCTTCAAAAATTCCAAAACTTCAAGCTGGTGATTTTAGCCTGTCATCTTTGCATATAGGCCGACGGCTTTTTCATCCAAGGCTAGCGGCTTTTAAGACCAGCTATGGTTGTTTTCATCCAATTCTTCTTGTACAACTTCCTCGTGTCCAATTTTATCTGTTCAAGGATAAAAATACCCTTTTTATATATCACTATATTACAATTCTACCTTTTATTATGAATTATTTATTTGTACTTTACAGATTAATTTTCTGAAGAATTAATAATGATTAGATTAAACTAAATTATCTAATTGATTATCTATATGAATGCAATGCTTTTTAAAGAGAGGAATATGGTGGAAAAATGTGGGAAGGAGCATAATCCACTTTAAACTATTGTCAATCAACTTGAAATCATGTTATAATGATAATTAAATTCATGAACATCCATAAGAAATTGTCAAGATTTAAAAACAGAGTTTAAAAATCTTTTAAACCACAAAACAATTCAATAACTTTCGCTAAATAAATTATTAGCGGAATCAAAATTACAATTATATATCTTCCGATTCTATAATTGACTAATACTTTATATTAACATCTCCTAATTCCTTAGTGAGAAATCAACATAAAACATTGCATTAATATTTATGGACAATTTCTAAATTAGATTAAACTTCGCTGCTTTCGCAATTGCAATTTAATCTCAATTTATGAATTCATATGAACCCTAATTTCCCTTCCGAGTTACTAGAATTCTTATACACCAAAAGTATGATGAATAATCAGAATTCAATATGAATGTTTCATGATTCTAACTATCTTATAACATGGATTCAAAGATCATTTTAGCATGTTTAAAGTTTCATCAACTTCCCACAAAAAGAATTTAGCTACTCATGGATGATGATTCAAAAATCAGATAAGAAATTGCAAATGATTTCATTATGATCAAACTATTCAGATATATGAATTGCATAAAAGAAATAAGATTAGATATCACCAATTCAAAATACTAAAGCTTCACTTGCAATTTCTTGAATAACTTCAAATATCTCTTCAAAAATCTCTATGAAATGCCTAATTCTAAGTATTATAGAGCTACTTGGATTGTGGAATGTATGCTTGGATGATTCTGAAAGTGAGGGGAAGACCCCCTATTTATAGGAAAAATTTCGTGTAAAACATTAAATGAACTTTGCTGTTTCACATTGTACGCCAGCCGTTATGGATCTTACGCTGGCGGCTTACAGGCGGTATATCTTGAATTATCCTTTGCGCAGGCAGTGCACTGGCAGCCTTCAATATCAGTTATACATGTAGGCCGCTTCTACGCCGGTGGCTTAGATATAGATTTAACCAGCGTATATGGTCAGAAATGAAGAGTTGGGCTGATTTATAATGAACGCCGTCCCAAAGCCGGCGGCTTTCATGCCGGCGTAGACACTCCAACCGATTTGTCTCTTCAATTTCCTTCAAGCGTTGGATATCTTCATGTCGCTTCAAATCTATGATGTATGCTGCCTCAAAGCCGGCGGCTTAAGTGCCGGCTTATATTCTAACTACTTCAAAGCTGGTGATGTTTCATTTCTAGGCTGCCGGCCTTCATGTACGCTGGCTGCTTCATCTTCTACGCCGGCAGCTTTGAGGCGACTTTGAGTGTTGTTTGAATTTAAGCTGGGCAAAGCTGGCAGTGCTGCAACGGCCTTGGATGTAAGCCGTCTGAACGCCGGCGGCTTTGAATGGTGAATTGCCGGCTTTGACTTAAATTTTTCCTCTTTTCAATTCAAATTCTCTTGTTTTGATTTTTTTATCCAAATTAGTCCTGAAACATAAAATTTAATCAAAACAAATATCCATTCTAGCTCTTTTGATCATCAGGATTTCTATAAAATATGATCTTATCAGTTACTTAGGATCTTTCGTGAAAGAAGGGTCAATTTTAACCATCTATTTATCGACAACCCTTACCCCTACCTACCTACTAATCGACCTTCCCACTCTATTAAAGTATCAATAGATTACACCACCTCTTATATAATATCATCATTCGATTTAACTTCTTGAAGATCCTAAATAATTTATTTTAGGTCTTAGTTTTCTTGTTAGTAGGAAATGGAGTAATATATCCAAGATTTGGAAACACTTAATATGATTAAGATTTTTATATTTTGTGGCATATTTGATTTTCTAAGAGTGAATTTTCTCTTTAATTATCTTGAAATCGTTGAGCACCTAATCCTAGTATGTGGTTCATGTACTTGATGTTCATGCTTGTAAAAAAGCTATCTAAATGGGCTTAAAACTTTCAAATACCTTAGCTGGAGTGCTACTTATGCTTGAGCCTATACCGAGATGACTAGGAATACTAAGGAATCATATATCTGGAAATGGACGTTGTATTATAGTGCAAGGCAACAATTCAAAGTCCCGTAACTATCAATTAAGTGTTGACTATGCTACGAGTAGTTAGTTGCTATGATACTAGTTAGTGTGCTAAAAGGAAGATGTAATTAAATTATTTTCATAGTATAAAATGCCTTTATAAACAACCGCAATCAATGAATTTAGCAAGGGGTTAATACCAATGACAACCTTGAGATAAAAGGATTATTGAAATACCCCAAACTTTCATGGAAGTTAGAAATTAAGTTTAGATGGATTAAATAAGTCAAATAAATTATAGGAAATAATTAGACAAGTTGACACAATTAAATTAGTAATTAATTAAGCTAAAATTTGAAATTTCAATTCCTAAACCCCTAAACATGTTATTTAAATGTTTAGAGGATTCCTAAACCCTTAAACTTTAGCCTAAATTCCAATTCTTAAAACCTTGTAAAATTTGAGTTCATTTTCTTATATCAAAATATCAGTTCTTAAACTCGAACTCAAATTAAATATCAATTTGATATAAATTAAATTCTTAAATTAAGTCATTATTTTAAGTTCTTAATTTATAACCTATTGATTCTGAAATTATCTTCTAAATATTTCTAGAACTAAAGATATTGATTTGAAAGTTCTAAGTGTAATATCCTTAATCTGAAATATTCTAATCTTAATCCTTATCCTTCCCTTTTTATTTTTCTTTACCTGCCTCCTTTTTCATACTCTCTCTCTCTCTCTCTCTCTTCTCTCTCTCTCTCTCTCTCTCGTATCCTCTCCTTCCTCTTCTTCTCTTAACCTTTTTCTTTTTCTCTCTTAAATTTAACTCTCAAGAATCTCAATTTCAACGAGAATTAAAAGAAAATCAAGTTAGAAATGGAGATATGAGGGCGAAATCAAGGTTAAAAGTAGCTCCAACAAGTTAAAACAAGAAGAAGAAGAAGAAAAAGAATCCAATTACATGTTCTTGCCATAAAGTAAGTATATTTGTTTTATATTGTTTTGATTCTTGTTTTTATTTATATATGATGAATTGAAGTTAGATATAAGTAGAAATTATGATAAAGTTAGTGAATGATGACTATTTGAGCATATGAGTTAGGATTTAGGTTGTGTTATAGTATGTGTAGATCAAAAGTTTGATGGTATAGGGTTTGATGAAGTGAGTTGATGATGTATGATGGTAAAAACATATTTAGAAAGGTTGTGAGTTATAGTTTTGAACTTGTATAATGTTGTTAAGATAATGTAGGTGGAGTTCTGTAAGTAAAATAAAGTAAAAGAATAGGGGACACAATCTGGGTCCATACGGGGCATAGCAATGGGCATGGTAGCCACTGTCCCCACTGCTGAACTCATATGCAATGTGGCGAGGGGCCTAGTGGCCACCACCACCCTTGATACGGCCCATATGGAACCAGGGTCATCTGGTCCTTCTTTTTCTTGTCAACCTAACTTAAATTAATCATAACTTTTTCATCTAAACTCGGATTAATGTGATTCAAAATGCGTTCGAAAGCTTAAAAAGAGATTTAAAAATTTATATTTTAAGTTTTTTCAAATTAAAAAATTATCAAGGTTGAAATTTTATTTCTTTCCAGTTACTACGTTTTCCAAGCAAAGTTAAAAACTTGTTTTGATAGTTACATGTTTGTAGTTAAGTATAAAATGAATCTTTTTGGGCTTCAATGAAAAAGATAAATGATAGTTGATGTGTTATATTTATTGAATGATATACTTAAGCATGAGTTTAATGAATTTAAAGACTTAATAAATAATTTGATTACATATAAAGTTGGATATAAAATGAATTTAGTTAATAATCTAAGTTCAACTTAGCTTGATGAACTTAAATGAACTAAAATGAATTAGAATGATTAAGTATAATCATTTTGGCTAAGATTAAGTTAACATAGAATTAAGTAAATATGAATCTTATTTATAAAATGAATTAGATAATAATCTTAGTCCAACTTGACTAAATAAACTTGAATAAGTTAAAATGGATTAGATTAATTAAGTTCGATTAACTTAGCTTAATAATTGGATTAAATGAATAACTCTAATCAAATTGGTTAGGATTAAGTTAAAATAAGATAATAGTTAATAATTGGCTTTGGTTAATGAGTTATGATCAAGCTAAACCGGGTTAATAACTAATAATTGGATTAGATTAATTTGTTAGGATAAACCTTAGTTTAATATAGGGAACATGTTATTTTAAATGTGTGTTTGCTTAGGAAATGAATGTTCTTGAATATGAATGATGTGATGATGCTTTTGTAATAAATGACTCTAATCAAAGTGAAAAGAAATACTTTAACAAAAAAAGGAGAACTGTCCATATTTTGGTGGAGCGATCTTCATAGCCATAGCGAGATTCTTATTTAGTGTTTGATCAAATATGGTCTTAATGAAGTTTGAGATAAGTGGATGATGAGTATAGTTTCTTATTTGTTAATTATTGAATCTACAGATATGGATATCTGATATATCTTCTAAGTTAACTTTTGATCTACCCTTTATCCTTGTTTAGAATTTTAATATGAAAGGTACGCAGTAACTCGTGTGATGATTGTTAGAATAGACATCCCTAAATGAATTAAAACTTAAACCCGGCTTAATAATTGATGAGTGTTGGTTAGAGGTCATTACGGGGCGGTTCTGAACAGCAAACCGCCCCGAACCATCCCCGATAATTCCGTACCCGGGAACCATCCCGTTGGAGAAGGTTAAGAACCCTGGCGGATCCTAGCAGTTCCTCCATAAGAAATCGGCGGTTCTTCCTGGTCGAGAACCGCCATCCCAGACCTGGAACCGGCGGTTCCAACCCGGTGTGTATAGACAATTAAAAAAAAAACGATTTACTAGTAGTTATTTGTTGTTGTTGTAGTTAGTGTGTTCATGTTATTGTGGAAGTAATATGTAATGTCTAGCGCAATAAAATTTACTTATCATCGTTTGCTTGTATCTTAATCAACTACTATGTGTTCCGTAATTGTGTTTATTATTTGTTAACTATTATATTTTATTTGAAAAAATTTAAATATTTATTTTGGGTATAAATAAGTTGTAATTATTTTTGTTGAATTTAGGTTTTTTTTTTTCATTTTTCCATTAATTTATATAAAAAAAGGTTCATGGTTCGCGTGGAACTGAAACCGGAATCGTGAACCGCCTCGGCTCTAGCGGTTCGGTTCCAGTTCGAGTCGAAACCCACCCGAACCGTGCTGACGTCTAGTGTCGGTTATGGTTATGTGTGTGATATTGAATTCGGTCCAGGGAGTGGCAACCTTGTCCGAGTAAGCATAGTAGTTTAGGCGTTTAAGCCACCCATCATGATGCAATGACTTCCAAGAGGTGGCTTGGTAAGTAATTGATAGGGTGTATGGTATCAGTGTAATATTTTCTTATTCTTAAAATGATATAATATGATTTAGTTCATATTTATGAGGACGATTGAACTAGGCAATATTATAGATTAAGTTAAGTAAAGTTGAGTAATGGTTGTAAACCCTAGATGAGATTATTTTTTCTTATGAAGTTATATTAGAGACTTAAGTATTTGAGCTGCTTATATCAATCCCCTGAGTTACTGTAGTTGCTCAGGACCCCTAGATTCCTGCCTTGGGCTAGTTGCCTACAGAGGCTATCGGCACGCTCCTTTACTACTGCGGTGGTGGACCAGGGATGGTAAATCATTTCCTGGATTGCTTCGGAGTCTGAGTGCCCCAGTGTTGATTTGTTTATTTTAAAGAAAAGATAATAACTTATTGGTTGATGTATTGCATTTAGTTAAGCTCATGTGTCACTCCGTATGTGATTGTGTTACTGTATACTAAACTTTGGCTCATTATTATTATTATTGTTCTTTTTCCAGGTGTTGAAGATGTTGATGATGATGATTTTGTTGTTGTTGATGATCTTTGATGTTGAGGATGGTGTTTGACTCAGGTTTGGGTGATGTTGCACATTTGAAGTGGGTTAGGGTTGCGTATTTTATTTTATTTTTGTTTTGGTTTAAAAGACTGGATTTATATTTTTAGTTTGTAATATTCTTTTAAAGGGTCCTGTTAGAGCCTAAATGTTTTGTAAATGTTGATCTCCTCTTAAGAGTAGATTATAAGGTATTTTTGTAAAATTTTATTTCTTAGAAAATTGGTCTGCTCTGATGGGAGTAGAGATTTATAACATGTTTTTATAAAGTTTAATTCACCGCTGCTAAATCCAATTATATGATAATCTAACTAAATGATTTCATAATTTAAAACTAGGTAGTAATGTTCAACATAAATATATCATTCTAGTTAGCCTGACCATGTAATAATTAAGTATTATACATGGGAATAATGCCTTGATTAAATTTAGGTTGTTACAATTATATTAGTTTTATAGTGATAGAATTACCCTTTCATGTATGTATATTGTTTTTACATAAGTATTAGGAACATTGCAAATATTTTCTTAACTTTTTACATATATGTAGATTTACCTTTTGAACTTTCAAACCCCTTAAATTGTAAAAAATTGGCACGATTAGGAACTTTCACATATATGTAGATTCTCAATCGGAAATATTTCAAAAAAAGCAAGCATACAATGTGCAAAGAGCACACATCTAAAATCCACTTTTTATAGGACCAAAAATTCTTTCACAAAATAATCCATCCTATTCAAGTTTATTGGTTTTGTCATGAAAAGTATAGGGTTTTGTCACCTCTCCAACGATCTCTCCATCAGGGAGGATTTTATTGGCCCAAGCTCTTAGATTTCAAAGTGGACTCTCCATTCATTAGATATAGAAGATCACCACAATTTTCGTGATTCAATGATTATAAATTACCTCCTTAAACTTTTAACTATATGCGAATTTAACCATCCCCACCACCCCCACCCACCCCCCCTAAAAAAAAAAAAAACTATTAAAGTGCACAGAAAAAAAAATGTCAATAATGTCAAATATTGAAAGTCCAAGAAGTTAAAAAAAAATGCGCTTTGAAAATTGAGGTAAATCCATACCTAAATAGAAAGTTTGATGGGCTAATTTGCAATTTTTCTAAGTATGTGGGTGATTTATGCTACATGTTAAGTGTGGTTTCATGGCAAATTCAGACTTTTATGATGTCCCTTGTATTTTGTAGATGGCAAATTAATAGCTTTTTTTTGTTATTATGTTGATCGAATTGTATATGAATACCTACTTCTATCTCATGATTGGTATATGAAACATGTTTGGAATATAACAGAATGAGTGCAAAATGACAAATCTATTCCTAGTTTTTGAAACACACATTGAATGAGAGGAATGGAAGGTGTTTATATTTTCTTAAAAATACCATTAAGAATTAACATAAATAATAAATATATGATATCATGAAGAAGTAATTAAAAGTCTGTATATATTAATAAAGGTATAATAAAATCATGATTCATTTTTTAGAAAGCAGAATGGAATTGTCATGCAAAAGTACATTATTTAGAGCCAAAATCTTCTTAGAAATACTTCAAATATGGAAAAATAGAATGGATTCTGGAACCATGATTCCATTTTGAATCCAATCTCGTACACTAAAATATGCCACTAGTAATTTGAGACTTATCTTTGATTTTATGGATGTAATTTGTTATTTGAAGACTTACCACATGTGAGCGAATGCTACCTGCTTGTATTATATGATGATACGTTTTATGTGAATTTTTTTTTTTGTCCAATTATTATAACGAAGAAGAAGATTTGAACTTAATACCTTTCATTTGAGAGATCAAGACTGCTACTACTAGGTTTACAAGGTTATTGAAATGTTTGAGGAAAGTTATGTAGATTATTTTTCAAATTGTAATTTTAATAGGATTCTGAGTCTTGCATACTCATATTATGGTATGAGTGTGACAAGAATTGTTGCACCCTAAATTTTGGTCACTATAATATAATTTAAGCTATGTGAATTTTGAAGTTTGGGTAAATTTATAGTATCATTTTCAAATTTTACTTTCGATGTGATAAGCTTATTATCTTTGAAAAAATATATATAAAATAACCAGATTTAAAAACAAGCTTTCAAAATCTCTATATGTCATTTTTCTCCTTAATATAATAATAAAAATGATTACATAAAATCTGAAAAAATAGGGAAGTTCTTGTTATCTTGTTTTTTCAAGGATACTTTTGTATGCTTAATATTGTTATTTTTGTCTTGGCTGAAAGATTACATCAGAGTTGAAAACACATCTAGTAAAAACTTAGGTATACATATTGTATTTTGGAAATATAAGGAAACAGTAACAAAACATCTGGTAGATACAAAAAGCAAATCATTTATAATATCTTTTAAAAATTAACCCCAATATTTTTCTTTTTTATTAAAATATTCTGGTTTTTTTTATATTTTATTATTTTTTATAGTTATCTTAATTTATTTATATTATTTGTAATTAATATTTTTTAACCAATTAAGATGCATTATTTGTCCAAAACTAATACATAAGTTAACCGTAGTAAGAAAAAAAACTTATTTGTTAACTTTTACCAGCACTAAGAATTGAAATAAAAAAGACTAAAAATACCCCTTTTTCCGAATATGGTATCTTCATTTATATAATTTATCCCTTTCTTTTTCCTCTTCTTCTTTTTTTTTTTTTTTTTCAAATAATCCGGTGCACATTTATCCGAAAAAGTAAAGTAACATATTCTGGAATATCTATAATTTCATGTAAAATTTGCAAACAGAAAGCCAATCATATGCAATCATTTGTAAGCACGCATATATATGTATATGTGTATTTATATACCACGTCACTGGGGTTAGAGCAGTCCATTTTCTAATCATGGTACCCGATTAGGCCGTTTACTATGCTTTACGCGAAAGCCTTCCAACTGCAGGAACAGTAACAGGAAACACAGAAAAACAGGCCGAGGGGAGAGTCCCAGACTGGACGTGGTCAAAAGGGTCGGTCAATGGTCAGAGAAAGACAAATAGCAGAGAGAGCTTTTCCTTTCGCCAATTCGTCATAGCCAGATTGCTCCGACCAAAGCGAACCCAAAAAAAAAATCACGAAACAAACATCCAACACAAAGTTAATGCTAAACTTCGTCAACTCTCACCAACTCAAATTTCCTCCCCATTTATCTTCCTATGATACTAGTTAAGGCTTTTTTTTTTTCTTTTTGAGTGGTTAGGATTTTATTAAGAGCCTGAAAAATTAATTCTGTATTAATTAATATTTGTAAATATTTCAGATTCGGAAAAACACTTTTTTTCTATTGATTATCAATCAGTAATATATATACAGTTTCTTCATAGACTTAGTCTTGTAACTGACTAACAGAAAATCTAAGATAACAACCGCATAACATCCTAGCTTATCTATCTAAGATACAGCTAAGGATAAGATAACAACCGCATAACATCCTAGCTTATCTATCTAAGATACAGCTAAGGATAAGGATAAGGACCAACTAAACTACCATAATAGATAATTACAAACATAAGATACAATATACAATATCCTCTAATACCCTCCCTCAAGTTGGAGCATGAAGATCACGAATGCCCAATTTGCGAAGGAAAAATTCGAACCGTTCTCGTCCCAAAGCTTTAGTGAATATGTCTGCTAGTTGCTCACTGCTTCGAACATATGCTGTATTAATCACGCCACGCTGTATCTCATCCGTACAAAGTGGCAGTCAACTTCGATGTGTTTCGTACGCTCATGGAAGACTGGATTAGCAGCAATATGCATCGCTGCTTGACTGTCACAAAACAATGGCACCGAGACACCATGAGGAACTCCCAATGACAGCAGCAAGCCTTTAAGCCATTTAATTTCACACACAGCGGCAGCCATGGCACGATATTCGGCTTCTGCTGATGAGCGCGATACCGTATGTTGCTTTTTGGTCTTCCAGGAAATAGGTGAACTTCCTAGAAAAATTAGATACCCTGTAACTGATCGCCTAGTCAATGGACAGCCACCCCAATCAGAATCACAATAAGCATGAAGTTCAAGACTGCATTTTGATGAAAGAAGAATGCCTTGTCCGGGACTACCCTTCAAGTATCGAACAATCCGTAATGCTGCCTCCCAATGTTCCTTCCGAGGCTGCTGCATAAATTGAGACAGAATGTGTACTCCATATGCCAATTCAGGTCGAGTGAGACTTAAGTAGATCAATCGCCCTACTAATCGTCGATACTTCTCAGGAACATCGAGCAACTCTCCTTTAGCTAAGGCAAGATGATGGTTCTGCTCCATGGGTAATTTGGAGGGCTTAGCACCTAACAAGCCAGTTTCATTAATAATGTCCAATGCATACTTACGCTGACATAAGAAAATTCCATTCGCATTCCGTGCTACTTCCACACCCAAAAAATATTTCAAGACACCTAAATCTTTCATATGAAAACATTTACTCAAATAGGATTTAAAATTGACAATGATGTGTGTCGTGTTCCCCGCAACAATGAGATCATCAACGTATATCAGAACTAGTAAATGTGTTTCACCTTGATGGAAAGTGAACAGTGAATAATCAGATTGTGACTGAGTAAATCCATACCGAACCAGAGCTGCAGCCAATTTTGCAAACCAGCACCGAGGAGCTTGTCTTAACCCGTATAGAGACTTCTTCAACCGACACACTTTTCCGTTTTCAGAAGTGTGAAAACCAGGTGGCATTTTCATGTAAACCTCTTCAACTAATTCTCCATGAAGAAAAGCATTGTGTACATCCATCTGATGGAGTTCCCATCCTTTAGCCGCAGCCACAGACAAGAAGGTGCGAACTGTCACCATTTTGGCCACTGGAGCAAACGTCTCATTGTAATTGATTCCTTCCACTTGATTATTTCCGAGAATCACTAGACGCGCCTTGTATCTTTCGACTGATCCATCAGAATTGTACTTAATTCTGTAGACCCATTTACTACCTATTGCTTTTTGCCCTTTTGGCAAATCAACAAGAGTCCATGTTCCATTCTTTTCGAGTGCATCAATTTCTTTTTGCATTGCATCACGCCACCTAGGATCTTTGACTGCTTGATGATAGAATTTAGGTTCTACATTTGCTGTTATAGCTGCCAAGAATGCTTGATGTTGTGGTGAGAAATTTGTATAATTTACATAATTAGCTAAGTTGTAGGACATACCTGAGGATGAGACTGGTGCAGATGAACTTGCAGAGGGGCTTATTATTTTAGCTGCATTTGTTACATAATCTTTGAGCCTAGTTGAGACTTGTTTTGTGCGTAGACCTCGCCCAAGCTCAGTCACTTCTTCGGCTGCTTGTTCAGTTACGTTTTCTGCTGCTTCTTTTCTTGCTGAACTGGTTTGTAACACATCGTCTCCCTCCCTGAATTCGTGATTGTGTATTTGGCATCTGACAGTTCCTCATTTCCTGCTGGAACATGATCAGATGGCTCATGAGTTGTACAATCCATTTCATGTCCTCCTTTCTCAGCAGCACTATTTTCTTCATCACATACATTCTGCTGGAAGTGCTGAATACGAAGTTTATCACCACATGAGGAACTAGCTACATATGGAAACTCATCTTCGCAGAACACCACATCGCGAGAGACAAAATATTTTCTAGTCTCTAAATCATAAACTCGCCATCCTTTCTGACCAAACGGATATCCCAAAAAAATACATCTATGACTTCGACTAGCAAATTTATCTCGTTCCCGATTCAGACTCTTCGCATAACACAAACAACCAAATACACGAATGTGATCATAATTGGGAGACTTGTCATAGAGAACTTCATAAGGCGTTTTTCCTTGCAAAACTTGTGACGGAGTTCGATTAATTAAATAACCAGCAGTCAAGACACATTCACCCCAAAATTCGATGGGAAGATTAGCTTGAAATCGCAAGGCTCTGGCCACATTAAGAATATGGCGATGTTTCCTTTCCACTCGCCCATTTTGCTGTGGTGTTGCTACACATGAAGTTTGATGTAATATTCCATTTTCTGAAAAATAGCTTCTTAAACTTATGAATTCAGTTCCATTATCACTCCTCACCATTTTAACCGTTTTGTCAAATTGTCTATTGACCATGGCAAAGAAGTTTCGCAAAGTTCGTCCTACTTCAGTTTTGTCTATCAACAAGTATATCCAAACACACCGTGAAAAATCATCAACAATTGTAAGAAAATAAGAAGCATTAGACGAACTAGAAACTCGATATGGACCCCATAAATCACAATGAATGAGTTCAAAAATTTCACTAGCTTTATTATCACTTGAACGAAAAATTTCTCTAGTCTGTTTAGCTTTGAAGCAAACATCACAGCTTTTATTTGAACATAAATTTCTAACTCCAGAAATGAAGTCCACTATTTTTGAAGATGGATGTCCCATTCGTTTGTGCCAAAGATCATGCACATCTGATGTCCCAGCTTTAAGTGCTTTAACCGACGACCCATTCTTCAAATAGTAAAGCCCCTTGCACCGTTCACCCATTCCAATCACCATCCTCGAGATGCGGTCCTGTATCAAACATAGCTTATCAGTAAACAACACATTGCATTTTAATTCATCAATCAATTGTGATACAGAAAGCAAATCGTATTTCAATCCTGGAGCAGCAAGAACATTATCAAGTTTCATATGTGTGCCCATGTGAGCTGATCCCTTTTTCAATGCCAGCACTTTACTTCCATTAGGCAAACCAATTTGGCAACCCAAAGTCTGCTTCAAATTTGTCAAACTTTTTGATTTTCCTGTCATGTGCTGCGTGGCTCCTGAGTCAATTATCCAATGAAATTTATGCTTACCAGTCATCTTTTCATCACTTCCTGAAATGCGTGTGTTCAGCAAGCTCAGAACTGCTGCCCATTGCTCACTCGTCAACTCAGCTGGAGCAGCATTTTCTTTCATCTCCTCACTCCTCTGTCCAATCATTTGAACAGCATTGGCTCGTGCTCCATTACGGCCTCGTCCCTGGTTCCTTCCGCGTCCTCTTACTCCATGGTTTCTTCCTCGTCCTTGACTTGATGTTTTAGGTCGATCTCCCCACCAGTCGGGATATCCAATCAATTGAAAGCAACCATCAACATCATGTCCTTCTCTGTTGCAGTGTTTACACACAACAATTTTGTCCCTGGTTTGAGCAACAAAACTCACTGCTTCCACCTTGATTTCTTTTTCTTTCATGATATGTTGCACTCGTTCTTCTTGGCAAATCAAAGAATAAGCTTTATTCACGCTAGGCAGGGGCACAGTGCTCAAAATATTTGATCGCACTGTTCCGTACACTTCATCCAATCCCATGAGAAATTGATGAAGCTTTTCTTCCTCTCGTTTCTTACTTAGCTGAGCTGCAACGTCACACTCACAGCCTGCACACTTGCATCCTGAAATCACGTCAAAATGGGTAAGTTCTTCCCACAGCTGCTTCAATTTCGAGTAGTAACTCATGAGAGTGGTTCCCTGTTGTTTGCAATTTGCAAGTTCCACTTTCAGCTGCTGCACTCGCATCCCATCAGTGACTGAGAAACATTCCTTGATGTCGTCCCATAGATCTTTCGCAATTTCCATGTGTGTCAAGGAAGATCTCACCGAAGGTTCGATCGTGTTCAATATCCAGGACACAAGCATGGAATTTACAGTCCACCAATCCTCTAGATCATCTGAATCATCTTCTGGTTTGGTAACGGTTCCATCGATGAAACCAAATTTCTTCTTTGCTCGCAACGCCGTTCTGAATGCCCGAGCCCATTCATCATAATTGTTTTCTCGTAACTGCACCTGGGTTATTAGATTTCCAGGATTATCATTTGAAGATAAAGTGTAGACCGATTTGTTAGTCTCACCAGCCATAGTGTTTATATTTTAGAAACTGATCAGAATTCTGATGAGCTCTGATACCATGTAAATATTTCAGATTCGGAAAAACACTTTCTATTGATTATCAATCAGTAATATATATACAGTTTCTTCATAGACTTAGTCTTGTAACTGACTAACAGAAAATCTAAGATAACAACCGCATAACATCCTAGCTTATCTATCTAAGATACAGCTAAGGATAAGATAACAACCGCATAACATCCTAGCTTATCTATCTAAGATACAGCTAAGGATAAGGATAAGGACCAACTAAACTACCATAATAGATAATTACAAACATAAGATACAATATACAATATCCTCTAATAATATTCATTTTATGAAATAGCAAATGAATGAAATATTATAATATATTTGGCATACATCAATTGAGAAGAGACTATTCTAATTTAACTAGACGTTTCGGATTCGAGCGTTAGGAATGCAGCTGTGTTAAAACTTGGTAGGAAGAGCTTTGTTACCCTTATGGTTCTACCTAACTCGAATCTAGATTAGTCGATTACCAAATCGTTTGATAAAATGTATATACACACACATTTTTTTCCCCATCATCCTAACAAATATTCTTATTGTTCCCTTTAAAAATGGACACCAATAGATGCACCTAAGCACTACTAAATGGGCTTGGAAAAGTTTAGTGTCTTACATTGGACATCAAATTTAGCAACAATTGCTTTTCTTAACCATTCCTTAATAATTATCTGTACACAATCCATTATTGTTTCTTTCATATGGCCCTCCTTACTTGTACAAAAATATATAAAACTTGTATTTTAACATATTTTGCTCAAATTAATAATAATTTAGTGATATAAATTTTGGTCTTGTAAGGAAATAAATCAAACTCACTTTGCTCTTTTGTTAGAAGTGTGTATGACCCTTAGATTTATTTACGAGAATGAATGTGGAATCATACCGTATTAATTTAGGATAGCTTTTTGCATAAAGTACTGGAGTAAGACCAGGGATCAAACTTTTATATATTCCATTTTGCAATATTTCTATTAGGTAAAATGAAGCGGTATCTAAAATGTATGTAATTTCGGGAAAAAAAAATTAGTTTTCGTGGTCCTGAATTGAGGAAAATTCAGGTATGTTGAATTGTGGACCTGTGGAAGAAGTTGGAAAGACACGTTTATTTTGGCACATGAAGTCTGAACCATGCAATATCATAATGCATTAGCACCAATACTTTGATCGGTTCAATCTGCAATTTCGTGGTAGCTATATATATATAATTAAAAAAAAATAGAAAAAGTTACAATTAAAACAAAGTTACAACAAATAAAATACGTGGAAGTTATCAAAAGGCCTGAAGCTATTTTAAAATCTTGTGTCTATTGTTCCTTTATCTTATTTAGCTAACAATTAATCAACTTTTAAGCAATGTAACTTGGGTTCGATTGTACATTAATAATTACTTAATACTCTTTCCTTTTGCGTTAATTCGATTAATTACGCCTGAATGCCATCAGTACCTTATCATGCCCATCAAATTATCATGAGAACAGCCCCAAAAAAGATTAACAAACTGTCCCATAGAGAGAGAGATTCATTCAATACAAGATGCTGCTAAATAGCAACAATTAGGTATAACTAAACGAGACCATCCCTAACCGATCTACGAAAATAATTCTACAACAAACAATTTCAGTTTTTTTTTTTTACTCTTTTCTTTCTGTGAACAAATAAATGGAAATAATTAAAAACCAAATTAAGCAACTGATTAATACAATAATAACCCTGAATTTATAACCAAAAAACGAAAAAAAGAAAAAAAAAAGAAAAGACACTGATCTTGAACAAATTAGCACAAAATTTTCCTAGTAACTTTTTTCGATCGGATCGAAATGTTCCGCATCCGAAACCACACTGCAATCTTCATCTTCCATTGTAGCAGCAATGTTGAGATCTATTGAGCTCGAGTCGAATTTGGAATTTGAAGGAGTGATCAAATGGGATCGCTTGTGCCCTCCTAATGCTTGACCAGAGCAAAACACTCTTTGGCAAAATGGGCATTCGTAAATTCTATCATTAACCCCATCGTCACGCTCAACCTCGTAATATGTCCTTGTTCCAACGTTCTCGATTTCGTTGGTAAGGGTTCCTGTAGTCGTATCCTGGCGGAATTCCCGCATGACAGATCGAACTTGAACCCGAGCCTTCTTGGCTTTTTCAATGGGGTTGTTTTTCCTATGAGTGATTCTATGCCCACCTAGTGCTTGGGAAGATCTAAACACTTTGTAGCAAACTTCACATTGGTAAATCTTCCTAAATTCAACTTTATCATCCGCAACAACCCGAATTCGAGTATCCCTAGAAAGCATCATTAGGGAAAGAGCAACTTCCTCCTCAGGGGTAGTGTCAGACACCGAGCTCATCGGTTCGGCCTCTGGCATTGACTCGTCCGACCCTGGGAGTTCCAGCTTTTCCTTCTTGAGTTCGAATTCCTGCACACTTTTAATTCCACCCGATCCCGGCTTCCGGGTCCGCTTAGATCGAACCCGGGTCAGGGTCTTTGACTCAGTCTCGCTCTCCCGATCATGGACAAGGGCTAAACTAGGATCACAGGTGAAGACCTCAGGATCTGCAAATCTGAAGCTCTTTCGAGGATTCTCTCTCAATCCGTAAGCCGAAGAAGAAGAAGAAGGAGGAGTCTTCTCTTCCATGTTAATCCGGAATTTGGGGGATTTCTGGTCTTGACTGGATGAAGATGAATCAGACATAGGATGTTCTTGTTGAATCTTAGGTGGCATCGAAAGCTTGAGTTTAGCTAAGTGGGCTTTCATGTGACCACCGATGGATTTGGCATTAGTGAAAGTTCTGGAGCAGAGCTTGCAATTGTACTTCGGTGGTGGTGGTGTTGCCGCCATGGAAGAAGACGCTGGAGCTGGAAGGTGGGAGGGTTTTGGTAAAATGGAGGAGATGCAGGAGTAGTTTGAGGGTCTTTCTTGTTTACATGAGTTGAAAAGTAAGGGAGAGAGAGAAAGGGAAGGAAAAAGAGATGGGAACATAAGATGAGTAGATGACAAGCATTCCTAACAAGGTCATCCACCAAATGACGCACAAACCTGAAATATTGGGAATTTACTATGCAAAAGAGGCAAAGTGCGCGATGAGAATGAAAAAAAAACAAAACAAAGGAAAACGTAGCATCCTAGTAAAATAAAAATCAACTGAGCTGACCTAACTGGGGGCAAAAACATAAATAATGATAAAATAAAAAATAAAGAAAATACACGATAATAATATTAATAGTTGAAAAAAATAAAAAAGATGAAGAAATAAATAATGATTAGCTATATTGGGCTGGAAAAGATTCTTATTTAAAGAGGGTATAATTCGACTTACCTCTACTATAATGATGCCTCTAAATAAAATATATAAGACTTCTGTGGACATGGTGTAATTTACCATGTACATTGAATACGATTATGATTACGGATATAGAATTAAAGGGATAACTCTGTCTTAACCATTGGCTTTATGGGTTAAAGATACTAATTTATTATTCTTTTATTTATAAGTTTGATAGGTTAAATATGCTAATTCATAAAAAGTTTTAAATAATTTTACATGCAACGGGATGCTTATTTTTATATTATTAATGACTAAACTAATTTTTTAAGTCAGTTTTAACATTATTTAAATAATTATGGGCTAATTGGGTTTAATTGGTCTGTTTAACTAGATTGATATGTGGACCAACCCACTCGAACAAGTTTAGTGATTATTTCGATTTAGTTTAATTCCATAAAAAGTAAGGATCTATGGTTTAATTAGACCGATCTTGTTTATGATTAGATGATCAAATTTTTACTACCTCTTAAGGCTGTATTTGGCTCATTGACATATCGACACAATGTCATAATTTTAATTCAAACTACTAATCAAGAATCAGGTGTATATTTTTTTATTAGATATAGATAAGATATAGACACATATTAAATTAAATATAGATACTGATAGAAACTAAACGATTCAAACGGCTCCATTGGTTCTTCACCGGTTTACCATGGGTTAAAGAACAATCTCAACTTGCTGTCTTGGCAAGTTAAACAAACGGGCCTGCCGGATTTGATAATTCGCTCGATCTTAAATCTGATTACAAGCAGCAGGCCTATCTTTGTCATTCTAAAATGATTTTATTGCAACCTTTTCCTTCTATTGAAACTTGTTACCTAAAATTATCTGGTTATACATTATTATTACAAATTCCACCTCGAAAAATTTTGTTTGATTATATTTATTATAGTAATAAATTGTTTTGAAATGCTTAATTTATTTCCAAACATTTTGAAATGTTTATAGCTTCTGTCCAGTCTGCGTGCGAGCGAGGATCAAATTGAATGATCGAAAAGCTTGGAATCAATCCGACATTAATCCAAAATGGTAACACTAAATTTATATTTCTATTTTCTCGTATTTAGCTGACATTAGTGTGTGTACAATGGAAGTATGACGGTGATAGTTAATGCCTTAATGGTGGTGGCTCCAATAGGTAGCAAATAACTATTGGATGTGACGACGGTCGCGCCTGCCAATTGGGAAAAGCTGATGGGTTAGTAGCTTATCAACATTTAATAGAATTTAAAAAAAAAATTATTGTAAATTATTCTGTCTATAATTTTTTAAGAATGCATTTTATTTCTCTTATAATAAAACAACTTTATGGATACCACAAAAAAAAAAAAAAAATCCTAGTATATTCATGTAAAAATCCTAGGTATGTTATTAGCCAAATACACTATCTTAGTACGCGAAAAGATCCAATATATTTATATATCATGTGTGTAAATTTATAATTTTTGTCATTCATACGTTTTTATCTGCCAAAATTTTATTTGTCGCTACTTATGCGATGTAATATCCGATGAGCCCTTTTTCGAACTTTTATTTACAATCAAGGAAACTTGCAGGTTAAGAGAAGGCGAAAGAAAAACAAGATCTCCTTTCTTTTGCTTGATGCATTTGCAAAGCAAAGTTCCATCACCACATCTCAGTGTCATTTCTTAATAAAGAGCTCGGATACATCTGGACCTTTTATCCATGGCTGGTAAAAGATCAAGCTTTTTATTTTATTTTATTTTATCCTTAAGCGTTAATGCTTAGGACAGGATTCGAAAACACTCTTTAATTTTAGTTGGGTAGAGGAATGAACCTAGTGCTGGCCCAAGAAAAGGAAGAATGAACCTACAACAAGTTAGAGGTGGCCATGCGTCAGCTCTTTTTGGGAAAAAAAAAAAAAACATTTAAAGGCCCTAATTCACCCCATATCCAGGTAAGTGGCAGACAAATATTAATACTTCATAGATAAACATGGATAATAATGCATAGTTTTTATAAAATTATTCATGTTTCGTAATATTATTGGTACTTATATATTATTAATAAATCTCATAGAGTATGCTAGTATCAGTAAAACCTTCAATATAACGGCCTGTTTTAGTTTAGTATTAATATGCTGTGAGTGTTTTTAGATAAATATTGGCAATAGTGAATATTTTTTATATAATTATGCACATTTAATAATTTTATCGACACTTGTATGCTACTGACCAATCAATATAATGTGGTAGTGCTATTAAAGTATTCAATTTATTACCTACCTTGGTTCAAGCTGTTCAGTTGAATATGAACTATATTTTACAATTCTTTTATAATCCCGTTCTAAAGGAAACCCTCGGTTTGAACTGCATTTGCCTTTCTTTTATTATTAGTAATTTTGGGATTAGGAATGTAGAAGAAATTTTAGCCTAAAGCTTCTAGAAAACGTCCTCAAAATTTTGGCAGGGAGGAAAAAGGAACAAAAGAACGTCGAATTCCATGGGCAATATTACCGGGACGATCCCAAACTCATAAGTCATAATATGACAAAGTTTTAACAGCCTAAGGTTCTTATCCTGCTTCCATTATAAAATTCAACGCTACGCGTACGACTATTCTCTGGCTGCATCGTTGCAGTGGATTTATCCAAAGTCAATTGCTGTCTGTCCAACTTGGCGAAAGCATGTTATTATCCTCGGACATATGAATACTTTAACCGAGGTATATCAACTTTAGTAACTAATTACAACGCAATCTAAGAATTATTCGTGAATTTAATTCTCAATGTGCATGTACTTGAATGGAATTGTCCATTAAAAAATATTGGGATAATCTCACGAATAATACCTAAACTTTAATAAAATATGTAATCATGTATCTAAACCATAAAATTGATCAATTTAGTATCTGAAAATTTTTAAAATTGATCAATTTAGTACTTGAAAGAATTTGATAGAGGTACTATTTACATACAAAAATTTTTTTTAAGTACTTAATAATAAATTTTTTAAGTTCATATACTAAATTGATTAATTTTATAATTTAGATACCTAATTATATATTTTATCAAAGTTAAGGTATTATTCGTGATGTTAATAAAAAATATTTATGATATGCACTAAGTATCCAGGAAAACAAAAAAAAGAATGAAACTATGATTGGGTGAGAAAACATTTCTTATTTTACTAGGGAAGGTAGAGTTTTGCTCCACCATGTGAATCAAGCTGTGAACCATGAACAGGACCCCAAAAATAGACGGAATGCTTCACAAAAAGAATATCAAAATTCTGGTTTAGTTTAATTCGTTAGTTTGTCCACTTTCAGCGCAAAAATTTTAGTTTTGTACCGTCCATGGTTCAAATTGGAAGAATATTACAATTCAGTTTGACTATGTGAAGCTGATTATGACTGAAAAATATTTTTCTAGATTGAACGGAATATGTATATATATATATATATATCTTTATATTATTCAAATAAAAGAAACTTATGAGTTATAGTATGGAGTTATATTAGGGAGTTATGTTAGAGAGTTATAACGGGTAGTGTTTATAGATGATATGGTGAAAAATTTAATTGGAAAAAACATTAAGAGATAAAATGGAATTAAAGTATATGGATTAACATTAGGATAGGGGATGCATAGGAATTGTTCAGGCAGTTTTATTAAAAAAATTATATTTATAAAACAATAAATATATATTTTTTATATTTTTAGTTATCTATTTTAGCACTGATATAATCGGTTTAATATCCACTCTATACATATCTATATAAATCAACCAATTCAAATTCTCTGTTTAATTAATTATATGTCGGACCATATAACAAAGTGTTTGGTGGTCCTTACCATTTTCAGGAATCATTTACTCAAACTATTACTGAAGAAGGTGAAAAGCTCTGTCAAAAAATTAAAAATAAGTTCACGAACCTTTCAGACATCATGTGACCGATGGTGGAGATTGCTCAAACTAGACCTTTGACATCATGTGACTCGTGAAGGTTTGTTAAGATCTAAGGGTGATAAAAAATATATATATAAAAATTGTTTACTTGTATTCTCAATTAGCATGATGCATTAGATTAGACTATTAGAAAATATAATCGATGCATTTATGAGGAAGATGCAGTGCCCACTACAAAATGCCAGCTTGTAGCATAATTCTAAACTAACCTTAACTGGCACATTGCAGGACTATGCTAATATATGGATCTAGACATCGCATACACGATATTCTTTGTCGAGACGGTGAAACCAAGTACTATGTTGAGCATGTTACTGCCCTCCTTGTTTTAGTTCTTTTAATTTTAAGAAAAAAAAGATTTTCTATACGGTGCTTCTTTAATCCAAGGAAAGGATTTCCAAGTTTGACGGGACATGATCTAGAATTATAAAGCTGAAATAATTTTATTTAGGTCCGTATTGAAAGTACTTATTATAAAATATTTGTTTTATAATTTAATCATTAAATTAAATATAATAATTAATACAATATATTAAATGATTTGATTATGCTTGAATATCAATCCAAGCTATTAAATATTATATGAAATCATACCCCTAAAATGAAGAATGGGCTAGAGAATTTTCCTAGCTTATTAATCCAATTATAGTACACTTTAGACATGTTTTATACAGGAATGTAGCTTAACAATGTCACATCTATCTTGATCAAATGATTTACCCTTTCAAGGTCGAAGTACAAAAGTAACACTTTCCTTAATTTAATTTTTGACCAGTTCAAATAATTAAATTTTCTCAAAGCAGTGCCCTTGCGCTAGATCCGTCCCTGAAGTTTCCATTGTCGTGAATTTTTTTCAACTGCTGATGCTCACATGATACATCAATTTGTTTCCTCGGTTTGATTATCCATTTTCGAACTAAAATGGAAAGACTTAAACAGGACATTATATTGACCATTCATTTTCTTCCATTTCATCTCTTTTATTTATTTATTTTTTTGTTTAACAAAGTTTATAGAAAAAAAATTGAAAAATAAGAAAAATAATAATAATAAGCGTGAATCTATATAATAATCTAGATAAATCTTTATCAATTTTATGCGAACCTTAATAAAGTTATTGTAAAATATAATTATATCCACGATTTGAGTGGAAGTGTGATAAAATCATGCTGAAGTTCAAGGACAAATATCCTGGATTTTATCATAGTTGATTCAAGCTTATCAATAATATGTAATTTGTTTACGAGATTCATATGGAATTTGTGATGAGAAATATAAATATAAGATTCATTAATCTCAGTTTATTCCATAATCATTTGGGTATTAATATTCTCTGTTTAAAAGCTCCACCGAACTTGGAGCTTTACCTTCTCCCTACCTTTTCTCGCATACACTCGACCCCAAATCACGAAATCACTTCCATTAGGCTTCTAGTGATCCCTAGGTTTGAAGGAAGCCTGGACCACGTTGTGACTTGGCCATTTCTAGGTATTACCATCACCATTGATTGCCCCACCTAGGACTATCTTACCAAATATCAAGACACTCATCCGCCATGCTGGGATGTATGACACTATGACTAGTGTTGGCCTAGACATAATCTAATATGGAGTTATGGGAGCTCATGATGGCGTACGAAAGGCTCCCTTATTCTGTCAGACAAACACAAATAATAACTTAGAAAATTAGGGGCGCTCATTAAGGAAAAAAGTGTACTTGTTCAAGTTTTGGATGAATATCGACCATATAGGCTAAACGAGAGTAAATGTAAGCTTATTACATTTATTGTAACGAGACATTAGATGGTTTTCTTCATCTAGAATAAAAATGTCAGAATTAATAGTCTTGTATTCTAGTGTTATCTTTTTTTATTTCTTATATGCGAGATATTAGGATCGAATCCCTCTTCCTTTGATGTAATGATAAAAAAAAAAAAAAGGGAAAAAGGCTTGGAAGATTCATTTTAATGATATGAAATGTAGAATCCTTAGATGTTGAGGTCATCAAGCAACCAAACCCAGAGGTTCACACCATGATCAAGTCTAGATGTTTTAACTATTCTTCCTTGCTATTTACACCATCCTCGATTTCAATCTCTATTGTTTGCTTTGAGGTATTCTTTTAACTTTCTCAAATTGAGTAAATTATTGGCCTTGGTATATTATGAGTGACCTTAATGAAATCATTCAACCTTCCGATAATGGATAGGGATCCTTTCCTTAAGTAATAGAGCTTTGAAGTACGCTACTTGTATGCATGATTGTGTATGCTAAATCTAGTAGGTTATGTTGGTTTGAGACCTATTTGAGTAGACATGCCTTGTCTAATTCGGTCCAAAGTTGCATTGGTATGTCTTAGACAAACTAATTCAGGATATTTCTTCACTACGAATACTCTATCTTTCAATTGCCAAAATGGCTTAATGCCTGTCCCATCCTACGAATCTCTATCTTTCATTTGCCAAAATGGCTTAATGCCTATCCCATCCTTCTCAAGATAAGCAAATATGATTTAATCTCATGCTCTCTTTCTTCTTTTAGTTATCAAAAAGTGGGCTTTAGATCCTAACTTTTCCTCGAATAACTAGATTTTGGCATAAATATTTTTTCAAATTTATCGATATACAAATAAAAAAAGAGGAGAATGGTAGCTAAGTTAATTGGGATAAAAGGAGCTTTTGCCTTTTCTCCATCTTTAGTTATAAACCTTGATAAAAAGCAAAGGAAAAATCTAAATTATGATTACATAAAGAGGAAATGCTTTGGAGATAGAAATCTAGAACTAAGTGGACTAAAGATGATGAAATTAGATATTATCATTCTTTAGCCAACAAGAAGGCAAAATGTAAGGGAAAAAATCCAAGCTTTAAAAGACAAATGAGTAGTTGGATTTGTGAATCAAGATGCCTTAAATTACATATGCATAATTACTTCATTTCCTTGTTTTCCTATAGGAAGCAACATAGTCAAATTAAAAACCCAATTTTATCCTCTTTCCATAGTGGATTTCTCAAGAGTAGGCCGATTGTTTAGGTAAGTGAATGATAAGGGAATTTTCAAAACAATGATCTCTTCAAGTTTCCTTAAAGCCCCTAAGAAAGTTAGTCATCATGCATTCTTGTTTGATAGCATCATAGCATTATTAAAGATCCTATTCTCACTAAAAATTTTCCTAGAAAGAAGAATCCTTGAAAATTTAAATCAAACCTCATGTTAATTCTAAGAGAGGGGGGAGCAATTGAGATTACAGAGGTTAAGCCTATTAGTTGATCTCATTACTAAGAATTTAGTGATTAGACTTCAACCTTTCTTGGTTGATCTCATTTACCTTTATTAAGAAAGTCATTTATTCTTAAAAGAGAAATAATATATATTATCATTTTTGTTAGATGAAATTTTACATAGTTGCAAAACAATAAAGGGGTGCAATTGCATGGAAGGTAATAAAATTTGTGCTTCATACAACTTTTGATTCAACTGAATGGGACTTTGTACATTGGTTTTTAAAAGATTAAATTTTCTATGATGATGCATTGATTTGATTAACTCCTACTGGTTGGATCATTTGACGAATACGAAGTTGAAGTTCTCCAAAAATTTATAAAATGCTAATAAGATCTATTCAATTTTGGTTGTAACCATCAATGTAGGTAATAACACCTACTGAAGTAGCATAGAAAGTATTAGATTGTATTCCTTAGGAATAATTAGCATCTACCTTACTCACTCTTTATCTAATATCTAGCCAAAGAAATATTCAAAATAACATGGTACAAAACAAAGCTAAACTATGGTTAAAACTAATTATATACATGTTTTCAAGGCAAATTAAGAATATAAGTTATTAATGTAAGACAAAGCTTAGGATTTGCTTCACCAATTCCCTACTATGTGATTTCTTAAGGATAAATTATACCAGTGGTTTACAATGTTTGAGGGTAAGTTTATTTTGGGTCACAATATTTGGAAAAGTTCATTTTTGGTCACAACGTTTGGGAGATAAGTTTATTTTGGGTCAAAACGTTTAGAAAAATGGTTCAATCAAGGTCACGATTGACACAAGTTCATAGGAGAAGAGTCACATGTGTCAACATGAGATGACACGTGTCAACAGGAGAAAGTAACACGTGTTCACTGTTGTCACGCTCCAGAGGGTATCCTAAACGTGATATGTCACATGAATCTAAATGAGGATCATGAGCATCAATTTAGGCTACGTCACGGCCTTAAATATAATCATGAGAATAATACGGATAAAATTCCCAAAGGAGAGTGATTCCTACATATAGGATCAAGTTGTATAGAATAAGAATGTAAATGTATGCACATATATAGCCAATAATAATACTGCAACATGATTACTTATAACGTCCGATTATAACTATAGCATAATACTTTAACATTGTCTTAAGCAAAAGATGATAATGAAATTAATTTTGATTAACTCCTTCCCACTCCCGTAGATGACCTTTAGTGGATTGTGACGCCATACCAGGATGAGACTGCTAATTAATACCAGCCATGGGTTGACCTGAAACAAGTAGGGACTGTTGGAGGGTAAGCGGACCATGGCTTAGTGAGATAACTAGAATAGTACACCCACAAGCAGATTACAAACAAGTATATTATGCAGACATATGTAATGCTACAATCACATAAATGAACAAATACAAGCCTGGATGGCAAAAATCCAAACAAGATGTAGATTTACACCCCCCCATTAGAGTTTCGGAGCAATGCCACAAAGACATGGGAAAATCTCAAAATATCAATTAGGAACTTTTAATCGTTTGGCCATTTATCTTTAAATGAGGTTACTAACTTGATACTTTAGATTCTCCCTATAGTATTCCACTTTCACAAGGCTGATACCACAGACGACGCTCCTTACTTTACTAATTAGTTTCTATGGAACCAAACAGTCTACTAGAAACCTCTGCTAACCACTTTTCTTTATTAGTTACCCCTAATATTTTTATAGACTTGAAAAGTAATACGTACCTTTGATGGTATAATGATGCAATTATGTAGTTGTGTAATGCATTGCAGGTTAATTTATTGTCAATTATTATTATGTTTAGTTTTGAGGTGACCACTCAGTTTTTCAGACAATCATCATTTTCACAAGCAAAATTTAATTCAACAAGTGTTCGGCTTTTATTTAAGTGGATTAGCAACCATTCAATCATCAAACAACAAGCAATACCCCAATCCCCATATGTAATTCATTATTTGAATATAATTAACTAGATGCAGTACATTACAACCACAAACAATGTGTATAGTCATAGTTACTCACCTGTCTATGATATCAGATATGGTTGTAGTAATCATCGGGGAAATATGTGATGGAGTCCACCTCACCTATAATAAATAATAACAAATTAATATGTAAAAATTAATTATAGGATCTTATAGTTCCTAAACGACCTAATTGATTTTTCAACACTTTTAAGTACATTTGGTAGGTCCTAAATTTCACCGCGACAGCTTGTTTAAGACAAAGGTTATGGGCCTAGCTAACTTTCGACTTTTATAGATTTTTATAAGATCATCTAACTTGATAAAGGTTCTATACTACTTTATAAATGGATTTAATCACATAACTCTAATTGGACTATATCGGAATCGTATTGAGTTCTATTTGCTTATATAGAGAATAGTTTTGAAGCTTATCTCAACTACTATCCGATATTATACGTTTTAATGGATTTGATCATTTTATTTATCACCAATAATTTATGCTATTCTTATTATTTATTTATTTATTTACTTTTATTATATATATTTTTTATTTTTATTTATATATATTATTTTCTTTTTTATTATATATTTTTTATAAATATATATATTTTAAACTTATTTAAATGTATATATATTATTTTTTTTATACCTTCAGATTATATATATATATACGTATATTACTTACTTATTACTACTACTACTACTACTATGCATGTATATAAGTACACACACACACACATACACGAACATAAATTTATGACACACACACACACACCTATATGAACACACACATATATACAGACACACTCACATGATGTTCACACACACACACACCTGCACTATTCATGCCACACACACCCCCTCTGTTTCATGAACACACACATACTCTATTTCATGACAATATACTTTTTACGCACATTTAAATTATATACATTAACCGTGATATAAAAGCTTAAACAAGTTTCATTTTGTTTGTCTTTTAAACATTCATTTCTAGAGTGTTTATATAGATATATACCTTGATATAGTGAAATGGTGGTGTTTTTCCGTCTTCTTGGCCAATGGATTCATACCTAAAGATAAAAGAAATGAAGTGCTTGTCACATTTCCTAAAGCTTTTAATATATGTATTTCTAGGATGGTATTTACTTACCTTGTTTAGTTGATGATGGGTTCGTGCCATGGGGTCTTCACGGGAAAGGAAGAATGATGGTTTGATGTGTAAATGTTGGTTCTTTGATCCTAGGTTGGTGTTGATCATGAAAATGAAATGGGGAAGGTGGAGTTTTCCTTAATATTTGTTTAGTCATCTTTATCAGAAGATGATGGTTACCTTATTCTTCTTAGGAGTTCACGAGATGAAGAGGGAGAGGAAGGTTGATGGGATTGTGCTGGTATATGTAGAGAATGGCATTTATTCAAGTAGGACTCTCCCATCTATTTTTAGCATTGAAGTTTCCCACTTACTTGTACTCGTTTGCTTGGTCTTTTACGGCCAAGGGGAGGTTGGAAGCTGCCATAGGATTTTAGGATCTTGATGTAGGAAGAATGTCTTATCATAATTAATGTGAAGATTTAAATTGGCAATTTCCACAACTTTGACTTCTCCTCTCAAATGCATGTTACGGTGCATAAAGAATATATGGGAGTAAGGCTTGAAGATTTTGTTGACCGTTAGTTCATAAGGTGTAGTTATACAAGCAACTTGATATTTTTTTGGTTAATCCGTATAGTTTTGTGCCTATGCGATTGAATATCGGTATAGATTTTGATTAATATTTATAGAATTATTTGTGATCATCATTTGTATAAATTTTAAATTAGATTTTTGGAATATATTTATATTTTATATTCCATATAGAATTCTATCAGATCTAATTTATACTATGCAATTTATCTCTAAACTATTATTTGCTAACTGATAAATCATATCAGTGAATTGGTTCATTTTAATGTGAACATTTATTTAATCTAAGTATTGATTCTGGAAAAAAAATGGAATTTTTTGGGGGTTTACAACTATGACTTGAATTGAACCACTTTTTCAAACATTGTGATCTAAAATAAACTTACCCCCCAAATGTTATGAGCCAAAATAAACTTTTCCAAACGTTCCCCAAACGTTGCGACCCACTAATGTAATTTACTCGATTTCTTAACAAACTCAAAGAGATGTTTGCTGGGTATATTTGCGTTGTTGAATTCACTAAGGAAAACTAAAGCCTCTCTCAAGGTTAGAAACTCTAAATCTAGATTAGACCGCTGGAATCTCTTCACAAGCTGTTACATCTTGAAAGTTTATTTAGTAATGGTCTTGCCGTAATTATCATGTGTTTATGGAGTTTGGTAAATGTATAGTCCATAATCATTTGATTATTACTAGGCTCACTAAATAATACCATACTTAAAAGATACTTACGAAAATGGGAGTTAAAATTGAGTCTTGATACTTACGGGTATGATTCCAGGCATTATGTATATTCTTAAGGATTCGTAAAATAACTATAGGGTGGTAAGCAAAATTCCACGTGCTCAGTAAGTGATCAAAATCTTATGATATATTTCAAAGAAGTCAATAAACAAGTTCATTAAATGTATGCATGATCAATCGTTATGCCATCCACATGATATTGATTGATTCATCATGAGATTAGAGAAATTAACCCCACTTTAATCTAGGTTTCGAGGAGATTCGACATAGATTCATCTTCCATAAGACCAGGAATGTGTAATGGACTGTCGTCCTCTTAAAAATCATTTAGGACTATCCATGGATAGCTCATAGCCTTTATTGCGACCCCTTCTCCTATCACTCGGTTCAATAAAGGTTAGAAGAAGAAATTCCATTCTTACTTCAATGGTTGGTTTTGATGGAAGCAGGATGTTTGATGTCTCATGAAATGTGATTCGTTTTATGAAGATCTAGATAAATTTTTAAAGTTTCAGGTCTACTTACGTGATCACTCAATTTATCATACCACATCAAGTAATTATACTACAATAAAAAATCAATCAATCACATGCATCTATTTGCTAAATTACCATTCACAATCAATGTATCAACTTAAGGATTCTTTAGAATAATTGTAAAGTTGGACCACTTACCAAAATGTGTTTTGGGAGTGGAATAGATTATTGTGGAGCAGTACCTAAAAAAATTATTTTGAGAAGATGAATTAGTATTATGATGTAGAGTTTTAATCTGATTGTAGAGATTGTATGATTATTTGTCTAAATCTTTGGTCAATTCAAAATTTTATTATAAGTTTATTGAGAGTTATGATGACTTATTCATGTTTCATGATAACTTTATATAAGAGTAACTATACCTATAGGTTTGTTTATAATAAACTAATAGGCTTAGTTTTTGTAATTACCAAGAACAATGCTAGATAACAATGATTATGCGTAAGTACAAGAATTTTAGGTATTAATTCAAAAGGCTATAATTTCATTTTCTTTTAAAAAATCGTTAAAGAATTAAAGTAGTTTGCTAAGTATGTATAGCTTAAAGTATTTAGGAAAGTTATTTGCATTTTATAACTTATGATATATAAAAATGAATTCAACTATGTTGCTTTTAGAGTTTTATTATGGTTAAACTTATAATTAGCTATTATATTAACATTTAGTAATCTTCTTTTGGGATATGCATGTATTTATATATTTATTATTGACACTAATATATTCATTTAACTAAGGTCAATATGAGTTATAAATATTTGTAAAGCTCTTATAATTTGTAATTTCTTTATTTATTAGGTGTAATCCACAAATTATTGTAAATACTTAAGAAAATATGTAAAAATTTGTAATTGAAGATAATGATAGTATGAATATCAAATTGTCATGCCCTAAAAGGTGCCTTAGATGTGGTAGTTTGCCACATACGGTATTAAAGCTTAAGAATAACTTTCCGAAGTCATGTGAAAACTTCGACACTATATGTAAGGCGTTTATCACAACAATAGGAAACACTGATGGGATGTATAGTTCGAGAAAGAAAAATATAGCATACAGGATTCTAAATAAACATTTAACCTCAAAATTATAAGAATATGGTCTTTGCATTATCTTAGGGGCATTCTCCCAATAAATCTCTAAGGATCAAATAGCCTTAGTCTTGCATTAAAAACAACACTAGAATAAAAAAGATTTTAAAGGAAATCTATTCTAAGATCTTCAAAATGATTTCCTTCAAAAGTTTCCCTAAAGCATAATCTCACTTGGATATATAGAGACCTTGGGTATAAGAGAAATTGGTCCCGCATAAAAAAAAATCTATTGGGGTGTAAGATTAACTAGCTTAGTGAGAATATACCCGAATTAGTAGACTTGAATAAAAAAATCAAACAAGTTATTAAACAGGCATATGAAATGCATTAAACACATGAGCAAGTAATACATATGATTAGCCAAAAATCATATGTTTGAATGAATTTATGCCCTCCATTTGGGGTTAGGTGTTTCAGGCTCTTTAAACCCTGCTTTATAATCCGATCATGTATTTCTTTCGGGCTCCTACTCGCTCCATCTTGAAATGGTTCTTTTAGGCTTTTATTTGCCCATCCTTAAATAGTTCTTTTAGGTTCCTATTCGCCCATCTTTATAATCTGGGGGGTCTCTGAGAATCCCACTACTATACTCTTGTTCCATCAAGAGTGTGGTAGCGCATGAAATGTGACTCACTTCATGCTATGCATGAATTAATTAATATGGTTCTTGATATGTGATTAAAGTAATTTAAAGGCAATAATAGAATTTGCAGATACTCCATCATGATAAGAAAACACGAATTTAATTAACAACAATTCATGTCTAGATATGCTTAGTATACTTTCAACTAATATATATCATGCATATTCCATTTACATCTTTTCCTACTTCTAGTGCCTCTAGTTACAAGCACAAAAAAGTACGTAAAGTAGGAGATAAACTCACTCGGCCGTTCTTACCAAAATCATTTACTCATAATAGTCCTCTAAATACAGATCCTCCAAAGCTCCATTACCTAAACGAAAGAGATACCGAAATGAGTATTTCTTGGAAGTTCTACTTAAACTTCTAATTTTTGTTTTATTAATTTAGTCAAAATTCAAATAAATAGAAATTCCAACTTAAAGCGGCCATAACTTGCTCATTTTAACTTGAAATTTCACTTATTATGTATCATTTTATTTCTACTCGAAAATATCTATCTATTTTTAAGGTTTTAACATAAAAATCCGTTTAGGATTCAAACTAGTCGGTATAGAATTAACACGAAAATCCTTGCCCTTAAATTGTAATTTTTCCAATTTTTGCTTCATCCAAAAGTCTATAACAAATACACAGATATTTATATAGTTGAAAAAAAATCCTTTAATATATATATGTACTCATATTATATGCATGACTCTAGTGATGTTGCCTCAACAATTATTTTTAATAAAAGAATTTATTTTAGAAGTTAGAAAATGAAGTTCACAAATCTTTTTTTAGGTTGTTAGAAGAAAATTAAGATTTTGAGTTTGTTACTAATGAATGCCTATTCAATTAAAACCATCATTTTTATATTTTATTTACTTCATAAAGATGGATTTATTTCTTAAAAAATTTGTTCTTTAAGTTGTCTACTAATTTTAGATTTTCCTAAGGGAATCTTTAACTAATGAGTTGCTCTTAAACTTGACTTAGAAAAATTGTTTGATTCTTAATGTTTTTCAATATGTGGCTGTGAGTCCTATAAACAAGTTCTTAAGAAAAATTTATATAACAAAGAATTATCAACATTAAGATTTAGTAATAAATTTATTTTAGTATTTTGAAAAGAGAGTAATGGAACCACATAATCAAGTTTTAAAAAAAATTTCATAATATCAATACTTGAAAATTTATGATGAATTTATTTAAGTTTTTGAAAAGAATGTTGTTGAATCATGATCCTAAGTTTTAATGAAAATTTTTCCTAAGGAGAATGTTGGATTAGTGATTTGGATTAGATCTTGACTTAGAAAAACTCACTTTATTCTTAGTATTTTTTCAAGATGTTGATGTATACCTTACAAATAAGTTTTTAGGAAAACATCGTGTAGCAAAGAATTATTAAAATTTAACAATAACTTATTTTATTATTTTGAAAAGAGGTAGTTGAACCATTGTGCTACATTTTAGTAAACATTTCTCCTAAGTGTTAAAATCATGCTTCTTGGGAGTTTAGTCTTAATAAAAGAAAGAAAGTAACTTCTTTTATTTCTTTGAAAATTTTATCAAGACAACAACATTATGATTTATGATCATATATGAATATGAACTTATAGCAATATAGTATGATAAAAAAATTCTCATAGAGAATAAAAGACAGAAAATTAAATAAACATACATGTAAAACCAAGTATTTCAAGGCTTCCCAAAACTTAGGATGTAATAGTTCCAAAAAGAAAAGCAACAAAAACATAGCAATCTTAGATTATGTCAAGCCTCCTCGGACTTAGATTATGGATAAGGCCTAAAAAGAAAGAAAGAAAGAAAAATAAATCATTTTCATTTGATGAGGACAAGTCTAAGACTAGAATGACTAGTTTTAATTATTTGCATGAATATAAATAAATAAATTGTAAGAATATAAAAGCATAAATAAAAGTTAGATTAGTGAGCTTTAGACTCTAAAAATATATATATATACACACACACACACACACATATACTTTACATAATTTTACATTATACATATAGAAAGTTAGATTAGTATCATGAACAAAATAACAACATAACAAGAATTAAAATGGAATATAGTCTTGAACAAGACATGAACAAATTGTTGTTTTCATGATTTCCTCCCTTATATAATTCTCATGGGGTTGTTAAAAATCAAAACATACAATAAGTTCATGTTATGTTACCATGAAGAAAAGAGGGGTTTTAGAATTTTTACCTAAGATTAATGGATGGTTGAAGATGGAAGAAACAATTTGATAGTGTGTTTATTTTTACTAAAGAGAAATGGATGGTAGCGAGTCTTTGAAGGGAATTTGTTAGGGAGAAAAGTTGAGTGGAAAATTTGGTAAAGTTTTGATATATAAATTAGATGTGTGAAATAAGTGGAAGGCGATGTGATATTTATAGAGAATTGTGGAGGGATTTTAAAGGTAATAAAATAAATTAAAAAAGAAATAAAATTGGAGAGAGGAAGGGAGAAGTAGCAGCTGCCTTGAGGAAGAAGGAGAGAGAGTGGGTAAAAAAATATTTTTAATAAAGAAAAGTAATAAAGTGTAAGAGAAGTTATGTCAAAAGTTATATTGGAAATGTAAAATGTAAGAATAGGTATGTAGATTATAAGAAATAGGTTGTAAGGAAAAACAGAGATAAATGAATAGTAATTAATAGTAAAAATAGTATAATGAATAGTAGACTAGATAATCAGAATATCGGTAGTAAAAAAAATATGCGTAATATGCTATATAAGATATTTTATGGATCCTTATATTATTACGAACACTGTTTTCAAAAATTGATCCCGTTCGGGTTCGAAAGGAACTATTTTTGGTCCAATATGATCTTTTTAAGTTATGTGACATCATTCCACACTATAATCCAAGATTATCTCATTTTTATTGTTTTAGGGTTTTGCGTGTGGGATTGTGTTAGACTCGGTCTACACTGACTAAGCCCAGCCCACCATATATTAGCTACTTCACCTTAATTCTCCACCCGCTTGCCTCCTACTGCTCAAAACGTTACTTTCCAAGCTAAGAAACCCTAAATCTCACTTGTTATTACTCTCGTATTTTCCCTCTATTGAAACCCTAACTAATTTCTCTTGTGTTGTTGCTATACAGGTATGTAAAGGGCAATTTCGAGTATGCTAGACTCCTAACAACCCAAATCTAGGATAAAATGATTCGGTGATCCCTTTCCTTTGCATTTCATGTATCTTTTATACAAGTATCAGTTCGTGTAATACAGTTGCTGAGCTGTTGTATTTCTGTTACAATCACTATATTTTCCTTATTACAAGCTATTTTTGGGCATTTACATATAAGTCCTTGATAGATCTAGTCTTTATTTGTTTATTCTGTATCCTGTCTATAACAAATTTCTCCCGTTCTTGAGAAACAACCTTGTCCTCAAGGTTGTAAGTAGGATAAAGTGTCTGAAAATGAACAACGTCTTCCCAAGTGGAGTCCTCAAGATGTGTTCCTGTCCATTGAACCAAAATCTGTGGCACTTCTCTGTCATTCCGCATGATAACCCTAGAATCCAAAATTGCCAAAGGTTCCAAGAGAGGGTTGTTGTGATATGACTTAGATGGTAAAGCCAGAGATGGAAAAACTGAACCATGAGCTGGTTTTAGAGCCGAAACATGAAAAACATTGTGGATTTTAGAGTTGTTAGGTAGTTCAATCGTATAAGCATAGGACCCGATTCTTCTGAGGACCTTGTAAGGTCCATAAAATCGTTTGGACAGCTTATGAAAGCCACCAGAAACAGAACTTTGTCTATAAGGCTGAAGCTTAATATAAACAAAGTCTTTTACCTGAAACTGTAAATCCAATCTATGTTTATCAGCTTGCACCTTCATTCTCTGTTGTGCCCTCAACAAATTAGCTTTCAAAGAAGCCAATAAATCATCTTGAGTAGCTAAATCTGTGTCCACTGCATCCAATTTAGATTGACCCCTAATGTACATAGGTATAGTGGGAGGGTGCCTACCATAAACTGCCGGAAAGGGTATAGTCTGTATGCCTTCATGAAAGGAGCAATTATATGAAAATTTAGCCCAGGCTAGAAACCTACACCAATCATGGGGTCTCTCCATACAAAAACATCTGAGGTACTGCTGTAAAACTCGATTAATCACCTCAGTTTAACCATCGCTCTGAGGGTGATAAGCAGAGCTTATACACAATTTTGTCCCACTCAATTGAAATAACTCTTGCCAAAACTTACTGAGGAAAATACTGTCCCTATCTGACACAATCATCCGAGGGAATCCATGTAACTTGACAACCATTGTCATGAACAATTGAGCCACCTTAGATGCATTATAATTAGTATCAAGTGCCCAAAGTGACAATACTTAGAAAGTCAATCTACCACAACCAAAATAACAGTGAATCCCTGAGATTTTGGCAATGATGTAATGAAGTCCATTGAAATATCTTCCCAAATCTATTCTGGAACTGGTAATGGGGCTAATAACCCAGATGGATGTCTAGTGACACTCTTTGTCTACTGACAAATGTGACATCCCTTAATAAAAAACTCCACATCTTTCTTCATACCCTCCCAATAAAATTGGGAAGACATTCGTTTATAGGTCTTTGTGACCCCAAAATGTCCAGCCGAAGGAATGGCATGAAATTCATGCACTAATTTGTTCACCATAGAATAAGTGGGAACTAAAAATAAACGAGTGCCATAATACAACAGATCATTCTTCCAACTCAAGTCCCATTTCAGAGACTCACCCTACTGTAACTTGTGGATGAGTTTTTGAAAATGAGAATTTCGTTTATATTCCTGTTTGAGTTCATCCACTAAACCAAAATGTGGTAGAGAAAAAGCCAGATAATGGTACACCTCCTCAAATTGTCTAGATAAAGAATCTGCCACCACATTTTCAGCCCCTGCCTTATAGACTATAGTATAGTCAAAGCCCATAAGCTTAGTGAGATACTTATGTTGTTCAGGAGTTTGTATTACTTGGGTCAATAATTCCTTCAAGCTTCGGTGGTCTGTTTTAATAATGAAATGAGATCCTAAAAGATACTGCCTCCATTTTCTAATTGCAGCCACCAATGCATGTAATTCCCTCACATAAGCTGATGCCTTTAATAGATGATGAGGCAGTTTCTTACTGAAAAAGACAATCGGTCTATTGTCTTGCAAAAGCACAGCCCCCATTCCTATCCCTGAAGCATCAGTCTCCAATATGAACTTTTTAAAGAAATCTGAAAGTGCTAATATAGGAGCCGAAATTAAAGCTTCCTTCAATTTAGCAAATGCTTGTGTTGCTGCGCCAAACCATTGAAAATCATCCTTCTTCAGTAATTCTGTAAGAGGATGTGCAATAGAGGCATAAGATTGAATAAATCTTCTATAATATCCCGAAAGTCCCAAAAAAGCCCGAAGTTGCTTAACAGAAATGGGTATGACCCAATTACGAACAGCATCCACCTTATGAGGGTCTGGTTGGACACCCTGAGCAGTAACAATATGGCCCAAATACTCAATAGAATCCTAGCCAAAAGCACACTTAGACTTTTTAACAAAAAGGGTATTATCAGCAAGTATTTTCAATACCAGATCTAGGTGTGCAACATGAGAGTCCAAAGTCTTACTATAAATGAGTATGTCATAAAAAAAAAAAAAAACAACGACAAACTTATGTAAGTAAGGCTTGAAAATTCTATTCATCATAGATTGAAATATTAATGGTGCATTACTCAAGACAAATGGCATAATAAAAAACTCATAATGGCCTTCGTGTGTGCAAAAGGTACTCTTTTCCACATCCTCCTTGGCCATTCGAATCTAATGATAGCCAGCACAAAGGTCCAATTTAGAGAAAACAGTCGCCCTATGCAACTCATCCAATAGTTCATCAATGGTTGGAATTGGGAATTCATCCTTTATAGTAGCATGGTTTAATGCTCTATAATCCACACAAAATCGCCAAGAGCCATCTTTCTTTTTAACCAATAAAACTGGTGAGGAATATGGGCTAGTACTATGCTGGATGAATCCCTGTTCCAGCATTTCCTTAACCTATTTTTCAATCTCAGCCTTTTAAAAGTGGGGATAATGGTATTGTTTGATATTAATTGCTGAGGCACCATTGACTAGATAAATGCGATGTTGAATCTCTCTAAACGGTGGCAAGGATGAGGGTGGCTCAAAACTCTGAGAGTATTTGCCCAACACATTGTCAAACGGTGTGTTGTTGGTGAAATTCTCTATTGAAAATTCTTTCTGAGCCAAAAGTTGAAAAGAAGTAACCACTGCATCCACCTCAAATAAACGTTTTAATTGGTGATGTGTGATTTGGCTACTTATAGGAGACTGATCTCCATGTAAACAGACAATATGTCCCATATGAGAGAACTGCATTGTTAATTCTGAATAGTCAATAGTGATAGGTCCTAATTCCTGTAGCCACTGTGCACCTAAAACCACATCAGCGCCTTAGATGGGCAGAACATAGAAAGAGGTAAGAAAAGAAAACCCCTGGATTTCTACAGAAACATCCTTGCATAAACCTGTACACAGTAGTTTCTGTCCATTGCCAACCATGACTTGAAAAGAAACTGCTAGGGAGATGATCAATCCCAAATGTTTTGCAACTCTTTTCTGAATGAAATTATTAGTACTGCTAGTGTCTAACAATACTGATAATTGCATTTGTCTAATGGTTGCCAAAAATCTAAGTGTACGAGGTACAAGATTCCCACTTAGGGCATGATAACTAATTGCATCCGAAACATTAGTCATATCTTGTTCTGACTGCCCTATGGCATCAGAAAAATCCACTTCAATCCCCTCATTCTCATCATGCAACAATAATAGAAACTTTGATTTACACTTATGATTTCTATTATATTTCTCATCACAATTATAGCATAATCCCTTGGCACGCCTAGCTTGCATTTCCTCAAAGGTCAATTTTTCTATGGGATAAGATGAATTAGGTTTGAGAGTAGAAGAATTGGGGAAAAAATGGTAGAAGAGTAAGGTTTAAAAAAAGGAACAATATTTGTAGAAGAAAAGGAGAAGAGAAAACTGGTTTGTAAGTATTGTTTCTATCATTCAATTTATCCTCATACATTCTAGCAAGCCAAATAGCATCCATCATGGATTTAGGGTGACTAATTTGCACATCTCTTCTTAATGCAGGTTTTAAACGAACACAAAGCAACTGATCAGAAAAGACTCAGTCAAACCTTGAGTTCGATTAGATAAAGCTTCTAATGCTGATTGATACTGAGTAACAGTAGATGACTGAGTTAATTTGGAGAGCATACCTTGGACATCTTCATATCCAGAGGGTCCAAATCGCGCAGTTAAGTCTTCTACAAAATTTTCCCAAGAAGAAAGTTTTTTATTAAGAAACATCCACTTATACCATTGTAATGCTTCACCTGTCATAGCAAAGGAGCAAATAGACAATCTTTAAGGACCAGTAATGTGATGAAACAAAAAGAACTGTTCTACCTGGAAAATCCATCCCAGAACATCCTCCCCAGAAAATTTAGGGATTTCCAACTTGATGCCCTTCCAAAAATCACCTGGAGCCACCAGCGATTGTGAGGATGATGAATCTTGCACATTCTTGCTAAGATCAGGAAGATTTTGGGAGTTCTGACTCAATTCAATCTTGTCTACCCTGGATGCCAAGGAATCAAATTTCTGATCCATTGATTCCTGCAAAGACAAAAGTGTGGTCTTGATGAAATCCATGTCTGCAGCTTGAGAAAGGGACAACTGAGATCTGGTATCAGGAGCCATGAGTATACGGACGAGAGCACCAATTTGTTAGACTCGGTCTACACTAACTAAGCCCAGCCCACCATATATTAGCTACTTTACCCTAATTCTCCACCTGCATGCCTCTTACTGCTCATAACGTTACTTTCCAAGCTAAGAAACCCTAAATCTCACTTGTTATTACTCTCGTATTTTCCCTCTGTTGAAACCCTAACTAATTTCTCTTGTGTTGTTACTATACAGGTATGTAAAGGGCAGTTTTGAGTATGCTAAACTCCTAACAACCCAAATCTGGGATAAAATGATTCGGTGATCCATTTCCTTTGCATTTCATGTATCTTTTATATAAGTATCAGTTCGTGTGATACAGTTACTGAGCTGTTGTATTTATGTTATAATCACTATATTTTCCTGATTACAAGCTATTTTTGGGCATTTACATATAAGTCCTTGATAGATCTAGTCTTTATTTGTTTATTCTGTATCCCATCCGTAACAGATTGCCGGATCTAGATTTACTAGGATTTGTTGTTGATTTAGTTGACTTTAGGGTCTGGTTTGACTTGTAGCTCTAGGGTTTTATCTATAAGATTAACATAAAATCTAGGGGTTTACACATATAGTAAGGATATAATTATGTGGTGATTTTTAAGAATCATTTAAATATTTTATATTAATAATTTGGATTTCGATATTTTGGCATTATAATGGCTATATTCGTGTGAATTTTAAAATTATTAAAATTTCATGAAAAATTATGAAAAAATTATATATTGTAACTAATATTATGATATAGTTACTGTAAAATTTTAGGGTCGAAGAAAACAAGATTTGACACTTCCAATAGGCTTCGTCAGAATCTGGTTGTCCTTCACCAGTGCCACCACTAGACGGCTAGGCCACCTTCCCTAAGCTTATTGGGCGAACTTCTCACACTCTCAAACTTCTAACTTTAAAATTTGGTGATTTTATGAATTTGAATGTAGGTGTAGTGAATTTTACATGTTGCAGCCAACATTTATAGCAAAAGTCCTAGGGTTTGTTTAATTATTTAAAATTACCAAGTGTTGATTTTATTTCATGCAAAAATTACCAGGTAACTTACATATTTTACACGTTCATACTGGAAGTTATAGTAATTTTTGACAAATGTTAAGTAATTTTTCTAATTTTGACACCTAATCGCATGCATGCATTAACTTTTTTCCTAATTTTTCTTTATTAAGAAAGAATATGGCATTTGATCCTACAAACTTTCCTATTTTCGATTGATTTTTATAGAATTTTGATTGATGTTTATGTCTTCATTTGATATTTGTTTGGTTAATCTGCTTCTTGTATGAGTGAAATTGGAGGTTTTTGGGAATTTTCCTCAAATATTTCCAAAATTTGGAGTTCTTATTTTTCAGAATGATTGTGATATTTCTAGTTGCTTGATATTCTTTGTCTCCTATTGTTGGTGTTTTGTAGGTAAATTTAGGGATATTTAAGTTACATTAAGGTTATTTTAGTCTTTTTACACTACTTTAATTTGACTTTATTTGATAAATTCAGTCAAATTTTACGCCATTCATTGATTTGACTATATGTCTTTGTGTAATTCCTAAATCACTATTCATTCTTATTATTACTTAATTACAATTTACTACTTTACTATTTACTATTTACCAATTATCTTTTACTATTCACTATTCACTATTATTTTATTTATTTGCTATGTAAGGAGTTTTATTCATTTATTTTACTTGAGATTGATCTTTAAATTCTTATACTAATCCTCTAATTTGAATAATTTCTTTTGATTTTTAGGGTTATTATAGTTTTGATATCATCTTTCCTATTTGATTATCTATTCAACTCTAATTATCGGTATTGCTGTTCATTGAACAAAACTAAACCAAACCGAACAACAAAATGTGGTTCTTTTATATTTCGGTTCGGTTTAGAAAGAGCCTAAACAATTACAGTTTGGTTTGAGAAGTTGAATTGAACCAAACCATTTGAACCCGAACTAAATTGCTTCACATTAAAAGAAATAAAAAAATAAATAAGAGTCATTTTATTTATTTACAACTCTTGAGCATTACATATTAGGACTTGTATTGCTCTAAAATTAATTCAACAAAATGCAAAATTCTTATCATGGAATACATTTACAGGAGCAAGTTTTATATCAGGTTGCAACATATACAATCAACAATACTGAGATAATTTAGAACTTTAAACTAATTAGTACAATAAAAATTTAAATACTTTATAAAGGAAGAATATTATAAGTAAATGTGAAATTAATACAAAAGAACAATTTTCTTAGTTAGTGTTGTAGATTTATTAAAAATATATATTATCTTAAATTCGCATTGAAAAATATTTTTAAAATGGGATAATATATGTCTTTGAAATTTTTAAATATATGACTTGATATAATGATAAATGACTTTAATTTTTGTATGATATTTCTCAATCTAAACATTTTTTTTTCTTGCGAACTCAAATAACTATTAATATTATTTATTAGAACTAAATCTTTTAAAAATAGTTCGAACTGAACCGAACCAAGCCCAACTGCATGTGAAGCGGTTCGATTCGATTTATTAAGGATTTGAATCGAACTATTTTAAATGCGGTTCGGTTCGTTTAAGCCCTAAACCAAACCAAACCATGAACACCTTTAATTATCAGTCCGTATCTTAGGAACATGGACATTCCCATATTAATTTAGGGATAATTCTTACATTTTATGACAATCGAGGTATCACATAAGCTATTAGCAATCTAGATCAACATAAAGATTAAGAATCCCTTTGGTTAAAAATCCATTTTAGGGAATTTTAAAACTAAGTGACAGAAAGTTTTACCATTTCTTTCTCAAGATGATTATGAGCAACTTCATTAGTGTTCGAATATTTCCAAAAGAATAATTTTTCAATCTATTTAGTTGAAATCAGACATGGATCGAAAAGTTGTACCACACAATTAGACCTACGAAATTAAGTTTAAGCTACTAATTATAAATATCCAGTCAATATTTAATTAAAACGCATTTGAAATCGCATGAATCAGGTCTTGGATTCACTAACCCTAAGTTAAAGCGATTATTTCTCCATAAATGTAAACATTAAGCACATTTTCAAGAGAAATAATATGAAAATATGAATATTATAGAATAAACACAAAAGGGTCTTGCAAAAACAAACTTTAGGTTTAAAATGAATTTGTCTAGAAAACTCAGAATTCCTTGCAAAATAAAGAATTTCTCTTACTACTCTATTCTAAGTTAGCAAAATTTGTTATATATGATACACTCTTTATTACACGTCTGTACATGTTTATTTATAGGTGATAGACATAAAATCATGAAGATTTTCTTCGCTAATGTGGCAGATTCTTTATAACAGAATTATTCTTCATCTTCACATGCACTTGCGAGCTAGCTCATTCATGACAGGGTCACTTTTCATGGGACTAATTGCGGGCTCAAAGATTAGCCGTGATCTAAGCTATGTTGTCTTTGTTAAAATCACGATTTTAGACTTAGCTTTCTTGAATTTAGGCATAATTGATCTTATCTTATACATTGCATGGCATGGATGTCTCAGTATAAATCACAGGTATAATTAAAGGCATGATTAAGGGTGTAATCTAGAGTTTGTTAAGACGTGGTTGTGTTATTGTAGTCCATAAATCAAGTCAAGGGCACAGTTGCGGGCGCAATTTATACTTTTATCTTATTTTGCCTTGTTTTCTTGCCCTTAGTTGGTGCCTTTGGTAGCCGTGGATGAGTCTATCTTTATTCATTCATGTTGTTTTGCTCCAAATCAGATGCTTAACACTTTTTTTCTTATTTTCTTGATCCTAGGAGCTGGAAAACAACATTATAACAATAAAAATGATAAAGGACAAAATTCATAGGAATTTATGGATCAAATAAAGCATTAATTTCTATGAGTGGAATAGAGTAATAAAGACTTATCAAATTCCTCCACACTTAAGTCTTTGCATGCTCTCAAGCAAAGCATCAAATCAAAATCACAAGGCAAAGTTTCTTGGATAGGAAAATAAATCACGAATGGAAATTGACCATATTAAATAAACTTAATCACCTATTAAATTCGGCACTTTATAACTTCAATTAGTATCACTAAACTTGTGCTAAAGTTTCTTTTGCTAAAACTACTAGATTTATCCAAGTAGATCAACCTTTACCCTTATTATTTAATTAATAATTCTAAAGCAAAAATTATTCAAAAGATTGAACAAAGTAAGATGAACTCTATCAATCTTATCCCCTTATACTTATAAGTATGTAGTTCCTTAATCATCATCATACTCAAAAGTGAAGACATGCACATTAGTTCATTCCTTGAATTTCTTTCTTTATTTATGCTTTTATTACATTTTGATCCATTATTTATATACTTTAAAGCTACAAAGAGGAAGATTTTGCCTTCTTCTTTACTTTTTCCTCCAAATGGGTTTTTGCTTCTATCTTTTTGCTTTTTTTAATATAATATATACATTAGACTCATGGCTTATTTAAAATTGATACATGGGTCAAGAAATTGCTCTTCTGAGGGACCAACCCCTGCCCATTTCAACCTTACGCGCATAATCATTTTTATTTTAATTTTTTTCGATTAAGCATAAGGAAAATTCATCAAGTTACAAATGTCATTTGAATCTTCAGAAGAGACTACAAAGCTCCCAATATGAATAGAATGAAAAGCCGACAGATCATTCATGCTTTTAAAAATGAATAGAGTATCTTTATTGGGAACCTTATGCCAATTCCAGCTTTAAATTTCTAGATTAAATAATAAGTAAAAGTACTCCACATGGATATCATAAATTGATTATAGCAAGGTAAAATCAACTAAAAAACAAGACGATATTTAACATTAAGCCTATCGAGCTACTAGGTATTTCAAAAATTGAAAAATTTTAGTCAAATTTTTACCATTTCATTATTTTCCTAAGATTGTGGAGAAAAATAATCGTTGAAACACATTTACTCTATTCAAACAATAATTAATAATTCTCGACCTTCCTACTTAATTCCCTTCTCCTACACTTAAGCTAAACATTTTCCTCAATGTTTAAAGCATGATCAAACAAATAAGGGAATATCGCCTATTAAAAGTGCAAAGCAAGGTTTAGAACAAGAAGTTTCAAAAAACTTCTATGTTTAAGATTGCGACTTGAGAGAATTTTTGAGACTGCGGGTTCGATTGCCTTTTGCATTTAAGCTGTTTAAGATCGAGCAAGCTGAATCATTAGTAGTGACCTCAAACTCGATTCAAGCAGCAACTGAAACTTGACAAAATTTTTCTAAGTTATTCACGGTTTAAGCTTCACTTAGCTTAGTAAAAAATGAACCCTACATTAGATTACTTTTATTTTTTTACAAAGAATCATGTGTATTTAACAAAGAATAAAGAATTAAAGAATAGAAAGAATAAAAGATTTTAAAGAATAAAACTAACTATAAATAATCAGAAATAAAGAAGTTGAATTTGAACTTAGATAAATAATGCCAAAGGATATAGAGAGTTTTAAAGAATATGAGGAATATAAAAGTTTAATTAAGGCAGTATTTATTTGCTTCCCTTCCTTTTTCTACCAGCTTCTGCTTTATCAAGTTTTTATTTTATTCCTTTCCTCTTTCTTTCTTTTGTTTTCGTTTTACCTACTTCCCTTTTTATGCTATTTTCTTCTCATCCTCTTTCCATTGTTTTTGTAAAGCTCAAGCGAAGTCTTCATCTTTCTTTTCTTATTCGTCTAGGCCCATATGTTTTTTGTATTTCTAAAGATGGTCTTACTCTTTTGTTTCTCTTTCTAGAAATTCTTCTTTTTCTCTTTCAAGGGCACCATTATGCCCATGATGGTGGTAATCATCTTCATTACTAGTCTTGTCATGCCCGTGATAAGTGGGGAAAATATGATCTGACGAGATTATGCCCCTCATTACTACTGTGATCTAGGTCATATTCTTTGAAAACCTTTACTAGGTGAAGATCATAGTCCTCATCACGCCCGTGATTACCCTTTAATTTATTTTGCGCTTTGATACTAAGCCATGCCATGCCTTGTGATGCATAGGGGATCAAGTTGCATGCTTTCCTTTATCCATTTTCTTATCTTTAACTTATCTATCTATTTATTTGATTATATCTTTAGCAAGATATTTTAACACTAGCATACAAACTCATATCAAGTCTATCTAATATTCTTAAACATGTTTCCACTCCATATATTATCAAATCATTTTATCAAATGCCTAATCTACACAAATATGTACATATTTAAGTTTTGACATATATGTGTGCATATTACTAATCTATTCATGTTATCACAATTTCTATATTTATTTAACACTAATTCATTCAAATCATAACTTTAAACTTCTTATTTCTACACATACTTGCATAACCTAGGTTTTTAGATACAAGTCCATATATCCTTTGTTTACAAATTTTATCATAAATCCTACTTATTTCTAGGTTTAATTCATCATATATATTCATATACACCAATAAAAAACAAAGAAGACGACTAACTTGCATGTTTTGTAAACTTAGACTACTTAAATTTCACTACTACTCCTCCTCCTCCTTCTTTTTGGTTGATGTAGCTTCTTCTAATTTGAATCTCAACTTTCATCTTGATTTCCTAACTTCAATTTCTCTTAAGATCTTGTTGAATTTGAGATTTAGAGTTAATTTGTTAAAAAACAAAAGAAGAAGAAAGAAGTAGAAGGAGAATTGTATGAAGAGAGAAAAGAAAGAGGAGAAAGGAAGAGGAAAGAATGAGGGCAGCATCCAAAGTCAAAAAGGAAAAGAATATAAAGGATAAGAATTAAAGATATTTTTGGGTAGAAGTTTTAGGTTTGAACTTTTCATAGAATTATTTTAAGTATTGAAATAATTAGAAAACAATTTGACAATCTATATAATAGAAATGTATTGAATTACAAATCTAGTTTAGGAATTTATTTTGTATAAATTCGATATTTAGTTTATGTTTAGACATCTTAATATTTTTAAACAAGCAGATGGATTCAAAATTTATGAGGATTAAAGAAACATGATTTAGGTTAAAATGGTTAAGTTAGAACATTTTATAAATTCAAACAATTGAACTTGAAAATTTTGGGTCATTTATACAATGAAAGAAAAGGGGTTCAAATTGATATTGTAAAGAATTAATAATTCAATTTACGAAATAGACTAAACTTAGGGTTTATAAATTTACTAAACATTTAAATTGAATTTTTGAAGGATTTAGAAATTTAAAATTGAAAGAAAAGAAGTTTAGTTTGAGAATTATTAAGAGATGATAAAATTTGATTTGCCAAAAAAGATTATTAAAGCACGTAAGCTAATTGAAGAGAATATTTGAAATATCAAAATTCAATTAATCTATTGACTAATTTAATTTTATTAATTAATCTAATTATACTCTATTGTTTACTTATCTTGCTTAGTTTAATTAATTAAACTATATAAGTTCAATTTGTAAACTAGATTCAAAATTATACCTATTATATTATTCAGTTAAACTATTTCTAATGTTATCTTTTATGTCATGATCATAATATTAAATATTGATTGTTAATCATATTCTTAATTATTAACTTAGCACAAGATATTACAAAAAATCATTTTTTATTAGAGCTTTTATTTTTATAACCTCATTTATCACCTATTGGATTTTATGATTGCATGCGAGTACTATATTTACAAGTTGCTAATTTTAATTATGGTTTCGAATTACGAAAAATTGTATTTTGAATTTTATTAATAACCATTCTAATTCATAAACAATAATTAAATTGTTTATATTTTATTATTCTTAAATCGTGAAAGATTTGAATTGATCTTTATAACTTCTATTAGAGCTTATTTCAAATTTTCTACATTACAATCCAAACGACTATCATATTCAGTCTGTATAAACTTGGGTGATTACATCTCCTAGTAAGTTTGTTACTCCTCGGACCAGATTCAACCACATAAATAACAATAAATTATTAGCCGTATTTAAGTATTAGTTCATTTAGGATGCCTACCCTATATAAACAGTACACAAGTTACTGCATACCTAGTTTATTATCTATAATCTAACAAAAGTCAAAAGATAGGTTAGAAGGTAAAGCAAAAGGTAGACTCATAACAAATATCCATTCAAGAGATTAATTCATATAAGTATATAAATTTATTATCAACTTATATCAAATTCATCTCAAATACTCATTTTCCTAACAAATATACATTTGAAACAACCTCTTATTAGTCATGGTCTAACATGCTACAAATATATTATATCTCAGTCAATTACAAATTAATATTGTCTTATAAGAGTTCACTAGTTAGATTAATAGCTAAGTATAAATTATTGTATTCTAAAGAATTTACTAAAACCAATTTAGTTAATAAGTCTATGCCAACTTAATTTAGCCAAGTTGGATAGAATTGATCAATTGTGTTCAGTTTAGCTCAATAAAGTCCATTTAATCAAGTTGAACTTTAATCTATTAACTAAGTCCATTTTATATTTAAAATCCATGTTAAATCTATTAGTTATTAAGTCTATTAATACATTCTATAATTCAAAGTATACTTAGTATAAGTATAAACTAACTCATTCCTATTTATACATGCACCAATACGTATTATTTATTTATTTATTTTTAAAAGTACCAGGGATGGATCACTCCTATAATGGAGACCATGATATACATCACAGGCCTTGTCAAGCCTGTGATCAAGGGCCACAACAAAAGTAGTAGAGATCATGGCCTCAATCACGCTTGTGATTTGAATCGCAGCTTGGATCACGGTTTTGCTTTGCATCACCAAAACCATGCTGAGAAGATCACGGGTGTTATCACGCCCATGATGAGACAATTTCCTATTTCCACATATATCATGGGTTGTATCACGCCCATAATGCACAGGGTATCAGCTTTCACGTTTCCTTTTGTTTACTTTCCTTAATTTGATTTACTTAACTAGTTAATTTATTACAAATTTCAATAGAAAACATCTCAAAATAAACATACAAACTTACATTCATAACTATATAATACTCTTATACATATTCCTACATCCCATTTCCTTATTGCACTTCATCAAACACTTAGTATACAGAAACATCTACATATTTAGGTTTTAACATATATGTTTATATATTACTAATTTATTAATATCATCATAAATCCTACATCTATTTAATACTAATTTCATCAAAATTATGCATTCACAACAATCAATTGAAGAAATCAACTAAACTTACTTGTTTTGTAAATATAAGTAACTAAATCTTCACTACTACTACTACTTCCTTAGTTGATTAAGCTTCTTCAAGCATATTTTCTTACTTTAATCTTGACTTCTATCTTCAAATTCACCTAAGAACTTATGTGTTTTGTTATTAGAGAGGGTTTTGTGTTGAAATTTTGGAGTGTTGCAGAGAGAATGGAAGAGAAAGAAAGGGAGGCAGCTAGCAAAAAGAAGAAAATGAAAATAAGGGATTAAGGTTTTCTAAGGGAATGTTCATGGGCTTGGGCTTTTTGGGTAAATGGGTTCGGCCACTTAGATGATGAGCTTCAAGAATTTAAAATAATTGGAAAGAGTTAAGAAAATTTAGGAAATAGAAATTGATAAATTGAATTAAAATTTTAGCTTAGCAATTCAATTGGTAGGAGTTTGATATTTAACTTAAGTTTAGGAATTGAGAACTTAGGAATTGATATTCATGATCAAGTAGTAAAATTTAAATTTTTAGGGATTAAGGAATTGAAATTTAGACTAAAATAACTAGATATTTAGAGGTTTAAGTGGTTGAACTTAAGAAATTGAGTTCAATTTAATAATTGAGGAGGATTGAGATAGAAGCAATTGAAGTGGCAGGTATCTTTTCGGGATTTTAGGGACATTTTGTCATTTCCTTTGGATAATTATCTCTAGAATTAGGATAAAGTTACGTTTGAATCTTTCGCCTAGTTGGAATTATCTAACCTCTAAGGAAGTATTGAATATGTATTGGTACATAGTAAGATAAAGAATTATGGGCACATAGACTTGTGCTTAGGGTAATTAGGATCTCACTAAAATAACTAAGTTATATTTAAGGATTTAAGGAATTGAAATGGGAAGAAAACGAAGTTCAAATTGATGATTAGCAAGAATTGAGTAATTTGTTTCATTGAATTAGATAATTAAAATAGTTTGATAGGTTGAAATAGAAAATTGTGTCATTGGAAATATCTAATTTTAATTAAATCTATTTACTTATTCAATTAAGTTAATTTATCTAATCATTCACTATAGTTTACTTAATTGATTTAATTAAACTATCTAAATTTAATTCCTAAATTAAATTTAAATTGAAGTTCAAAGGCAATCGCTTATTATACTATTTAATTATGGCATTTCTAATTTAGGTTGGCAAAAATTTGGAGTATTTCAACAATAGTGCACCATATGACTTCCAGAAATTGAAGAATTTAGTTTAGAGTAATAGAACAATTACATTCTAGTTGAATTATATTTTGAGAACTTGTTCGATGGATTATGAGTTTATATTTCCCTTTCGATTCTATAATCTGATATCGTTTTTGAATATTGAGGACAAATTATTATGTTAACAGAGTTCAGAAGAAAGTGTATAATTTATTATATTTTTGTGGATTATGGTAGTAGGTATTGCATCTTGAAATTTCCTCTAACATGTAGGAAATTGTGGAGACTGATAAAATAAAAATCAAAACACAACAAGTGGAAATGATGTTTTACATCGCGAGGTCTAATTAAAGATCCGAGGATTGATGAGAGAACTGAGCTGCTCCTTCTATCCTTGATATCCCACTGCTTCGGTCATCTGAGCTTCCAGAATATTTAACAATACTCCTCATCGAGATCGTCAGCCATACGAGCTTCTAGAGCTTTCAGAGCCTTCTTCACGGTTGCCCATAGCAGAGACATTATCTTGTTAAACGCATAGATTGCATAGTCCGGTCTACAATGGCAGCAAAGGACAAGTTCAATAGCTGAGTTCTTATAGTTGTTAAAGAGCGAGATATATTAAACTGAAATAGGAAAAACATATCAAGCTTTCGACGCCAATTCTAAGACTTACTTCAATACAAGGAAAAGTCAGATGTTGTACCTTATTAACATTGCAGCAGCAAGCAGTGCCATTAGAGCTACAGTGAACGAATCTATCATTTTCAGTGCAATTGATTGATATATTGGAATCTGCAAGAGTGCCAGCTGAAGAAGAATCCACCTGAATACAGAAAAAGAAAATATTATAGTTTACAACTTGGCTTATGCAACTATGCTACGTTCTTATCAGTTCAATTTAGTGGTTGCACATGCTAAATTTCAATGGCAATCAACCGTTCTTCACCAGGAGAACAACGATCATAAAAAAAAAAAAAACAAAAAGAGCTGTAACAAGTTCTTTTGCTATCACAATACCTTGGTTTACAACTGCCAATTGCAGATATTTTATTTCCCTTTACTCTTTACTTCTTTGAGCCTGTTTTTTATTTTATTTTTTTGTAAGCCTCAAGAAATTCATCCGAAGAGATAGTAACCAAAGGGAACATCCATCTATCGTGATATCTGCATACTGCTGCGGTGTTTTGTACATTGGCTAGTTACTTTTTCTTCTACTGCGTGTCTGTTCTTTTACCTCTCACCTTTTCTGCAACTTGTCTCAATTTCCTCTATTATCTACTCATTTTCTTGTCACTTCTCATTCTATTGTATAACTTAACTGATTACAATTAATCCCATCAGCATTGCTGTATTTGTACTGAATTAGAGTCAGTCGCCATAGATTATAAGAAAAGAACTGTCAAATGTCCGAAAAAATGGTCCAATTGCCCATTTGACAGCAGATGAACATCAATTTGACTAATCGACTTTAGGTTCTATCACATCCTGTATTTTCCATGTAATCAATAATATTATTCCTCAACAAACATCGTGGTTAAGAAACAGAAACAAAAGAGTAGGCGAGCACAGGCTTACAGTCCAATAGGTCTCACTATCCATCTTAAGATTGTTCCAGACATTGGTGCCCCTGTGCTCCTACCATACCTGTACAAGAACGAAAAGAATAATATGATAGCTATGCTAAAGTAGATAATAGCTGAGGCAAAAAAGTGAGTAATTGAGCAATGAAGATCAAACAGAGGAACTGTACATAGGATCACAGACAGATAAAACTTACACTATTTGAACATTTATGTCAAGTAGCAAATCTGTCTTTCTTTGCAAAAGACGCTTTATATATTGGCATTTCTTTCTCAATTTTTTTCCAACATAGCCCCTTATCATTAGAAACTTCAAGTAACTCAATTCATCAAGGCCGACAAGGTCTTGTAGCTTCTTACAATTTTCAAGGAGTAAGAATTTCAGTATCTTCATATTGGACAGGTCAGGAATCCTTTCCAAGGATGGGCAATCCTTAATGGACAATGCTTCCAAGGATTCAAGTTTTCCTTGAATCTCAACCAATTTCTGGATGTTGGAAATCTTGAATTGTTTGAGTTTCTTTAACTGGGATAATTCCGGAAGTACCTTGAGCAATCTGCAAGACTCAACGGACAACATAGTGAGATTCTCCAGACATTCTAGTCCATCAAGGTTTCTTAACATGTCACTTCCCACTTCCAGATTCTCGAGTCTTCTCAAATCTCCAAGGCCTTCAATTTGACTTACCTTTGTTCTAATGACAACAAGTGTAGTTAGAAATTTCAAGTTTGAAAGATCAGGCAACTTTCTCATTGATGCGCAATCTTGAACAGTAAGTGTTGCTAGACCAGAAGGGAGGCTCTCGAGGCAGTCAAGTTTTTCACATCCATAGAGGTTGAGTTTTCTAAGAGAAGAGGGAAGATCTTTGGGTAGGTTGGTGGTGCTTGGAAGGCTCAATGCCAAGGATTGTAGCTTGGATGAACTTCCAATCCCATCTAAGCAACTTTCTTCAGTCTGAATGGAGATTGTTCTGAAATTTAAAGCCAAATCCCTTAAATGCACAAGGTGGGAAAGATCCAGATCTCCTGCTTCAATTTCATCAAAGTGCAGTTGAAGATGTACCAAACTTTCTTGAAGTGTTGGGATACCAGAAAGTGAATTACCCGCTAAAATGAAGATTCTGAGAAGCTGTAATCGTTCTATCTTACGAGAAATTCCTCTTTTAAATGCATCACATGAATCAGCATGCAATTCTTCAAGTTTTTTTAAATGGCTTATAGCATGTGGTAACTTTGTTATACCACTATTGTTCATTCTTAAAACTTTGAGTTCCTTTAAATTTCTAATGGAATCTGGTAATTCTTTGATCTTTGTCCCAGAAATGTCTAATTCGACCAATGATGTCAAATTCTCCATAGAGCTAGGCAATTTCTCAATTTTTGTGCAACCACTAAAAGACAAGTGCTTTAGACTTGTCAAATGTTGAAGGGAATTGCATTCCCCCAACGATAGACACTTACAAGCACTTAGAGTTTCTAAGTTTTTCATGTCGCAAGATGGGAGTTGCCGGATGGCAGTTTCATCAATGAGAAGTTCCTGAAGAGATTCAAGACTAACCACTTTTCTAGGAAATTATTGAAGATTTCTGCAACCAATCAAATTCAGATGAATCAGGCTCTGTAGATCACCAATTGATTGATCAATTTCCACCAGTCCATCACATCCCTCAAGAATCAATGATTCAATTCCTTTTAAAGCTGAGAACTTCGGGGTTTTAGTTAGTTGACTGCAACCTGTAAGATTTAACACTTTCAACTTCTCTGCCATCTGTAACCACGTAAAGGGGAAAAAAAATAAAGATGGTAAATGATCTTTTTACATGAATAAAAAACAGAACTTGCTTTGTTAGCGTAGGTGAACACATATATATACCTCAATGTGTTTCCAACCCTCCCAACTACTTGAGACTTTACTCCATGATAGATCAAGAATGACCAAGTTTGTTTGAGCAAAAATGGTAACATTTAAACTTGGTGGGAAGGCATGCCAAGAAAGCCACCTAATGTTTGAGAAGATGCCATCATTTCGCTTTGGATTATTGGATGCCAATATTGCCTGTGAAAATGAAGAACATTGAAAGTCCGTTGTTTGAACTCCATAATTCACATGAAGGAACCTTAAATTTGGCAGTCTCCCGAAGTCATCACTTTGTAGGTAGTATTCCAAGCTGGGATTAAAATTAGCATATCGAGCTAGCACCTCTTGGTCACCCCGTTAGTATAGGTTGCAAGCCAAGTAGTTTAGAAAGAATTCATCATGACAAATTTAAGAAGAAAACGAAGATTCCGAGGAAAATGAAGAACAATTTAAGGATCACTGTTGCAGTAAGAAGTTTAACCAAGAAAAAGGGAGAAGAAAATTCCAAGGAAGAAAATGCAGTGACATGTTACCTTGCTTCCCTCAAGCATAAGTAATGCTTTGTCATGGTTCCACAACCGAGTACACTTCTCTGGCATCGGATGATTCTGGATCTCAGCGATTTGCTTGGCAAAATCTTTTACCTGAACATCCATCTGGAACATATTAGTATCATCAATTTGTACCAAAGACAGCCTTTGCAAGGTATCAAGAGTTTTTTCAGGAGAAAGCTGCAAATCCGTCCACAAGTGAATCGCCATTCTTTTATCAAATCCAATGAAAAAGCACGCCACATCAATGAGTATATGCTTCTCTTTCTCATTTAATAATTCATAGAGATTCTCTAAATGCCTGTCACCATCCCCAAAATTGAGTGATCCTAATCTGTTTATAGTGCTTGCCCATTCCTCCTTGTTCTTCCCAGATAAAAGGGATCCAATCTCTTTAAGACGAAAAGGAAGGTGACCACATAACGTGACCACTTTAGATGAGTACTTATAAAAAACACTTGGGGGATTATCTTTTCCAAATGCATGTTTGCAAAAGAGTTTCAAGGAATCATCAAAACTCATATGGTTCAGTTTATATTTGGTCGTCACTTCAGGGACATTGACAACATCATTGCTTCGGGTGGTCACTAGTAATTTACTTCCTGGCCTAAATTGGTTGCACATCCTCACTACTATTTTCATCTGATACGTATCGTCAATATCATCTATAACCGCTAGCACCTTCTTCCTTGTGTTCTTCTTCGTTGTCCCATTAACAGTTATGCTAACAGATTCCTTAAGAACTTCTGATATAAGCTTTAGCTGAAAAAACTTGATTTTCTCAGCTGGTGACAAGGTTTGTCGAACATTGGTGATGAAGCTACAGTAGTCAAAGTTTTGTACTGAGAGCTGTTCGTAGATGAATTTGGCTAGTGTTGTCTTTCCTACTCCAGCTTCTCCATGTATCCCAACAACTTGCAACTTACTGTCATCCTCAATACTTGTCATAACTTCCCTGGCGTGCTTATGGATGCCAACCAAGAAATTATCAGCAACCATGATAGCATAGGACATGCTAGACAAGTGACGCAACACATCTGTCACAATTTCCTTCGCAATCTTACCTTTGTGGCTGGCATTTTCAAAACATAGCAGGTAAGAACCAGCATTTAAATTGCAAAGGAAGTAAAGAAATGTGGCTCGAATTTTAATAAAATATATAATTAAATATTTGAACTTTGATATTTATTTAACACTTGAAAAGATTTTTTACATAGGCAAATAGTACCTTGAACAAATTAGCTAATGTTGTTATACGATGTGATGTTTTCAATTAATATAATTAATGTATTATTGGTGTGCACAAAAAGTTATTTTAACTAATAAATCAATCAATTTCAAAGTTTAGCTATTAAATTAATCAATTTCATAGCTTAGATACCTAATTACATATTTTATCAAAGTTCAGGTACCATTTGTGATATTTACACATAATTAAACAATATATTGATATAAATGTATTAAACATATAATTAGGATTAATTTTTAGGGATAATGTCATGAATCGTACCTGAACTTTGACAAAATTTATAATTAGATACCAAAACTTTAAAATTAATAAATTTAATACCTGAATTTTGAAATTGATCAATTTATTATCTTAAAAAATTTGATGAAGGGTAATATTAGCTGCATTAAAAGTTCTTTTAGGTATAAAATTGATCAATTTCAAAATTTATGCACTAGATTGATCAATTTCAAATTTAGATACCTAATTGCATATTTTATGAAAGTTCAGATAATATTCGTGACATTAATCGTAATTTTTATTTTATTGTGATATTATTTATATAGGATAATGTATGAATGGTACTTGAACTTTGGTAAAATATGTAAATTAGAACGTGAACTTTGAAATTGATCAATTTAGTGAAAAAAAAACTTGAAAAATGTATTGTTGGTGTGCATGAAAAGTTTTTTCATAAATTAAATTGATTAATTTCAAAGTACATATACTAAATTGATTAATTTTAAAGTCAATGAACTTAATTGTATATTTTATTTAAAATTCAGGTATTATTTATGACATTAACCCTATTATTGTATATTATATAATTGAATTTTCATATCAATGTACTTTATTACACTAATAAAAAATTATAGTGTTAAATTAAATATGTGTAAAATGATAATTAATAATTATTAGAGATAATATCACGAGCGATACCTGAATTTTGTTAAAATATGCAATTAAACATCTAAACTTTGAAATTAATCAATTTAGTATTTGAAAAACTTTAAAATTGATCAATTTATTTCTTAAAAGAACTTGATGAATGTACTGTTAGTGTGCACAAAAAGTTCTTTCAGATATTAAATTAATCAATTTTAAAGTTTAGGTACTAGATTGATCAATTTCAGAACTTAAGTATCTAATTGCATATTTTGTCAAAATTCATGTATCATTTATGATATTAATCCTAACTTTTAATAGGATTGAGTGAGTATAACTTGGATAGGACATGAGATTACACCAATGCCTTATCCTGTAAGGTACATGGAACCAAATTTTTTATTCATAATTTTACCCTATATAACATCTTATAGCCGCTCTGTACCATATATTTTAAAAAATACTTACAAGGTATTTTAAATTTTTCTTAAATAAGTAATATATATATAATATTGTGTGTTATGAAAGATTGCCTTATTTCCATATATTCACGATAACAAGACAACTTGTAGAAAGACATTTAGAAAAGTAATATTCTAATGTTACAAGTACAATCTTACGCATAAATTGTTTATGTGATATTAGACAAGTAATATAAATACGGAAGTTGAAATTTTTAATAAACACATGCAGAACCTATGTATGTAATATCAAACAAAAATGAGGGACTCATAGCAAATTTTGATAATTAAAAACTTTTGACACCTTTTCTTATACATTAGCCTCAAAAGATAACAAACATTTAGATGTTAAGGGTTAATGTCATGAGTGGTATTTGAACATTGACAAAACATGCAATTACTTACATGAACTTTGAAATTGATCAATTTGATATCTGAAAGAACCTTTTATGTACAACCACAATACCTTAGTTAAGTTATTTTAGGTACCAAATTGATCAATTTCAAAAGTTTTTAGATACTAAATTGATCGATTTAAAAATTAAGATACTAAATGGATCAATTTCAAAGTTTAGGTATTAAATTGATCGATTTCTAAGTTCATGGCCTAATTGCACAGTTTACAAAAGTTCAGGTACCATTCATGATATTATCCACCGATATTAATTAAAAAATTAAGCACTTACAAACAAAGAATATGTATTATATTATAACTAAACACCACGATAGTAATTTTAAATGAAATTGAAGGCTATGAACAATCAATTGCATCAATGAGACGGCACATCTTTTGAAGCAAAGGAGTTTTAATTAGTGTCATTACATGGCTTCAAAGGAAAAAGAGTAACAGGCAAATGGAAATGTATATAATTCATAATTTTTGGGTTAGATCGATTTTTAGTTTAAAGAATCAAAATTTATATAATGTAAGAATATATCAAGTACCATTTATGTATAAAATAATTATTATTATTATTATTATTATATATAGCTAAAAACGTTATTCATACATCAAATGTAAAAGCTTTTTTTTTCTTAAGTAGGGTTTGACTGAATTCTACGATAAGGGGGTTCAACACACCTAAGGAGTATCGTTGCAATTTACACCATTTGATATTACAACTTACTATGTATGGGAAAAGAACTTGATAAAAGTTTGATCTCTGACAAAACATACTAGTAACTATGGATGCTTATATTGTTTTTGCAATATATATCTTTTTACAAGCAGTAACCATGATCAGGGACGGACAGGATCAAAAGCTGGGTGACCATCATTAACATCATTACAATTATTGAACTCATGGCATTATTGTATGAAGGAAAATATACCATAGAATATCAAATTAATAAAAAAAAGAAAATAAAAGTATAACTTATTGCCCTTTTCTTGTAATAAAATTCATCTATAGTAAAATCCATATTAATTTTTCCAATAATACTTATTCTATCTAAATCAAAAGACAATTAGTGAGTTGGATGATATCTGGTTATATTAATAATTAAATTATTTATGATTATAGTATTTCTAAAAATTGTTATGTGTATGTGAAATCACATAGGATTATGACCATAGTAAAATGAATTAAGAAAAAAGATTTATGGGCTAATGACTTATAGTCTAGTGGTATTTCTTGATCTATCAAGTGAGTAGTATAAGTATGATTCCCTCCATTCTTCATTATAATGGCCAAAAAAAGAAAAAAATTCATGGAAAAAGCAAGAAAATGAAAAGACAACACACAATAATAATATGTATGCCAGTATCATCGATACAAATTATATAACAAAAAGAGAACTTAAAAGTGAAAGATGACACAGTATGTTATATGTAATAAAAATTTTAACATTGTTGCATGTGATGGTCATGATGGTAGTGTTCTTTCTATGTGATGAGAATGGTAAAACATAGTATTCCAGTGTTTAAAAAATTTGTGACATTTGATTATGAGTCCATGATTCTTGATCTTGAAAAAGATTACTTTTGCAATTCTATATGATTGTTATATATTATTTGTATTTATATAATTAAAAAAGAACCCCACCATTCTGGGCTGTACCGTAATGGGCTCATAGCTTGTCTTTCATTTCTTACCAACTATTCAGCACAACAAGCCTTTAAAATTTATTGGGACAGCATATTTGGGCTGTGGGATCAGGGCCCTTATGGACCCGTATCTGATTATGATAATCATACATATGTGTGTGTCAGTGTGTGTACTATTTATTGTTTTAATTATGTAATATATAGTTTTTATCCTAGCTCATTTTCCTAGTAAAATATTTTTTATGGGATTTTTAAGGAGACAATGTTAAAAACACTTAACTATTTTTTTTTAAATTTTATACCCGGAATTTTAAGTTGCTAAATATTACAAGCAATCCAGCTTTGATTTTACTTTTTAAAATTTACACACAAAATTTAAAATCACTAAATATTATACTCAATTGAATTTTTACTTATCATATTTATTACCTTAATCTTATTAAAAAAGATATAGCATCAAACGTGATTGGACAAAATGTAATAAATTAAAGACAAGTTAATAAATATGGCAAGCATCATGAGTCCAATCAAAATAATATTGTGTTGAGTTTGACTTCGAGCTTAACTCGAAATTCTATAACTCGAACTCAACTTGAGCTTAACCGAGCTTAAGGTTTGAAGTTATAATTTGACTTAAAATAATACTATATAAACTTGATTAAGATTGTTTAAATTCGATTTATTTAAAAAATTAATTATAATTTAAATAATATTAATATCGAAACTTGATTGATATTAATACTCGACTTATAAGCGATAGAGCTCGATTAGGTTTATAAGTTAATCAAGGTAAACAAACAGAGCTCAAACTTGACTTAATAAACTACTTAAGCTAGATTATTCTCGATCCAAGCCCAAATAAATATTACATCGGATTTGGACAGTTTGTAAAGCAACTTGGTTGATTTGCATCCTAAGTACCAGAGAGATTCGATATTCAGTTTGCAGCTTCAAATTTTGCTTGTGAAATCGAGGAGACTCAAAAGTTCAACTAGTAACTATAGCTATCCCCGTTTTTGAACAAACAGAAAATATATGTTTTTGCTGTTTTTCCAAAGAAACACCCGACTCCAGATTCAAAAAGTTTTAAACTTTCGACACAAACATGAAGAAGAAAAGAGGAAGCGGAATTTTTACCTATTATCACTGACGGTCCATCCATTCAATTTGGACACCTCTTTCAAAGCATCCTTCCATGTATCAATGGTTTTTGCATCATATTTACGTCTATGTGAAGCTAATGCTGTCCTGAAATTATTATTGAGCTTTCGTAACTCAGAGGGTTTGACCTTGTAAAAGACGGGCAAAACCTTTAGACCTTGTGTTCTCCGACATTTCATGATTTCTGCCAACTCTTGGAGACAGGCGTCACTCCAAGCATATCCTTCGGAAACAATGGTTATGGCGACTCTGGATTTATTGATGCCCTCCAAAAGCTCTGAGTCAATGTTCTCTCCCTTACGGACTTCTTCCTTGTCTCTAAACACGTTGACGTCATGTGTTGTGAGAGTCTCGAAGATATAATCTGCCATATCTTCACGAACATCAGGTCCTCTAAAGTTCAAAAACACATCAAACCCATCTCGTCTCTCTTTGTCCTCCATGGATCTGCTTCTCCCAATTCTGTTCATCGCCCTTCCATAGCTTCTCAGGGACTCGTTTGATTTGGTTCTCCTCAATGCCATCATTTTTTTTTATTTTGTTTTGTTTTTTATTTTTTTTGGTGGAGATGTAGAAAAGCTTATATTGCAGTTCTTGTGGAGAAGATGATTAACTGTACTACTATGATGTTTGCATAATAAATATATATATTTATATATGTAATGAAGATTCTGGGTTTACTGAAGGTCCGAAGACTTGAGAAGTCTTCTTCTTCCTTTTTTACTTATCTATTAAATGGAGACCGATAAAATTGACCAACTAATTTTTATCTGGCAAACCTAACATACAACGTTGAAACAATTGATTGGTACTTGGTAGAATCCTTAGACAGGTAAAAAAAATAAAAAAGAAGAAAATAAACCGATCAATTCAAAAAATTAAACCAAAAAAAAAAAAAAAATCAATCTGAAAATTAAAGTCTTTGTAACTAACTCACTTTGATTTTAAAATCACTATTAAAAAAGATTTTAAAAGTATTCTATATTTAGATATGATTTTAGTGTAGAAAGAAGGCTGTGTTATATAAGAAACAATAAATAATTTTTTATTTTTAATAACACTGCTTTATCTTTAACAACAATAACGTTTTTTCACTTTTAATCACGTATTTATCAAATGATAAAATATTTAATCATATATTATCATAAATCATAAAACCTTTTTATTTTTAACAAATAATATTTTTACCTCTCATTATAAAACATTTATCTTTATATCACGGCCTGCCATGCTTTCAGAATCGCCTTTAGATTTCTAGTATGCACTGCAACAACATATTAAAGATATTATGACCAATTAATCATCATCACTGTTGTAGAAGCAAAACCTTTCTTTACTTGGTAAATAAGATAGATGCTGCAGATTTCAAGTTTGTATCAAACTCCCCTCTCTACAAAACTTGTATATATACTGAACCAAGAGCATAATTTGATACCGGAAAGCTTGGTCCGTCATATTATTTTGTACCATTGTACCTTACCTTTTTATTTCATGAGAAGCATAAAAAGTATGGATGCAATCGGGGTGGGTGGTTATAAGGTATCCGTCCGCCCGTCCCGCTAAAAACCCTATAAGGTCTGACCTTATAGGATTTAGGGTTGGGTTTTGGGTTGTACTCATAACCCGTTGGGAAAACCCGACCCGATTTAATTAAAAAAAAATAAAAATTTTAGTTTAAGGAATTTACTTGTTCATTAGTTGAATGATGCTTTTCATATAATCATTTTATTCATTAGTTAATTCTAAAATTTTTGAAGTATTAAATTGATCAATTTCAAAATTTTAACACTAAATTGATTATTTTCAAAATTTAAATATCTAAATATATATTTTATAAAAATTCATGTATCATTTATCATATTATTTTATCAAAATTTAGATATCATTTGTCATATTATTCAATTTTAAAATAATTATGGTTCGTATCATTTAGATTTTTCAAAAAAAAAATAGATCTGTGGAGATAGAGACGAAGAAATTCTTAATTATCGTCCATCTCCGTATAAAACCGACGCCAATGGCAGTGACCCTGAATTGAAATTGTGGTCCATGGTTTTGGTCCCATTTCCGTTACTTGTAATATCATAGCCTCATCATTTGTCATGCCATATCCTTCGGTTTTTATTTTTGTATTGCAAATAAATTTTTTTTTTTTTTTTTGGGTGGAAATATTTGTCATTAACTAGAAATAAGGACACAAAGTCCCATAGACATTACAACCAGAGCAGATATGTCCAAAATAGATACAGAAAAAGAATAAACAGTAAGAAAGCTTTCAATGCATTTAATTACTAATAATTTTTTAATATATGATTGTATTAGTGGTGATTATTATAAAAATTATCTATTTAATTTATATGTTAAAGTATAATTAATAATTACCCATCATGTGAATTCTAAACTCTCTCTCTCTCTTTCCCTATATATAAACACACATTGATTTTTTTTTTAATTAAATCGGGTCGGGTTCGGGTTGGGTCGGGTTCTGGGACACCCATTTTATAATCGGGTTGGGTTTGGGACAGAATGACCTGACCCGTTTACATCCCTAATAAAAAGTTAAAAAGAAGAGACAGCTATATATATACATATATACACATACTGGGACAATTGAAAGGAATTCCACGTTACAAAACATTAATTAGACACATGAGTTTGATTTTTAAATAGAACAGAAATCTTGGAAAAAAAAAGTTAAAAAAATATATAATAAACCATTGATAAAGTGTAAATATGAAAACTTTAGTGAAAGTATATTTAATTCCTAAAACTTAAATATTTGCTAAAATGCTTTTTTTTTTAAGTTTTTTGTGGATTCGAGTTGTATGTACAATTATGCATGGATGAACAGTTATTAGCATGGAATTGAATGTTTGGTCAAGATAAAAGTTTTTGGTTTTTATGATTATGTTAAATAGTTAAAAATCAAAAATAAAAAAAATTAATCATTGAAGTAGTTAACTATTAATAATGAATCATCGATTTTGAATCAAGATATTAAAAAACTAATTATTATATTTTGATTAAAAATATAAAATTATACATCGGTTAATCAAATCATGAACACCACTAGAATAACCTGTTGGGAATATCCATCCCGTTTAAGCTATTTCCGGCAGATTCAGTATAAGTTGTCATCCGACCTTGTGCATTTCCTTATTACTGGGAATTGGTATGACTTTTTTGTATTTCATTAATATTGGCACGAATCATCTGAGTTTATTTGTGTATACATATACACTTTTTTTTTTTAACGAAAAACGTGAAAATTTATATTAAACACTTAATATGTTAAGTACATTCTCCAGCTAAGTACATTCGCTAATAGACCCAACTTATATTGGGAAAATATATAATAAACCGAAACATCTATTATGAAAGTTTTGACTCGATAATCCGTCCATTTTGTAATAGCTTCAAGTTTACTTTAACAATATAAAGAAAGAAATCAACACACGGTATTATTTATTTTTTTTTTTTTGTTCAGCTCCATATCCCGTTATTGCATTCTGTAATCATGTCAATTCATTACATTATAATCGAGCTTTCAAAATGTGGGAAATTTCCTACAGCCCCATCATTGTTTTTGACGGAACGGTCCCATTAAGTATTAATCAGCCGTAGTCGATAAATGCACGCGGAGTTCATTGGGAAAAATCCTCCCGTACAACATTTAGTGGAGCCGGTGGACGTGTGCAATGAATGGAAGTAAAAAGCCATCCAAAAAGGTCCAATAAGCAAAAAAAAAATATATATATATATATATATAAGGCCATCCAATCATATTTAATATATTAAAGAAAGACTCTAAATAGTTTTTGTAATGGCCAATATTAATATATTTAAATGTCTTTTTTCCTATGTATGTTAAAGTAATGAAATATAATAATATAATCAATTCAAAAAAATATCATATTTTATGTTTTACTGGCGAAGACTTTTGAAAAAAATAATAAATTAGTTAGCATATCTAGTTGAAGTGCCCAATTGAAAATTAAATTATATAAATATTAAAAACTTATGGATAAAAAAATTAATTGGCATTTTTTTAAAGTACATTATTATCAACAGTTATGAATAAAACTAAGACTAATGAGACAATTTAACACTCAACATTTAAGAATATTTTTTTAACTTATTACATTTACTATTATTATTAACTGTCAATAAAATAAAGATAAAAAATCATATTAATGTTCAACATCAAATAATAACTTTTATAAATTATCTTTTAATTATGTATTTAATTGTTTACTAAAAAATATTGAACTATTTAACTTATCCAAATTAAGTTAAATTACATTTTGTAAGACTCATAAAGAAATAAATTAATTAGAATATCTCACTTAAGTGTACAATCATGATCAATGTGAATAAGATTAACATGAATAAGGCATGTTAGCTTAACTAACATATCTCATTAAAGTGCATAAATTTTAACATAATGTGTAAATGTTTAGAAACAAAAATGATTTGCAAATATATTTGAAAATTAAGCAAGTGAATTAAATAGAGTTGTACAAATGGTTTATGTAGGACAACCTGCCCCGCCGTACTTCAGCCTGCAGGTTATGCAGGCTAGCCCTCTTTGGACCACATATCCCAACCTGCCCCACATGCGGGTTGGCCGGTTAAACGGGCTAGTCCGCAAACTCACTAATATTTTTTTATTAAAAAATTTATATATACTACATTCCATGGAAGATACTAAATGTGAAACCCTCAAATAAGGGATTATGAAATAAGTATACTTACAAACATAGCATGTTTTCTTATTTCACATGATCATTGCAAACAACTTTAGTATTATTTTGTCATAATAGCAGGGAGTCTCTTTAGACATATTAATACGTTACGTAAAACCTAATAACATAAGAAATGAGAAATGGGATGACATTAAAAACCTAATAACAATAAGTAACTCCAAGAAAATTCGAAAGAGATAATGGAGGAATGTAAAGGAATTTAAAAAAAAAAGCATCTTAAGATGACGGATGATATTATTGAAAAAGGTTGTGTAAAATAAAATAGTAATTTTAAAAAAGTAATAAAAATTATATTGCATAGGAAATTATGGAACTTAGAAAAGGTTTTTACTACCTATATGAAATATTAAAATAATAATAAGAGCGAAAAAAAGGAGATATGAAACTAATGAACTAATATATGCAAAGTTAGAGAAAATTAAGAATTTTTTTTAATCTAACAATTACTTTTTTTCCCTTTTTCAATAGTTGTCATTCTTTTTTATTTTTTTTATATGTTTTGTAGCTTACTTTTAATTTTCATAACAATTTACATAGCTTCCTTTGAAAATTATAATCATTTCACATTTATACCTAACATTCCCAAGACATATAGTAAATTTCATCTTCAATTAAAATTATGTCATAAGCTTTTCCTAACAATATGAGTTATATGCAAAAGTTAAGTTTAATTAAAATTTTTCATACAAAAATAGTTGAAGAGACATGTTTAAATTTTTTTTTTTCATGTTTTTTAAGTGCAGATTCGCAGGCCAACCCTACCCTCAATGGGTTGGCTCGCTTCAACCCACAGGTTATGTGGAGTGAGCCATTTTGGCCCGCACACTATATTTTTTTACTGGTTATAAGACTAGCCCGCATAACCTGTCCTGCTTGCATAGCTCTACAAATTATAGAATTAAACATTCAAACAACCAATTTCATCAGGTTATGAAGAAAATGGTGCCTAGTTGTAAAACAAGCATTTTTCCAAGGAGTAGAGCCATTTTTTGTGAAATAGGTTAAACACCAAGGAATTGAGTGCAATTATGGTTATAATAGTACTAGTATGGTGAAAGAAGTCTAGTAACAATTAATTTAGCCATACCAGAGTGAAATGAGTCTTATAATGAAAAATTGAGCCTATTTATGGTAATACAGTGCTTATGTGGTGAAATGAGTCTTACAATGAGTAACTGTCACATGCTTGGTAGATACAATACATGTATGGTAAAATAACAATTATAGTAAAGATTCATCCCTATTATGGAGGAAATGGTAACTACGTAATGAAATGAGCTAACAACGAGGAATTGAGTCATGTTATCGTAAAAGAAGTTGCATGATGGGGAATTGAACTCTATTTTGGTAAAAATAGAGGATGTATCATAAACTTGCCATGGTACACAGAATTGAGCCAATATCATGGAAAAAATGAGCATTACGATAAGGAGTTCCACACTATTATGGAAGAGTTATTTGGTGAAATTACTATTAGATAGAGGAATCAGCTCTTATAATAATGAAAATGGTGTAAGTGATGAAATAAGCATCACAAAATAAAAGTGATGCCCAATATGATGAAAATTGATCTTATATAATGAAATAAGTCATATGCTGAGAAATTAGGCCCTATGATAGTGAAATAAGTCTTACATTAAGGAATTGAGTAATATCATGGTGATTATAGTTTGCATAAAAAAAAAATGAGCCATGTAACATTGAATCAAACCCTTAAGGTGAAGAAAATAGAGTTCATGTGGTAAAATAGACCAAATGTTGATGAACTAAGATTTATTATGTGAAATGAGCCTTATAATAAAGCATTTATCATAAAATCGTAAAAATAAATTTTATTTGGCAATATGAGCCTTACTTTGAGGAATTAGGTTCTATTATGATTGTATAAGACTTATGATGACAAATTCAGCCTTCATTTAGTGAAATTGTCAATACAACGATGAATTAATCATCGCAGTTGTGAAATAGCCTCTACGATGAAGAATGCAACCCTATTTGTGGCAAAATTGACCCAACAAAGAAGAATTCGATCCTAATGTGGTAAAACAACCCATGCAATGAAGATTTAAGCATTTGCGTGGTGAAACAACTATATAACGAGGAATCGAGTTATTGTGTGTTCGAGTGACCATTACAACAAAAACGTCTTGGTGTAGTAAAATGACTCATTAAATGAAGAATTTCACCATACTATGGTGAAATGACCTCTCGAATGACAAATTAATCGTCATGATGAAATGACCCTTGAAATAAGAAGATGACTCATAAGGTTGTGAAATGACCTTTGTAATGAAAAAGTAGCCCTTATTATGGTGAAAAAGGCCTTTAGAATGAGGAAACGACACTATAGTGAAATGTCTCCTAGAATGATGGATTTTCCCTTATCATGGTGAAATGGCTCTTAGAACAAGGAATCTACCATATTGTGGTGAGATGGCCCCGTGGAATCTTGTTGTGGTTAAATAGCCTTACAATAAGGAATTGCCTCATACTATGGTGAGATAACCCTTGGAACGAGGAATTTATGAAATATCCAAAATTTTAAAGCATAATTAATTAAATATATATGTTGATTTAATTAAATTATGAATTTTGTTAAGATTTTAGTTTATGGAATTTAATGTGTTAGTGTAAAAATTGATGTATGTTATGTTTGCTTGAAACATAAAAACTATAGTAAATAATTAGTTAATAAAATATGATGTGTTAGCATAATTTATTAATTTTAATGTATTATATGTTGATTTTGTTAATATAAAGTAAAGTGTGGGTGTTGTGTTGTATGCTATGTATGATTTAAACCAAGTTTTGGACCAAAAACCAAACCCAAACTTAGCAGATTTTGTATCCAAAATCAAGCCCAAATTAGACTAAAAAAAATGAAGCCCAAATTTGAACCAAATTTGGCCCATACCAAGCCTTTTTCCTCTATTTGTAGCTGCCTCAAAAGTTAACACTTAAGAGGATATACACAAGCTTCTTTTTGTCATAAAAACAAGCAAAAAACATACCCAAACGAACCCTAAATTCATCGGAAATTCCAAGTCCAATTCTTCAAAATTCTTAATCAAATTTTGTTATTTAAATCACCAAGAAATCCCTTCCATTCATCATCTACAAGCTAAAGTCCCTTAAGGTAAGCTTTGTATGCTTTTATAGTTAGTTATTCTTTTGATTTTCATGTAAGATTGATTCTTTGTTTTAATGGGATTCTATTGTTTAAATGTGATTTTGATGATTCTCTTATATTTGGTATATGGTATTAGTGATATAAGTTGGTTGATAGGATTTGATGAGTTCTTGAAGTGTGTTGTTAAGTATGGAGAAGAGTTGAAATTGTTTTGAAGTTAAATGATGGATGTGGATTATAGAAGTTATTTGAAGTTGTTTGATGAGGGTATTGAGCAGTAATGATGTTTTTAATGTTGTTGGATGTATATGACAGATTGTATATGGCTTTTGTTGAGTTTAAGTTGATTTAGAACATGTAATAAATGATGGAAATGATGTTTACAAGCAAGAGATTTTCGAAACGCGCGCTGCCCTATTTTTCCTAGTTGCATGGGCTCCAATAAAGGCGTGCATCTGCCTGTGCAGACCAAAATTTAGCCTCTGGACGTTTTTTCAATTTCAGCATGACCTTATGCATGGGTGTGCACAAGCCTATGCTAAGCAAGTTGTAGGGGAACATTGGTTCTAGGCACTTTTTCATGCCCAGCACGGCTTCGAGCAAGATTGTGCAAGAGGCCATGTACCCTGTCATGTTTTTCTTTTTTTTTTTTAATTGTTTATTATAATTATATTCCTTTATATACTTTTCCTTAATCGTTTCTTAGTTCATGATTATTTAAAAAGCTTATATGAATCTCTTATGTAAATGAATATTAAGTTATTCTTTTATAAGAGTTTTGTCTAAGTTTATATGCATTGAATTCTTTTATTTCAGATAATTCATCTCAGTTGAAAGAGTCTACAGGTCTTTTATCAAGTATTCCAGGTACATAGTAACTTTGATTGTTGTTTGCTTAGGATAAGCATAGATTAAATCAATTCTAATAAAAAAGGAATTATAAATTGTTTGAATTGGTTGTGTTATTCGTCGTTTAATCTAGATTGAGGAGCGGCAACCTTATCCAAGTGGACATGGTAGTTAGGCGCTTAGGCCACCTTTGTCATGGTGCCATGACTTTTTTAAGTGGCTCGGCAGGTAATTAATAGGGAGAATAGTATCGATGTAATATTTGCTTATTCTTAAGAGGAAATAATATGATTTAGTTCACATTTATGGGACCGGTTGAACTAAGTGATATTATGGACTAAGTTAAGTACATTTGAGCAACGACTATTAACCCTAGATGAAATTACTTTTCTCTTTATGGGTTATATCATTTAGGAGATATAGGTATTCAGGTTGCCTATATCAACCTCCTGAGTATTATGTCATTACTCAGGACTCCCAACTTTCTAGTGGCTAGCTTTGGAGTTTGAATACTCCTTTGTTGGTTGACTAACTTAATAAAATATTAATAATTGGATGGTTGATGCATTGCATTTAGCTTAAGTGTACTTGACACTTCGTATTTGCTTTTATTACTTGTGTATTGAGCCTTTGGCTCATGATCTTCTATTTCAGGTGTTGAAGATGATGTGTTTTATACTCAGATGGTGTTATGGAACCGATTTTGAGGACTTTTTGGACGTTTAGGATGATTAAGAACCTCGACCTCTATGAAGGAAAATCTTTTGTAATAGATTAGGAGGAATATGTTTTTGAACTAATGTCATAGTTGTTAGATGTTTTGACAACTTATATGTATTTTATTTCAAGTATAACCTAGAGCTTAAGTTTAGAAGCTCTTATGTTTGTATATATATAAGTGGTATTCATTTTGTCATGTATATGCAAGTGGTAAGAAAGTTTGTAATATTATGTATGAATCTGTTTTTATGAGATGTTATCAAATGGTTCTCATAATAGGCTTAGGCAAGCAATTCTATAAACTTTCTATTTATAGACAGCCTTACATGTAATCTTGAAGATTATATGTGGCTGGAGAACTGGATTTGCAGGTTTTAATGAAGTAGCGAATTTCGGGTCCTTATAAGGATTTTTCCCTATTATGGAAATGACTACTAATGTGGTAAAATGACTCATAGAATAAGGAATTTTCCCTATAATAGTAAAATGACCCCTACTATAGAAAAATGGCCCATAGAATAAAGAATTCTCTCGAGTGTGATAAAATAGCTCTTAGAAAGAGGAATTCCCTCTAATGTGGCTAAAACGAGGAATTCCCTCCAGTGTAGTAAAATGGTTCCTATAGTGTAGTAAAATAACCCCTAAAATGATAAATTCCCTCCAACTATGTGGCAAAATGACTCCTAAAATGAGGAATTTCCTCTATTTAGGTAAAGTAGCCCATGGAATGAGGAATTTTCCCTTATTATGGTAAAATGACTCATGGAACGAGGAATATGCCCCTATTATGGAAAAATGACTCTTGGAATGAGGAATTTCCTCCTAATATGGAAAATGACACATAGAATGAGGAATTCCTCCCATTATGATGAAATTGACATTAAAATGAGAAATTCCCTCACATTAAGGTGAAATGGGCTCTGCAATGAGGGATTCTCCCTTTTATGGTTAAATGCCCCTCTACAACAAGAAATTCACCCTTAATATAGTGAAATGGCTCTTGTAATGAGGAATTAACCCATACCATGGTAAAATACTACCTGCAACAAAGAATTCACCCCTAATATAGTGAAATGGACCTTGCAACAAGTAATTCCCCTTACAATGATGATTAACCCCTACTACTGTAAAATGCCCCCTAAAAAGAGAAATTTACCCCATAATGTAGTGAAAATGACCCTTGCAATGAGGAATTAACTCCTATAGTGGTTAAATGCCCTATCGAATGAGGAATTCACTCATAATGTGGTGAGATGCCCCTTGCAACGAGGAATTTATCCTTACTATGGTAAGATATCTCATAATTGAGGAATTTATCTCTAATGTGGTGAAATGGGTCATAGAACAAGGAAATCCCCCTTATTATGGTGAAGTGCCTCTCATAACGAGCAATTAACCCTACTATTGTAAAATGCCTCATAGAGTGAGAATTCACCCTTAATTTGGTGAAATTGCACCTACAATGAGGAATTAGCCTCTACAACGAGGAATTATCCCATGTTGTGGTAAAATGGCCCCCATAGCTGGGAATTTCTTACTATTATGTTGAAATGCCCCTTACAACGTGGAATTAACTACTATTGTGATAAATTGCCCCATAGAATGATAAATTCTCACCTAATGTGGTGAAATGACCCATACAATGAGAAATTAACCCCCTACTATGATAAATCTAATACCTTATCTAGAAAATATCTCCTAATTTTTCCTATATATATATATATATAGTATTTTTCTTTTTCCTTTCCTTTTTCCATGTTTTGCTGCCTTTTCTTCTCCTTCTCTTTTTTTCCTACGTTTCTTTTTCCTTCTCTTTCTCCATCTCTCTTTTCTCAAAACCTGAGCTCCAAATCTCAAATTCAACAAGTCTAGAAAGGAAATCAAAGATGGAAAATAAGATTGAAGTAGGAATTAAGCTAAAAGTGTCCTAAACAATAATAACAAGTAGTAGTGAAAAGGTCAAGAAGTGAAATTTGCTCAAAAAGATAAGTGTAGTTATTTTCTTTGTTTTGATTCTTGTTTATGCATGTAAATGTTGTGATAGGACTAGATATGTGTAAAACTTGTGATGATGGTGACAAATCAAAGATTTACAAACATGTTTGTTAAAAACCTATATATGTGTATATTTATGCAAACCAAGTGTTTGATGAAATGAATTGTGGTAATAAGATGTAAATATCTATATAAAGGAGTGTATGAGACAAGATGACGCATGTTTATGCTTATAACATGATGTTTCTATTGATGTTTGTCAAAAACAACTTGATAAAATTTGAAGAATAAACAAAGGAATTCGTAACAGGGATCTCCCTATTCATCAAAGCCGTTACACGGCCGGTGATCTCCTTAGAGCAAATCATTTTCGAAGATAATGGCATGATCACGGCAGTGATGAGAAGCGTTATCTCCTCTAATCATGTTTTTCCCCTTAATCATGGGTGTGACGAGTCTTGTATTGACCATCATGGCCCCCATAACGACCGTGATGAGATAAGCAAAAGAGATCATAGACCCCATAATGGGCGTGATGAAGATGGTGACGATGATCACGACCCCTATCACGGGCGTGATCTGTCTCCTAGTGTTGTTTCAAAAGAAAAATAAAAAGAAAGGAGAAAGAAAAATAAAATAAAATAGATATGTGATATGTTAGTTAAATAATATAATTAAACATGAGTTTAGTTAATTTATAGATTTAATAAATAATTAGATTAATTAAAAGAGTTAGATATAAAATGAACTTAGTTGATTAACTTAAGTTCAACTTGACCTAAATGGAATTGAATAAGTTAAAATGAATTAGATTGAATAGGTTTAATCGCCTTGGCTTAGTAATTGAATTAAATGATGAATTCTAATTAATTTGGCTAAGTTAAGGTAATATAGACTTAATAAATAACAATTAGGTTTAGTTAATAAATTAGGATAAACCTTAGTATAACATGGGGAATATGTTGTTTCAAATGTGTATTTGATTAAGAAATGAATGTTTTTGAATATGTATGAGGTGATGAGAAATGTGTTTGACGGTTGTGAACCTTAAATGGGTCTATTTTCTCTTCCTTGGATAAGCAGAGGAGATATAGGTACCCAGACTTCCTATATCATCCCTTTAAGCAGCTATTGTTACTCAGGACTCCCAGATTCCCTTGGATTGTTCCGGAGTGTGAGTGCTTCAGTATTGATTGATTTATTTTAAATTGAAGATAATAACTTGTTGTTTGTACATTGCATTTAGCTAAGCTTGTGCACCATTTCGAGTATGTTTCTTTTACTGTGTACTGGGCTTCGGCTCATTATTGTTGTTGTCATTCTTTTTCTAGGTATTGTTGATTGATGTTGATGATATTGTTAATGATGATGATGATGATGAGGATCGATGATTGATGATGATAACGGTGTTTTGATGAAGATGATGTTGATGGTGATGACCTTGGGTTTATGGGAGATATTAGAGAAGCAAAGTGAGATAAGGCCAATGAATGATTGTATTGTATTTTATTTTATTTTATCTTTTGTAAAGTTGTATATTCTTTAAGGACTTGGTTAAGTAGCCCATATTTTGTAAATAAACTTTAGCTTTGTTTTGAGAAAGTTGATCTACTTTATATGAGTAGAAGTTAGAAATGCTTTTATAAAGTTGTTTTATTGTTATAAATCTAGTTATTTTGAGAATCTAATTACAGGATTTCATAATTTAAAATTGAGTAGTAATGTTTACGATAAACATATCATTCTAAAAAGCTTGAGTGTGTAATACATAAAATATTATATGTGGTTGTAATGTCTTAATTAAAAGTTAGGGAATTACATAATGTATGGATGTTTTGCTAATCTATTATGATGAATGTGATAACAAACATGCTGATGGTTTGGATGTATATAGCCTTTTGAATGTCTAGAGTATGCGTGATCACCTGGAAATTAACTAAAAACTATTGGTACCATAAATGAAATGGACATGCATTATACAATTTGCATAAATTGTGGCAGCCTACTACATGTTAGTATTTTAATTCTTTAGTACTGCTTGGTTTCTAAATGATATTTTTAGAAAAGGTTACCATTGTTCCTTCGGTTACATAGGAACTACTAGCAAATGAAGGACACTACCTACAGTATCGATTTGAAAGGACTAACACTTAGTGGAGGTTCTAAGGCATAAAATAGGAAATGAGTGATAAAATACTATAAATATAAAGTGATAATTAATGTGAGTGTTGTTATCATTCTTGTATACTTAGTTTCTCCTGGGTAAGGGGGTCATTAAGTAATGGTTCCTTCAACCCCGATAAGAGGCCATAAATCTTCATCCTATTTAGATTCCGAGCTATCTAAGCTTGTATTTGAGCATATGTTTGTTTGTTGTATTACATATGATTATTAATAACTTGTTTGATGTGTAGTATGTTCTAATTATTTACTGAGTTCGTGGTTTACGCTCACACTCCTATATTCCTTATAGGTTAATCCTTCACCCATGGTTGGTATTTTCCTAGAGCATAGCATCAGTAAGGTTCTAAAGCTAGAAGGATTATGTGTTAGATGGGATACTATCATCCAATGATACAAGTTAGATGATGTTTGAACATTATTTTATATATTTTGAGGATTTTACTTATAAGTTGTGGTATGTAGTATCTTATTATTCAGACAATCATTTAAAAAGTTCTATCTATGATGATGTATTTTATACGTGTTCATCATTCTTATCATTGCAACCCAAAAGATCCTGTTTTGTTAAATTATGTCATTTTCCAAGGTAAAACTAGTAATAACATGCATGTGTGATCCTTTCTAATGTTACCCAATCTTTCTAAATACAACTTTTAGACATCATATAGTATCCTAATATGTATGTTACTACCAGGGTACCCTTAGGGCGTGACAATTCCTCCTGGTGTTGCATAGCTACTATAGTTCAAAGGAAAATCTAGGCCTGCCTTTTATATAGGGTTTAGCTATGCCAAATAATTAGGTTTTACAAATAATTAATTTTAGGGATGATTTCAAAATTGCCCCTCAAACTTTTATCTAGTTGTAGATTAACCACTTGTGCTAATTTTTGGAAGTCTTAGGGGAAAATTTGCATTGAAGTAATAATCTAAGCAAATAATTTGCAATTTTCCCTTAATTTTAAAAGCTCAACTCAGCTAGATATTTTCAGTATTTACTTTCAATTGCATAACCATAAATATAATGGCAAGTAAACCTATGTAGGCCAAAATATATAAGTTAAGAACAATTTATATTAATACTCTCATATGCAATGTCTAGTAGGAGTAGGTCTAAACCAAAAATCACATTCTCTATTTCATTTGAAAATCAACCTCTTATTAGATAGGTGAAAAATCCTCATGTCAAAAGGTTGAAGAGGAGTTATAGTGATTCAAAATTGATGGATGAACTCTTGAACAAAAAATTTATCATGTCGAAAGTTTTTCAATAATTGAATTAACACAAATCTAAGAAAAAATAAAGGAGATAAAAATAGAAAAGAAAACATAAAGAGAAGAAAGGATAGGCACAATGATTATGTAAGAAACCTCAATAATAAAGAACAATTCACATGAACCACATTAGTACCTTGAAGTATTACTATATTTATATGTGTACATTTAGTGATTATGACCCCAAATGGAGATGTATTCATTAACTTAACACCCTATATCAATCCTGATAACCTTTTTGAAGGTAATAATGCATCACTACTAATTTCTCACATAGGCAATATAACTATTTGTGCAAATGGTCATCACTTGATTCTAAAAGATGTCTCATATGTTCCTTTCTAAACTCATAACATACTGTATGTCATTAAATTGTGTCAAGATAGTCATTGTAGTATCAATTTCATTGATTCTCTCTATTCTATTAAGAATTCTAATATGGGCAAATCCTACTCTAACATCTAACTAGACGTCGTTTGTACCTTATCATTTTAAAGAATGTCTAGTTACTTCGGTTTCTCCTTACACCAGTTGTCCCGAATGAAATTTGGTAACTTGGCATTTCTGTTTTTGTCATCATCACATTGAAGTCCTTAATATGTTAGCTCAACATTAGTTTATCCAATTCAAATCCTCTCAGGAATCCATACATCTTGCCATTCTTGTTGTATTAGAAAGTCCACTCACCTTTCATTTTAGTCATCAACTTGTAAGGCACAAAAACCTCAAATTTTAATCCATCCGAATGTATGACAAGTACAATTTAAATTAAACCTTAGGTTTTAGTACTAGATGCTCCTAGATTTTCCCAATGCATAATAAAAGTGAAGGCTTGCCTTATTTTAAGTAGTTTAAAAGTTTAGGTGAAAATCATTTCCCTAATATTATCAAAATTTTCCATAATGATGGTAGTAGTGAATTTGTTAACAAAGCTTTATCTACATTCCTAAGTGAACATGACATATAACTTTATCTCTCATTTGCTTAAACTCCTAGACAAAGTGGAGTTATTGAATGCAAACATCATCAAATTGTTGGCGTAACCTACATTATCTGCTTGCATGCCAATATTCTCAAATTCAACCCCCATTCTCCCCAGCCCTTTAGGTAAATGCCATCTTAATAGCCATCTATACCATAAATTGATTCCCCCTAGCCACATTTGATCATTAGTTATTGCAAGCCACTAGATTTTATGCTACGGTTTATGCTTAAACCCTAAACCAAAAGTCAACCAGAAACCCTAAAGTCAACATATAGGTGACAAACTCTAGTAAATTTAGATCCGACAATCCCATGCTTTTAACCTCTAAACAATGGAATTAAGATAATTATGGATTATAGTCCGTAATAATATAAGAAAGTTTAAAAATATCAGATTCATTAAAATTTAGTTTGTTCCGGATTCAAATGGGAACAGATTTCGAAAATCATGCCTCGGTACATCGAACCATAAAAACATTTTGATAATACCATTAGACTCGTAAAAATATAAGGATTTCAAAAATATCAATTTTGTAATTTTTCGGTATTTAAAAATATCATATATAGCTTAATTACTTATATTTTCTTTACTACCAGTATTAATTTGTCTTATCTATTATTCATAGTATCATTCTATATTATTTGTTACTATTTACCTATTTCTACTTTTCTACCATCTATTCTTACACTCTATCATATCTATTTCTTATTTTTTACTTTTTCCATATAACTTTATTTACATCATACCTTATAAATTATTAATTTTCATTAACAAAATTACAAAACAAATCAAATCTCACCCTCTCTCCTCCCTTTCTCAAACCGGCGCACTCTAAACACACACCCCCCACCCCCACCACCCCCCCCCCCCCCCCCAACTCATATATCTATTTTTTTCTTTTTTAATTAATTTTATTCACATAATTTTTGCTCTTCAAACCTCTATAAGTACTCAATCTCCCTCCATTTCTTTCACGCATTCATTTACCTTATCAAAACTCTCTCAAATTTTCCTTTTATCTTTTCTCTCTACAATCTCTTCTTAACTTCCCACATCTCTACCATTTCCATACCAAAACAACCTCTCTTTTACTGATATCTATATTTCTACTTTAGGTAAAACTCTTACCTATGCTTTCTTATCATGTCATGTAACTTAACATGACCATGGTGTATGTTTCCTAAACATCAAAGTGTTATAGAAGCAACACTATATTCATGTTTTGTTCTTATTCATGAATAAATTTCATTTTATTTATTGTGTTGTTTTATTATTGTTATATTGGCACATGTTATTATTATTGTTCTAATCTAACTTCTATATATTAGTAACTATATTTATGTATATATATTTCTTAGAGCATATAAACTCACTAACATAACCGTTATTTATTCATTTATGCTTTGCAATTTATTTATTTATCTATTCCATATTTTTATATTACAACTAGTCTTTCTAATCTTAGATTTGTCATCATCAAGTTAAAACAATTTTCTTATTTCTTTTGTTTTTCTTTTTTGACTTACCCATGTATAAGTCCGAAAGCCTTAAATCAAGCTAAGACTTCCAATATTTGATATTTATTATTTGGTTATCTCTATAATTTCCATCTTTCTTATTAAATATTTTTCTTATGTTACTTAGCTATAAACTCATATTCATGCATAGTCATGTTGATTGTTGTGTTATTAAGAACAAAAAGGGTTCTTTCTTAAGTATAAGAAAATAAGTTCAACTTACTTTAAAAATATAATTTTATCACTTAGGAAAAGTTTTACTAAAATTTAGAAACTTTGTATCAACAAAATGCTTTTCAAATAATTTTAGATAAGATCACCATAGATTTTAGTGTTGTTAATATGCAAGGACTTTTCAAAAATTAACTAAGAGACTCTTTACTCTTTCTTTTTTAAAACTACAATTCAAAACCTTAATGTTGATAATACTTTGCTATAAGAGGTTTTATTTAAAACTTGTCTATAAAATCCTCACTAACATTTTTAAAAAGTACAAAGATCAAAACAAGCTAAAAATAAGGTTTACTTAGGAAATAAAATTTGGAGATAACTTGGAAAGAATAAAATTTTTTAATCAAAATTATCTTTTAAAGATTAAGGAAAAATAAATTATATCGCATATTTAGTGACTAAAAAATCTTTAGTTTTATTTCCAAACAACTTAAAATAATTTTGACAACTTCACTTTTCAAGCTATTAAGACAAGATTGTTTTATGAAAATCATTGATTAAGACAACATCATTAGCATCATGTGTATAATATGAGTTGCATATGTATCAAAAGGATTTTTCAACTATATATATTTATATGTTTGCTATTGGGTTCTTGGTTGATAAAAAGTTTGGAAAAATTATGTTTTAAGGGTTGGGATTTTCGTGTCAATTCTATACCACATCTTTTTGGAACCCACATGACTTTTTATGATAAAAATAACCTTAGAAATAGATAAATTTTTTTGAGCAGGTAGAAAATGGTACATAATATGCGAAATTACAAGTTAAAATGAGCAAGTTATGGCCATTTCAAGTTGGAATTTCCCTTCATATGAATTTTGACAAGCTTAGTAAAATAGACTTTGCGAGTTTAAGTAGAATTTCCAAGAAATACTCATTTTAGATATTTCTCTTGTTTAGGCAACGAAAAGCTCGAGTTTCCTTATCTAAAGGACTACTTCGACTAGGAGTTTTCTGCTGCCATGGCTAAGTGAGTTTAATTTCCTATATTCTTGTACTTATGTTTTCACTTGTAGATTAGCGGCACTAGAATTAGGAAAGGATAAAACATGAAGGCGCATGTGCCTTACATATATGATTGAAATGGTGTTAAGCATATCGTGGTGGGAATTGTTAAATAAATAATGTTTGATTTAGCATAGAAATGATATGTCTGCAAACTCTATGATCACTATTAAAATATCTAATATTATGTTATGACTACTTTAACAAAATGATTCATGCATAACATGTAGTGAGTCACATTGTATTCATTTCTATATCCTTGGTGGGACGAGGGCATAGTAGTGAGGTCCGTAGAAACCGAAAATCTACTTTATGGCGAATGTTGCTCGATTAAAATGGTGAGTAGACACTCGAATTAACTACATCTTAGCAGCTAGTAGTAACTCGTATAGAAACTACAAAAACTTCATTTGCAAAATTATGGCATTATGGCTTGGAGCACCTAACCTCAAATAGAGGGGTAAATCCATTCAACATATGATTTCCGAAAAATCATATGTATTATTTGCTCACATGTTTGTTGCATCTCATATGCTTGTATAAATAGCTTATTTGAATATTGATTGCTAGAGTACTTTATTTGTGAAATTAATTCTCACTAAGAAAGGAAGCTTATCCCTTTGTAGATATTTATTGCAGCACCCCTACCTTTGGTTGACGCCCAGAGATATTTCTCTTAGGTACTACCTTTTTGGATTCAGAAGATTTTGGATGAAGTCAAAGACTAGATGTAGACTTATACTTCTAAGTAAATCTCCAATGTATCTATTTTGGAATAGACTATGATGGACTTTATTATTCGCTAGGGGAATGCCCCTTTAATCCTTGTGAGACTCCCATATTTTTTTAAAGGTGTTTATGTTGTGATTTCCATTCTTAACTACTATTATGAATGTCTTCTTAAACAACTTATTTCAAAGTTGGTCCTCTATGATCGTGAATGTACGCCTTACACTCGGTATCAAAGCTTTCGGGATGACTAAGATTGTCATACTTAAGCTTTAATATTGAGTGTGGTGGCCTGTTGCCTTTAGGGTACCTTTTGGGGCATGACAGTTATCCTTTGACTTCCTTCACAACTTGGCATTAGATTTTCAATTCCTCTGCATGTTTGGATGTTTGTTTTTCCAACAGTATATCTCCAATCCTAGACAAACATTTCCCCTGTTCCACTCTTTACATCTTCTTTGCATATTTGGCTAAGTATAAAGGTTAGTGCTCTTTTACACCACTTATGTCCAAGTTTACACAAGTTGTCATGTGGTTTTTTCAAGAATAAAAGTTTCTTTGCCAAAAACTTGGCTTATCCATATCCATACTATTGTATAAAAAAAAATCTTGTAATCACACTTTTTAATCTAAGTTTAATTATATAATAAAACTAAATGACAAAAAGAATAAGAACTAAAAAAAAAATAAGACTTAAGAGCAAAAGATTTCTCTAGAAAGCAATACAGAGAGTAACATATGTATACATATTGTAGAGGGTCATTTCAGTAATTGGGCTTAAAGCCAATTTAATGCCATGGGTCGGTCTTCTAAGCTAATGACAGAGATTAGAAGACTAAGGGCTTAGAAGACTAAGCATAATAAAAGATGTCGTGGGGAGATTTGGTTTGGTAGGCTCAGAATAGAGATTGTTGGACTGGTTCATTCAGCTCTCGACCTAATTTGGTTTTCTCATGTGTAAAAAGTAGACTCCAAAATTATCTTTCTATGCTAACTTAGACTTTGTTTGAATAAAATAGGGCTTATGTAGAATAAAATAAGCCTATCTTTAGAAGAGCTATTTTAATAAGAAAAATAAGCTCCTTTTATATTATAAAAGCCCTCATTCTATTCCAGGCCAATACCCAAAGCACATGCCCATATATATACAAGAATGGATGGATTCTAGCTGTTGGATCCATAGAGGAGATCCCATGGTTGTAAGCAAGCAATGTTTCATCTCATCGATCCATCCAAAAGTCATTCGATGGCAACTACTAGCCTTCAATATTTATAAATAAGATGCTGTTGGTCTCGAAAAAATAACCAAGAGCGAGGGTGAATCAATTCTAAATAAGTATTTTACTTTTCAAAATTTCAAACAAACTCACACAACTTAGTTACTCAACTTTAATGGCTTTAAAACTTTCTTTAAAACAAAAATTTAATAACTAATATTTTTGAACAAAATTCAGATCAAAAGTTAAACTCCCAGTTTTATTCTCTAATTAACTCTCTGCTTAAGAAAAGATATTCCAGTTATTCTCTGAATTACTTTCTGAGCATCTAACACAGCTAAGAAAAACAATTAATTATGCACGATATAAAGAGAGATAAGGGAGTAGAGAGTGCAAAATCGATTTATAGAGGTTCTGCCTTGAGCGTCAGTCCTCTCTTCCAGCACCAAGCCGGGGACTCAGTATTTCACATCGGTATGTTCCACTATCCAATCAACAATCAAATTACAAGTTGTCTTTACCAAAGAACTTGGCTACAATGCACTCAGCTTGATTCTTCAAGCTTTCCTCAAGCTAACAATCAATCTACTGAGTCTACTTATAACTCTCAATCTCATCCAAAGTGAATAAATCTAGATCAGAGGAAATACAATAATAATCCTCAAAATTTCGAACAATAAAGACAATAAAAGAAGATTGCTCAAGGTGAAGTTTGCAAGTTTTCTGTTTTCTTTCTCGTGTAGTGGCTGCTCTATACTTTTCTTGATCTTCTAATATTTATTTATTTTTCTTCAACGGCTAAGTCTTGAAGTAGATAAGTTTAAAGCCTGATTTTGTGCGTGTCATTCGGATGAGATTTGTTTATTGAATCTTTTTCAAACTGAAAATTTTGAATAAGTTTCTTGCTTCTGATTGAAATCTGTTGGATGTTATTCTGTAACATACAAAAAGATAAGGATTTCCTGATTTCAGCTATGTAAAGTTGATCCGTTGCTTGATATTTGCAAACTTGTTGTTTTTGTGATCTGATCCACTATTTGAGGATAAGAAAGATCGTGATCTATTCTCAACAAAATAAAATAGAATGTTTGATGGAAAATTTTAATCCAATTATTGTGCGCCTATCATTGATAATTGCTGATATGCAATCTTGATACTGTTCATTATCTTCTTTAATTCAAATTTTTAACTTTGTAGAGATAGTCTTGATCGTTAATAAGAATCCCATAAATTGCATCTACTCAAAAGATAAACATCTTCTGATGTGTTCAATTTGAAAACGTATTTGTTTTCCTACATCTTGTAGTTTATAAATCTCATATTTATCAAAGTCATCAAACTGTCCTTAAACCTAGTGATTTAAGTTCAATCCACTGTCCTTTGTCTTTGTGATTTTGAAAATATTGTCTTGTTAAGACATAGCCTAAGGAAAAAAATTAGCTTCTTGTGTCTAATTAGAAAATTGAATGTGTCCAAAGTATCTTGAACTTTCTTTTGTAGTTTTGCTATCAAAACATAATGGTAATCCTTAATCAAAATAAAAACTTGAATCCTCATGGATATTGAACCAACTTAGTGGAATATATTTGAATGTACTGCCCAAATACATTCAACTTTGGAGCTGGGTCTTCAAATCCATAAAGAATCATAGAAGATCCAATTTCTTGAAGTATGTTCATGAAACTCGTTTATAAATACATTTACCCTCTTATTGACCTTTTGATCGTTATAATAGTTTTGTAAACTAACGATTTTACTTTCTGAGTTACCTTCTAACTATTCATTTGTTCTTAAAAACTTTCCAAATACTTCCTAATAAACTTTCTGAATAGAGTCTCTTTTGAACATGTTTTCATAAACTAACTTTGATTATACTTAAGTACTACACACTTAATAAAATTGTTAATAATTACTTAATCCTTTTTGTTATCATCAAAATCAATATTGAGAGAAATCAACAGATGCTTCTCTTCTCATTTAGGGTTATTCTAAGTATTGCTAAGATCGAGAGCAACATCAAAACTTTATCAAAATAACCCTTAAAGAATTAAAGTAACTACTTCACAAAGAACGAGTCAAGAATGATTGAATCTATTTGATTTAATCTTCTGCCACACTTGCATGCTCAAGAAACCAAATTTGCATGTTCCTCCTCCCATTCCTTTCTTTATGATATTTGTACACATGTCATCAGTTCAAGACTTCTCTCAAGTCAACACTACATTTATCACATGTGATCGGCTAACTACAGCAACCCTACCACACATTTAGCAACTCTACTAGGGAGAGAGTAAGTTCTTGACAAGAATGGTACCTTCACACAAAAGAGCTGGATAGAAAGCGAACCCCTAAGATCAAGAGAATCATCCTGATGTGGTTAAGCAAACTCATATAGTTGATGATAATGCACTCTTGTGGCTGTGCAAACTCTTATAGTTGATATTGTGCTCAGGATATGCACTATGCAAGAGAACACCTAGGCTCTTAATTAATTCTTGAAAGCCTTCATGGAGTTTCTACTTGGTACAATAGGAATTGCCATTACTACATTGAGAAGTACATTTCTCAGGATAACTTTGCCTGCATTAGACATGCGAATGGCTAGTACTGCTCCAACTACTGTTATCCCAAAAGGTACTTGAGATGAGACCTTACATGATGCTCAACACAAGCAAACTACTATTCCCACTGCTGAAAATCAAGGAGGACACTAGCAGGAGTCATTGTAGCCTTTGCTACCTCTAACTCTAAGAGATCCCATGTCTACTGTTGGAGAAGAGGCAAGTGTCCATCTTAGAGACTCTTCCTCCTTTAGGTGCGATGTCTAGCCTCTTACGAGTGGTATAGTTGTGTCTCACAACGTTATTCCTTCTCCTCAAGTGAGAGTTAATACATCATCTTCTTCCGTGCCATATGTGATGAAGGAAAACCTCAAAAAGTACTTAAAACAAGTGCAAGTTGCATATGCTACTAGCATCATCAACTGAACGCTTCTGTACCAGCAAAGGATTGTGGAGAAACCTATCTTAAGGACTATACTAGTATAAAGTTTATCAAATTCAATAGGAAATAGGGTAGTGCTAAGGAGTACCTTCTCAAGTTCATTGAGACTCTTGAAGTCTACGGACGATGACCTAAAGATCATGGAATTTTCTAAATCCTTGATGGAGAAGGCATATACCTGGTATGTCAAGCTTGCCCCCAGCTCTATTGATTCATGCGGGATTATGTGTAGAATGTTTCTTGAGAAATACTTTGAAACTCAAGAATGAGTGACGTTAATCTATATAGGGCATATCAACCAATGCATAAAGGAAAATCTTATGGATTACATTGAGCGCTTCAAGAAATGCTCCTTAGACATCTAGGATATGTGTGTCGAAAGTGAACTTATCAAAATCTGCATCCAAGGTATGTTCACAAAATATGCTGTGCACTTGAAGAATTTGTCACTTAAGTTCTTTTCGATGTTACTTGAGAATACGCGAAGCATAAACAATTCAACTATCAAACAAAGGCATGATGCAAATAAAAAGCATCAACAATAAGTGAGCACTGCTTAAGGTGGGAACTTCATGGGTGGTGAGAAACCCAAAAAAGACAACACTTTAGAAGTTCCACCTTTTCCGTATGCTATGGGTAAAGTTTATGCTATCCTTGATTGATGGCTCAAAGACAACATTATTAGATTACCAAATAAAGGTTGAAGAGAACCCACGATACAAGAGATAGGAGATGAAATATTCTGTAGGCTCCATAGGACGATGAGATACCTAACAAAAGATTGTTGGACCCAGAAGACGATTTTCAATGAGAAGGTTCACAATGACGAACTTGAACTTCATAACAACGATGTGCATAGTAATCCCCTTCTAGCACATAACAATTAAGGAGCTCTTAATGCGATCTCTCATGATCCTACAACTTCCCAAGAAGTTGATCAACCACAAGCTAATGAGCCGATGGATGCACCATGAGAGGAAACCCCCACTAATAAAGGAAAAGAGTTTATCAAGGTTCAAGCAACCATGCTGCTTTGGCTTTGCTCAGGACTTCTAATGTAATAAATTTCTTTGTTCTTCTCGAATTTAACAAGGAATCTAGGATTGTAGCTAAAATCGCTTTAGTCCAGATGTCAAAGCATTAGTATGAACAATGCAATGTCGTACATCTAATACACAAGATGACAAAGGTTCATGGAAAAGTAATAATCTTCACAAAAGATGAAATGTTCACTAGTAATCCAAGCCACAATCACATTATCGTTTGTGGAAAGTGAACTTAATGGTCATTCAATTAGGAAGACTTTCATTGACAATGGCTCCTTACTTAATATTATGCCCATATCAACTTTTAAGGTAGCAGGACTTGATGCGTGGAAGTTGGTTAGATAGTTGATTCGCATACACAGTTTCAATGATGTCCCTACTAAAACAATAGGTTTCATTAATGTGAACTTTAAGGTTGGCCTTATTCATTGGTCAACTAAGTTTCATGTGATAGATGCTTCTATTTTCTACCACTTATTAGGAGGAAGAGAATGGATCCGTAATCACAATCTCTTCCTTTCAACATTGTATCAATGTATGAAGGGACATTGGAAAGGGCAAGATCTTTTCACACCTACTACAAGGAACCCATTTGAGCATAGGGAATCCTTCTTCTTTGAAGCTAAATTCCATGATGAATACACTGGAGAAGGAGAAACTACCATTGGTAAGCCTACTGGCATACCACTACCAAAGTAGAAGAAAGTGCAAAAGTAAGATGCTAGAAAGCGCAAAGCGACTCTCGCATCTAGGAGTCGAAAGAAAAGGAGTGGGGGTAACAGATTTATAAAGATTGAGAGTTACACTAGGTCAGATGGGCATATCTTATACCACTTATGATGGTTTATGGGGTTTGAGGAGATATTTGCATCCTCTCCTAACCCCTTAGACCTACAAAAAGCCCAACCTACTCCCCCACAGTTACAAGACCAACTTAAGCCATAAGCTAAGGAAATTGAGGAGTCAACTTTGGCAACTCTAGGAGAAACACCTAGACTCATCTTTACTAGTCAGGCTATGATTAAGGAAATCAAAGATCCCTTAATGGATTTGATTAATGAATTCAAGGATGTCTTTATATGGATGTATGAAGAGATGCCAAGCCTTGATCCTATCCTGATAATGCATCGTTTGAGTATAGTGCTAGGAGCTAAGCCAGTGAAACAATACCAACACATATTTCAACTAAAAGTCGAGGTATAAGCAAGACTAAGATAGAGAAACTTTTATAAGCTAGCTTTATCAAGCCCATTGAACACTCAACTTGGTTAGCCAACGTTGTAAACCCCCAAAATTTTGTGGTCAGTTTAGCTTAAACTCTAATAAAAAAGTCAACCGGAAACCCTAAAGTTAACAAAACCCTAGTTAGATGTAATAGTTTAAGTCTGGCAATCCCGTGTAAGAAACCCTAAGAAAGTAAGTAAGAGATTAGTATATAGAATAGTTCATAATTACATAAGGAAGCTTAAAAAGATCATATTAGTAAAACCGCAAATCGTTTTGGACCCGAGCGGATGTAGTTCTTGACAAACTTGTCCTGGGGCTCGGAATAGTAAAAATATTTCGAATTTACCGTTAGGCTCGTAAAAATATAAGGTTTCAAAAAATATAAATTTTATAATTTTTCGATAAGTAAAAATAACAGATATCGCAATTATATGCGTATTTTCTTACTACCGATATTTTATTAGTCATATCTACTTTACATTACACTATTCATTACTATTCTACACTATTCTTTTATCTTAACTTTTTCTAACACCTATTCTTACACCCTATATCCTATTACATTTATTTTTTTACTTTTATTTCACATCTACCTTACTTAATATTACATTTAATCTACAAAAATACAAAATTAAATCTCTCTCTCGCCTCTCACTCATTGTGGCCGGAGAACCACCCCCCCATCTCTCTCTCAAATTTTTTTTAATTTTTCTTTATTTAAATCACACAAAAATTCACTTCTCACTTTCTATAAAATACACCCCTTCTCTTTCACTTCTTTCACACAATTACTACCCACAAATTCACTACCAAATCTCTCACAATTTTTTCTCTCAACACTCTCTCAAAACTCTCTCAAAATATTCTCAAACCTCTTTCTACATACACAAAACCCATTCACACATAATATATCAAAACACTCTTTAGGTAAACTGTTCTTTACTAAATTCTTTTTCTCATGTCATGTAACTTTATATGACCATAGTGTGAGTTTCCAAAAACTAAATGTTATGGAAGCTACACTATGTTCATGTATTGTTCTTATTCATGAATATCTAATTATGTTTTTGTTGTTATTTTACTTTATTCATATTGTTATTGTTGTTTTTATATCTAATTAAGTAATATTATGTATCTACATATATATATATATATATATTCTTTAGAGCATATAAGCTCACTTGCAATTTATTTATTTCCATGCAATGTAATTTATTTATTTCCTTCTTTAAAATTTATTTATTTCATGATGTTATAAAACTAGTCTCTAGTCTTAGACTTGTCCTCATCAAGTCAAAATAATTTTCTTTATTTTATTTTGTTTTTTTTCTTTTTGGGATTGGTATACTTCTTAGTCCTGGGAGCCTTGAAGAAGCTAAAACTCCCAATACTTGACTTTATTTATTATTTATGTTATTTTTGCTTGTTATTATTTCTCAAAATCATGTCCATTAAGATTCTTGTCCAAATTTTCAAAGCTCCAATTATATTTGATAAAAAGGAGATTTTATCACCTAACAATAGTTCTATATGAAATGTAAAATCTATGGTTTAACAAAAGTAAATTTATTCTTTTCCAAACTTAGGAAGAACTCACTATAACTTTAAAAAGCTACTTTTGTTCTGAAAAGCTTTTTTTTTTAAATCATTTCTATATTACTTGGTTTTCCTAAAAGAAGATGACTTTTTGTACTAAAATGTTTTCCATAAAAACATAAGGAAATTCCATAAAAAGAGAATAGGAGTTTTCAAAACAAAAGGTTTTCAAATAAATAATCAAAGAAAAACAAATAGGAAAAATAGCATTAATATTGAGAATTTAGAAAAGAAGAATTCATTTTATCAAAAAGTCATTTAGGAAAATTGTAAAATAAACATAAAGTAATTCTTTGAAAAGAAAGAAATCAAAATATTCATTTTTAAAGGAGTTACAAAAAAAAAAATAGATTTCTTATAAACTTTAGTTTTCTAAACTTTTAATTGACATTATTTTACTCAATAAATTTGAATGGACAACAAACACTTGAGCATGGATAAAATATGAGCTATGTATCTATGAAAAAGGAAATTTTCAACTATATAGATAATTAAGTATTTATTAAAGCAATTTTTGAATGGTTTAATGTTTGAAACAAAATGCTTTTGGGATAGGAAAATTCGTAGTGAATATGATCACCACTATTTTACAGCCTAAATGATCTAATTTGATAAAAATAGTTTTAGAAATGGATAGATCTTTTCGAGTAGGCAAAAATCAGTATATTATATACGCAATTCTGAGTTAAAATGACTAAGTTATGACCATTTTAAATTGGAATCATCCTTTACACGAACTTTGACGTTCTTATGACATTATTTTGTCAAAATTCAAGAAAATCATGAAGAAATACTCATTTTGGGTATTTTCCTTAATTAGGTGATTCCAAGGAAGAATACCGGTACCCCAAAGATTATTTCGACTAAGTGAATTATGTAAACGACTCATCCGTTTAGAAGAAAGGTCGACATGGCAACGTGAGTTTATTTCCTTAAAAAAAATCTTACTTGTTTGTGCTTGTAGTTTAGTTGCATTAGAATTAAGGAAAGATAAATTGATATGTATGTGGAAATTGTTGAAAGTATTTTAAGAATATCGAGACGAGAATTGATTGTAAGTAATTGTTTGTTTTAGTATAGTACTTGATATGTATGAATTTCTATGATCACCTTAAAATTGTTAATAACAATGCTATTGTATCTTCAATAATCTAATTCATGCATACCACCAAATGAGTCACATTGCATGGGGTTATTATCCTTGGGTAAGAAGGATGGTAGCTCGGTCGAAAGTAACACTTGGCTGTTATGATCGAAAGCGATTGCTTGGTGACATGGAATTAATCAAATGCTTGGCAGAAAGTCCAGAAGCATGGCTTAACTCGAGTAGACTTAATATGCTTGGCGGTATTGATCAAAAGCATAATTTAACAAAAACCACTCGTTTTGAGGTTACGTATCACCAAACCCTGAATAAAGGGCGCAAATCCATTAACATATAGTTCCCGAAAAACTATATACATTGTTTGCTCATTTGTATGTTGCATTTCACTTGATTGCTTAAATAACTTGTTTAAGTTTCTATACAAGAAGTTTACTTATGGAAATAATTCTCACTAAGCCTATTAACTTATACCCCTATAGATATCTTTTGCAATTTACCTATTTATGGTTGAGGCCACGTGGACCCTGCAGCCAGGTATTTTCCTTTTTCGTTAAGGAATTTTTTTAGATGAAGTTTAAGTGTTAGATAAGATGTAGACTTCATGTAAATTTCCTTGTAATAGATTATAGTTACTTATGGCTAGGGAATGCCCCTAAGACCTATAAGACTATTGTTATGAATGAATGAATATTATGAATCTTTTATTCTTAATTTGTTATTGTATCTTCTTAAGCTTCATAATTCCATGTACGGTCCTCTAAATTTGTGAGAGCACGCCTTATACTTAATATCGAAGCTTTGGGACTGACTAAGGTTGTCATACTTAAACTTTAATATTGAGTGTGGCGAACTGTTACGTTTATGGTACCCTTTGGGGCGTGACAAACATTATACCTATAAAGAAGAAGAATGGCCAAATACGTGTTTGTGTGGATTTTTGTAACTTAAATAAAGCGTGTCCAAAAGGTAAGTTTCTGCTCCCTAACATTGATATGTTAGTTGATACAATGATTAGATATGAACTTTTCTCTTTTGGATTTAATGGATACAATCAAATCAAGATGATGCCAGGCAATGCCTAGTGCACACTTTTTCAAACACCTTTTAAGAAATTCTATTATATTGTGATACTATTTGGTTTAAAGAATGCAGAAGCCACTTATGAAAAAGCAATGACTACAATCTTCTACGATATGATGTATGATAATATAGAGGATTTTGTAGATGATATTGTCTACGAATCATGGTAAGCACCTTATCATCTTCACCACGTGAAGAAGGTGTTTGAAAGGTGTCGAATCTATAAATTGAGAATGAACCTTGGCCCTTAAAGTGCATCTTCAGGGTAGCATTAGGGAAGTTTCTTAGATTCATTGTGCATAAAAAAGGGATAAAATGTATATCCATCTAAAGTAAAAGCCATTCAATCCATGCCATTACCAAAGAATCAACGAGAATTGAAGGGATTTATGGGGAGGGTATCATATGTTAGACGATTTGTCCTAACATTTACCGAAATCTCCTTTCCACTACATCAGATGATGAAAAATGGAGTACAATTCGAATGAGGTCCAACAGAAGAAGAGGCATTTCAGAAAATTAAAGGAGAGACAATGACAATGCCAAAAAAATATCATTTCGATAATTGATCTTGAAGCCCAATTTAATGCCATGGTTGATCTTTTAGGCAAGTGACAAGGCTTAAAAAACCAAATCCAATAAAAAATGTCATCAGGAGATTTGGCTTAGTAAGCTTGGAACAGGGACAGTTAGATTAGTTTATTCCGCTTTTAGCCTAATTCGATTTTCTTGTATGTGAAAAATAGACCCTAAAATTAACTTTTTAGGCTAATTTAGGCTTTATTTTACTAAAATAGGGCTTATATAGAATAAAATAAGTTTATTTCTATTTTATATTAAAGATGGGCTTTTTTAATAAAAAAAATGAGCTCCTTTTATATTATAAAAGCCCACATTCTATTTCAGGTCCATATCCAAAGCCCATGCCCATATATATAAAAGAATGGATGGATTCTAGCCATTGGATTCATAGAAGAGATCTAATGATTGCAAGTAATGATCCATCTCAACTATCCATTCAAAAGTCATCCAACTGCTACTACTAGCTTCTAGCATCCATAAATGAGATGCTTCTCTTCTCATTTGGGGTCTTTTTTTGTATTGCTAAGATTAAAAGCAACATGTAAACTTTGACGAAATAACGTCAGAAATAATCAAAGCAACTAGTTCACAAAGAGCAAGTCAAGAACAATTAAATCTATCTTATTTGATCTTCTATCACACTTGCGCACTTGAGAAATCATGTTTAGCTATTCCTCCTCCCATGCCTCTCTTTGCAATATCTGTACATGTATCATCAGTTCGGGACTCCTCTCAGGTTGACCTATATTTATCGCACGTGATCGGCCAGCTACACCAACCCTACCACACACATATATATTTTTCATTCCACACCTAGCATACTCATAATTAAATTTACAAAGAAATCTTTGACTAATCTTTTTAATTCAGGATCTTGTCTGCTACTTACTTTAAGCTCCACCACAAATTTCGACTAATTCATTCTAGCCATACATGTTTAGTCAAAGCATATAAAATATAAAAAATACACTTTAAATGACAACTCTGAGCATCATAGCAGCTACTATAATAATAATAGTAAACTTCATAACCATTAAACATAATTAACTCATAAATACTTGGGCGTAAATAATGACCCATCCATTTGAAACCTAAACATCAAGCCATCATAAGAACCGACATTTGACTACTAGTATCAGACATAAATTTACGAACTGAAGTATTTTTATGCACAGTTACAAGGACTAGTATTTGGGTAACAAAAGGATGTTTTTGTAATTGCTCATAATGTATCACATGTTAAAATCAAAGAGATACATGAAACGCTCTAACTTGCTCAAACCTTTGGGAAATAGCCATGTTCTTCAAGTTGCGTGGAAGGAGTTATAGTAATGTCTTCAGTCAAAGGTGAAAATTTAAAAACTTCATGAAGTACAACAATCTTGGAGTTAGAGACAACAACAAAATTATAGATATTATGGTAGGAGAGCTCGTCTAGTTAAACATTGGTTTAATATTAGCAAATGAAGTTTAAGGGATTACAACAAAACATTACCTTACTTCCATTTTAACAAGCACCTTGACTCATCTACCCATAATTGACGACGATGCTCTACTTCTGTGCCACCAGCAACTTCGAGGATTTCTTTAGCCAGTTCTCTTAGTCGATCATGCATGTGCAACATATTATCACCATCTATTTTCATTAAAGACAATGCTTCAATTTCTCCAGAGCTTCTCTGTGTGTGGCTTCCCACATAGGAAACACATCGTGTATGACAAATCGATTAGGAAAACAAACTATGCCAAGGAACATTTGTTTCTCATTATCGTCTAATGCTTGATAGGTGGTTAGCAACATTTGTTTCTTATCATAACCCATTTTTATCAAAGTATGTTGCCATTTTACCTTTATTTGGCCAAAACGAAAGGGATCCCATTATTTCAAGAAGCAAAGGAAGGCCTCGACACATGTCCACCACTCTGATTGAGTATTCTCTAAATGCATCTGGAGAACTAAGCCTTGTAAAGGCATTCTTGCAAGAAAGTTCCATAGATTGAGCAAAGCTTAGTTTACTTAATTCATATTTCAGGTTCACTTCAGGGGCACTAACAACACCTATGCTTCCAGTGGTCAATATTATATTACTACCAGGCCCTAAATGACTGCACAACATCCTCATCAATATTCTCATCTCAATCCTACTGTTAATATCGTCTAGAACAATAAGCGCTTTCCTACCATGAAAAAATTGTTTGATTCTATTCATGCCTTTGGTGGAGCTATTTATTGTAGCTAATCCCTGTTCAAGAATAAGGGAGAAAAGTTTTTCTACGGAGACCTCCGTTGACATTATTGCCGATTGAATGTTGATGATTAAAGCTATGCTTGAGTTCGTTGTAGATGTATAAAAGTTTTTCTCTTGCTTTCTCCTTGATACTGATCAAGTGATCCATATGCATTCCTTTTTCTAGCCTTCCATTGAAATATATGCTGTGAGAATTCTTTAACTCTATTTTAACTTGCTCAACTATAACTGTAGCGATCATGGCTAGATACCTGAAAAATAATTTAAAATTTGTGAGTTAATTTATACATTTCTACGGATTTACAATTTTATGAGGTTTTCATTATTCAATACTTAGGTAAAATGGTTTACTCATAAACTTTGTTTTTAGTGATTTTGTAAACTTAAGATTACGTGGTTTTATATAATTCTAGAAATTCTATTCTTTTCAATGTCATATAAAACTATCAACAGCTTACCAAATTGAGGCCAAAAACAAAAAGGATAGTGGAAACAAGATTGGATTTATCATAACTAAAATTAATAAAATGATTCCAAAGAAACATTCTTCAGGCTTCAATTCAAGAATGTCAAAAGTTTTTTACATGGACACCCATCACCTCAATTTTTTTTTTTCCCTGTAAAACGGAATAAAAATATAAAGAATTTGGTTGAAATCGTTCTCTTCAAATAAATTTAAGCGAGTCTCTCATATGTCTTGATACTGATTTCAATAGCTAAGTAATTTTTAGAAACATTTTCTCTTACATACCTCATATCATCTATGACGAATCCTTTCATACTCGCAATATGTTCCAGAGCTTCCTTGCTGTAAGAAGCATAAAGACCTTTATCTAAGCTACCGTTAGGCTCAAGTAGAGATGATCTACAAAATTCTCCCTAGTATCCTCTCCTCTGAAGCTTGAAAAGACATCATTTTTCTCTTTTTTCCGGAAGGCTCAACAATTGTGGTTTGTATTGTATCATCATCGTCGATTGTCGTGCTTATTTGCAAAGAGCTTTCCATCTGATTAGACTGCCGTGTTTTTCAGGAAGGCAAATGTTACCCTTAGCCAATGTTAATCTACTCAATATGTGCTCATCTACTTAATTTAATTGGAAGTGTTTGTTGGCTTTTTAATATATAAACAACTTCATGCGTAATCTCCTTTCGTTAATGATGGAAACATATTGATTAGAAAAAAGAAAAAAAATTATAATTCCGGTTATTGTAAAACGGGTAAGGACAAAGCATATGGTTAGTTAAGAGCTTCTATTTCAAGCACATCCAGAATATTGAAATTCTAAAAAGTTTTTGTGAATATATTTGCAGCACATTTACGACCAAAAATAAACATAAGAATTATAATAGAATTAAAGTAAAATATGAACTATTGGAAAATGACGAAGTCTTATGCTCTTGTGAACGTTCACAAACAAGCAGGCATATAATGATGGGACATGTTATTTCCGTGATTTCATTAAACACCTTATGAGCATCGTTAAGGAAAGATCAAAGAGAGTAAATGGTGATTAGAGAAGTTAACGTGAGCATGGAATTGGGAACCGGTGATAGGGAGTAATAAGGAGGCGTAAGATTTGTGAGTGTTGGTTTGGGTTGTACGATGACTATGTTTGGTTTATTACCGATGGGAGCTTGCCTAGTGTATGTTAGTGGTGTTGGTGGTATTAATGGGTTTTGGGATTCATCTATATGGTGTTTAGTCTATGGGTTGCAGTATCGACTAGTGGTTGTTATGTTTAAATTAGGGTTGTTGAAGGTGGCATGGCGGTTGCATTTGGGTTAGCTGTTTTAGGATTGACAATTGGTGATGGCATTAGATACTCATCTAATGTTAATGTAGGAATGGTTTAAGGTTCCTGGTAGTGGTCAGTAATTAATGGTTGTTCTGGGTAAATTTGGCATTGTGGTAGAGGTGTTTGTGTGGGTTGTTGGTGTTCATCCAACGATTAGAGATCGGTGGCGGTTTGCTTGGTTCAAGTGGCTATGGTGTTTTTGAATTTGATGATTGATGGTGTGATGGTGGTTGTTTAGTTTAGTGTTGGATAAAGTCGCGCACAATGGTAGTAGAATTTTTTGTTGAAGGAAATATGGGTAGGTAATTGTTGGTGGTGTCCCAGTGGTGATGATGGTGGTTACGGTTATGCGTACATGGTTTTTGGTGTATCTAAGGCAACATAGTTGGTCTAAGTTTGGTTAGCCTTTCCCTTTTTTTTTTCTTTATTTATGGGAGAAGATGGAGGAATAGGAGAGAGAGAAAGAGAGGAGAGAGAAAGGAAATAAAAATATTTAAAAAACTAAAAAAATGCCAATGTGGAAAAAATTTAATTTTTTAATTAATTTTTCTTTCCACGTCAACTTTCGGTTGGAAAAGTGGCCAGAATTCGGCTAAAGGTATTTTAGGTTAAACTTTTAAAAAGTTTAGGTATTTTTGTGGTGTAAATTTTTTTAAATATATTTCTATAATAAACCAAAAAGTTCATGTACTATGAATGAAACTTACCCAATTACAGAACTATCAATTCATTTACTTAAGGTATTCTGAAATGTAGGAATTAAAATTTCTTTCCCATTGTATATTGCTATTCTGATAGTTATAATTAAGGACTGTGGTAGTGCTATATAAGAATTAGGGCACTTAAGAGATCTTCTCTAATAAAGCAAATTTTACTTAATTCCAATTTGTTCAAAATATCAAGCTATGTGATATATTCCATAAGGATCTGTTTCTAGAAGTTGGTAATGAAAGTTAGTTTAGAATCTTATTTAACTAAAATTCTATTCTTTAATATCTGTAGAATTATATGTATTTTTTTAAAAAAGAATTCTTTACATACTAAGCTTAACATTCTAATCAGTCTTACTGTATATTCCCACATTTCTTTAAGTTATAAAATTATTGGTTCATCATTCATCCAAGCCTTTTTATCTCTTATGGATCCTCTCTCCACAATTGCTTTATCTTTCCTTTGTCTTTGCTCACTTTCTTCTTCATAAACTCTATTTCTCTCTCAAGCATTGTTTCAAATAAAATTCTACTATTAGAAATTATCCAATACCCAAATAATGGGCATCCAAAATAATAAATCTATAAAAAAAATTCAAAATTTGGGAGAAAAATAGAGTGAAGACGGCTTAGGTTTTGTATTACTAGAAAAACGTAGTCCGCTATTTGCCAAAGGGTGTACACATATAAGTAGGCTCAAAAAATACCAAAAATAGAAATGAAAACTATCAAAAATAGCAATGCCCAAAAACTTATAGACACAAAGCATATGAAAGAACAAATAAAATGTCACAGACGACATATAAAACCAAAGTGTCTATAAAAAGTTATAAAAAAAAAAGCACAAATTTTCCTAAAATAAAAAGAAAGGAGCTATTTTGAGAGTCCAAATGAAGGAATTTCTCATAAAACCAACGTAGCTTATCGCCTAAGGTGGTGACTTCTTCCTATTGGCTCATATCCTTCAAGATAAAGACTTATATTTATAGAACTGCTACTAGCTAGCCTTTATCTGATTTTCTTAAGTATCTTTTAGTCACTTATATACCTCATCGGACATGGGGTATTTATAGTTTGATTCTACCATTAACTGTGAAAGTAGATAAACTCCAGTAAAGATATTTCCTTTTAATAGGTTAGCTTACTTGCCTAATATATTCGAGTGTTTATAACAAATAAAGATGAGAACAGTATGATGCTATCAATCCCTAAGATAGCTCGACATTTCCTTATGAACATACAGTTAGGAGAAAATAACCCTAATCTAGTTTCAGTCAAATCAAATGATCAACCTGAAATAACAAGTTGATTCTTCTCTTACCTAAAGAGATAAACACAATAACAAAAAATTACAAAATAAAACAAATAACACCAAAAATTACTTGGAAAACCCTAATTTGAGGAAAAACCATGGGACCAACAGTGCACAAATTTTTCACTATCAAATAATGAGATTACACAAACTTTTCTCACTCGATAACACCAGTGGATAAATCAATCATCACCACGAACCGGTGGATTGCAACAGAAAGAGGCCTCTCTTTCTCTCTAGAATCTCTCTTTAGGATTTATGATAGCCTCTACTCCTCATACACATAAACCTTAGAACAAAAAAAGGAGTATTTACTTCAAAACCAAAGGGAAAGCACGAATTAAACATAGGCCGGCATGTAACAAATAAAGGCTGGCGGCTTTTTTAACTAGCATTGAAGATCGGCATTTCAACGCCAGTAGATACGCCAATGGCCTTGGTCGCTATACCGGTAGCGTACCCCCCTAGGCCGGCGGGGTTAGAGCCACCCTAGCCAATCTGTAGCTCTCAGCAAAAATTTGCCAATTTGAAGGCCAGCTATTGACGTGATGAAGGCCAACGGACTTTGTCTTCCCTATGTCAACTTACAACAATCTAATCTTCCTTTAATGCAAAAACTCCTTGTTTCCAAGTCTTCTTCTAAGTATATGTTATATACCTAAGGTATCCTTGATTTCAATGTCTTCTAAATATATATAACATATATTTAGGATCTCTTTGGTTATAAACTCATATGAGTTAGATCTATAACCCAACAAACTCTCTCTCCAACTCATATAGGGGGTTTCATCATTCCTGTTATTCTTATGGCACCTCCCGTTTGATTGAACGCTCTCACAACTAATGTTTTCCTTGTACCTTGATGGTGAGCTCTTTTTGTCAGTCTTCAATTTGTATACCTTTTTTGTGCTTCAGTGGTCTCTTCCCTCAGGCAGTTTCACCAAATCATGTATATGATTCTCATACAAGGATTTTATCTCATCCTGTATGGCTTCTTGATAACACTCTGATTCTCTCTTGTTAAATAGCATCACATACTCATCTAGATTGTATCTTACTGATGGCCTTCTATCTCTTGAAGATCTCCTTAACTCACTCTACTAATGAGGCTCATGGGGCTCTTCAACTGAATCTTCTATATCACCTCGATCATTATTAGAATCTTCAACGAAAGGCACTAGGTCTACACTAACTGAGATCTTATATGAGGATTTTGACCTCTTAGGTTTTTCTATATCTTCAATGGTTTATTCTTCAATAAAGACCACATCCCTACTCCTAACAACCTTCTTGTCAGCTGGATCGCACAACCTGTAGCCATACTCATCATATGCATAACTTAGAAAAATACGTTCCTTTGATTTCATATCAAGTTTCCTTCTATCATCCTTATGCACAATTGCCTTGAAACCAACACATGTAAGTGCTCATAGGAAGTACCTTTACTTGTCCAGAATGTCTCTAGGATATCTCCATCCAAAGCATAAGAGAGGGATAGATTTACCAAATCAATACCTGTCTTCACCGCTTCATCCTAAAAGGATTTAGGCAACTTGGCATGAGATAACATACACTTTACTCTCAATGTGATAGTGCGATTCATCATCTTTGCAATGCCGTTTTGCTATGGGGTCTTTGGATCTATCTTTTCCAGTTTAATCCCATGTTCCTTGTAGTATTCCTCAAAAGGTCCTCTGTACTCATCACCATTGTCAGCTCTGACAGATATCAACTGTCTTCTAGTTTCTTTTTTCAACTCTAATGTGGAATTGCTTAAACACATCCAACACTAGATCTTTGTAATTTAAAGCAAAAGCTTACAACTTCCTAGAGTGATCATCAATAAATGTAACAAAATAGAGAGCACCACCTACTATCCTATCGTTCATGTAACACACATCTGTGTGAACTAAATACAACACATGAGATTTCTTAGTAGGTGTATCTCTATGAAATGCAACCCTGTGTTGTTATCTAGCCAGACAATCAATACAAGTTTTCAGATAAATACCCTGTGCATCAGGGAGAAGTTGTTTCTTGACAAGCATCTAGAGCCCTTTCTTGCTTATGTGACTAAGCTGCTTATGCCACAATTTCATAGAATTGTCATCAATCAGATTCACATCTCCTTTACTTAGCTTTGCTAACATTAAGTAAAGGGTATTGTTTTTCTTCCCTTTTGCCACAATGAGAGAGGCATTGATGAGCTTCCATTTTCCTTCACCAAAGTGGCTTTTACAGCCTTCATCATCAAGTTTTCCCATAGAGATAAGGTTCATGCGGATATCTAGAATACGTCTAACATCCTTGAGAATGAGCCTGCAACTAGTGTTAGTCTTAAAACATTATTACCAATGCCAACTACTTTGGATATACCATCGTTTCCCATCTTGACATTGCCATAATCACCAGTAGTGTAAGAGGAGAAGAAATCATCATGTGAAGTCATATAAAAGGAGGCACCCAAGTCTATAACCCGATCATTGTCATGACATGCAAAGCTAACACAATCTTCATCCTAGGAAACAATAATCTCATCATGTGTTGTTGTAGCAATTGTGTCTTCATCCCTTTCATCCTTTTCATCACCTTTATCATTACCCTGTTATCTCTTCTACAGTTTGCATTCTCTCTTAAAGTGCCCTGTCTTGTCACAATAAAAATATTTAACATTTTTCCTTCCTCTAGATTTAGATCTTCCCCTGGATATGCCTGATCTATCATTGTTATTAGATGAGCCTCTATTCTTGCTTCTACCATACCTTCCTTGCTTATCAGTAACAAGTGCCCCAGACTTGGAATCTGTATGAAGATCCTTTCTCCTAGCCTCTTCATTCATTAGGTTATCCTTCACCATTGCTATGGTGAGCTTTCTCTCTAGGGCAGAGTTTTTGATAGACACAACAAGTGTCTCCCAGCTGTGAGGCAAAGAACTCAACAACAATAGTGCCTAGATCTCATCATCAATCACCAGCTTCATGGCAGTCAACTGATTCACAAGCCCTTGAAAATCATTCAAGTGTTCTGCCATGTTAGATCCATCTTTGTATTTCAAATTGACTACTCTCGTAATCAAGGGAGTTTTATTCAAGGTAGCCTGCCTCTTATACATGGATTCCAACTTCTTCTATAGGACATTAGCCTTGGTTTCCTAGGCAACATGGTAATACACACTGTGATCAACCCATTGTCGGATATATTCGAAAGTTTTCCTATACATGATTACCCAATCTATATCAGTTTCATCTATTGGATTCACACCATCACTTACTAAAGGCAAGTATAGAGCTTTACAATACAATAAATATTCCATCATAGATTTCCAAATGGAGTAATTCGATGAATTCACTTAATCACTGTTCCTGATGATTCTTCCACGTTTGCGCTACAATAAAACCCTAATTCTTTTTTTCCTATGCTCTGATACCACTTATTGGGAGAAATAACCCTAATCCAATTTCAATCAAATCAAATGATCAACTTGAAATAACAAGTTAATTCTCCTCTTGCATAAAGCGATAAACACAATAACAAACAATTGTAGAATAAAGTAAATAACAACAGGATTTTCGTAGAAAACTCTGATTCGGGAAAAAACCACAGGGCCATCAATGCATAAATCTTCCACTATCAAATAACAAGATTACACATAATTTCCTCACTAGATAATGCTAGCGAATCACTCAATTATCTCCACAAATCGATGGATTACAATAGGAATAGGCCTCTCTCTCTCTCTCTCTCTAGAATCTCTCTTTAAGATTTAGGATAGCCTCCACTCCTCATACACAAAAACCGTAGAACTAAACAAGGAATATTTATATCAAAACTAAAGGAAAAGCATGAATTAAACATAAGCTGGCACATGACAAATAAAGGTTGGCGACTTCGTCGACTGACATTGAAGATTGGTGTTCCAACCGGTGGGTACGCTGGCGACCTTGGCCACTATGCTGGTGGGATTGGAGCCAGCCCAGCTAATCTCGAGCTCTCGGTAAAAATTTACAAATTTGAAGGTCGGTTATTGACGTGATGAAGGTTGGCGGCCTTTGTCATCCCAATGCCAGCTTACAACAATCCAATCTTCCTTTGACACAAGAAACTCCTTGTTTCCAAATCCTCTTTCAAGTATATGTCATATACTTCAAGTATCCTTGATTTCAATGTCTTCTAAATATATACAACATATATTTAGAATCTCATTGGTTATAGATTCATATGAGTTAAACCTATAACCCAATATATACTCAGGGGTCTTCCTAAGTTATTGTAGGCTTTTTTTTTAAGTCAACTCATGACCTAATTCTAAATAGATTAGCAATTTGGCCAACTAGTCGACCTATAGTCTAAAGAGGTTAGCTTTGGCCTAGGGGCCTATTACTAGAATTGCCTATCAATACTTATATACCAACACTTTTTATTGAAAGTTCGGCAAGGAGAGTAAAGCCCCCATATGGGCTCCCTAGGCCAATGTTTGGACTGTTTGAGATACGAAGTTGGAAGAGACCCCCTCTATCGAGTAATAAGAACAGATTGTGACCATGAGGATATTAAATCTTTCAGGAGTTCCCTTTGGAGTGAAGCATTGGAGCAAGCAAAAGAGAAAGAGAAAACACCCACGCTGAAGCGAACAATGAAGCTTTGATATGCTATTAATAGTAGCCCAAGCTGTCGAACAGAAGACAGACCTTAGCTGGCAAACTACGCAGCCGTACCAGGAAAGGTATTTGAGTATCGAGTTGTTTTGTGCCGATACTCAAATGTAAAGACTGATTTTGGTAAAAATGAAAATGTTTTACTTTTTCTACAATTTTAATTTGTTCTATTTTATTAATTGGTTAATCAATATATCTAATATTTTTATTATATTAAATTAATTATTATCGATTAATTGTAAGCACACCTGCCCTCTAACTAGCTTTAATGATTGTTATGATTTTACAAATATATCAAAATATAAGTCATGCTTTTGTAATTTTATTAATAATTATGTGGAATGGCAGTCTACTACAACAACCACAAATGAAAGTACACAAATGTATATTTGTACCTCTTGTCTTAGACAGATGCAAAGAAAAAAGTAAAGATAAAAAGCACTCCACATGTTTTGGCATGTTAAATTATATTGGTTCAAATCCATGAGAAATAAAATAAAAATATTTTAGAAGTTAGAGTGAGATCCGTTGCTTTTAATTTGTCTCGGACAATTATCTAATTCAAGGCCATTAGAAAAAGGAAAAGGAAAAAGAAAAATACTCACTCACATATAAATATAATCTTTGCACCCACTTAAAAACTAAAGGACTAATTTAGAGTTTAACGCAAGTGCCAACAGCAACATTTAGTACACAATTAATATCGTGCTCAACCAAAGTCAACAACCGCAGCTTTTATTTTAAAAGTTTTGGAAGTGGAAACTAGTGCAAATGCTTACAAAAAGGCTCACCAAGATTACAACAATTACAAAATGATACGAATAACAAAAAGAAGTTAAATATTTAATCCTACTTTTTCTTTTGAGCAAACCTTTTATTTCGTGAAGAATGTGCAGAACTAGATCGTGATTTGTTTTAATTTTTTCCTCCAAAGTTGAGATATCATCAAAACTTGCTTGAGCTTCAAGCGGCTGATCTGTGCATCTTTTAAGGTCATCAGACAAAGCACTTAAAGCAGGAATGGCATTGGTCAACTTGGTCTCCAGGTGGTGTTTTTTTGCCTTCAATGATGCTAATTTGGCTTCCAACACAGCAATTTCTCTCTGTGTGTTTTGTAGAGCATCTTTGTCCATACCCAGCTCAAATTTTAGATTTTGGATCTCATCAGCTTGTGCCATTTGGACTTGCTTGCATCTATCAAAGGTATTTTTGGTAGATTGAATCTGATTGAGATACTCCGGAGTCCTTGCAAAGGATGTCAAAGCACTACACAAAGCCGTCGACAACTCTATAGGAACTTCATGAAGTCCATTTGGTTGTCTCAAGCTTTCTAATGCTTGTAAGAAATTTCGAGAAGTAAAGTCAATATTACCTGCATTGGGAAGATTGATTTTCTTGATAAATGAATCCACCAAGGAAATGGCCGCTTGAGTAGATACAGGGCGATTTTCTTTCATTCTATGTTGGGGATGTGCCAACACAGGGTCAATTTCACCAAACAAATGATCCAAGTGTGCTACAGGATGGCTCTGGATGAAAAATAGTTAATATAGTATTAACAAATGTTGCAAATTCTAAAGGGCTAGCAATAATATGGTATCTTTTAACTAATTTAATATAGTATGATATTTTTATTGGTATTTCAAATTGTGCCTTGATATGGACACTAGTTGTTAAAAGGGATAGGGAAGCGAGCAATTCTTGATCTCCCTATATGTGTATGTTTTGAAATGTTATAATCGATGCATAGAACTCTAAAATTTGGATTTTATAAAATCAGTTCGGATTGACATTTTCAGTTTCTAGTATTAAGTGCACAAACAATAAACATAATAGCAGGTGCATAGGAATATTTTCAACAAGAACACTCAAAAACCAAAGATTCTATTCAACATCTTAAAGTTGAAACATCTTAAAGCTGCACTCATCTTGCCCATACTCAATGGCAGGTTGGGACTGTAAGCCCCGAAAAATTTCAGTAAATAATTTTAAGATGAACTTCGAAAATAAACCCTAAAAATCACTCCAAATTAAAACCGAATTTCAACTAGTCTTGAATCACGAACGAATTCGAAAAATTTCCGAATCTTGGGAAAAATAAGAATTCTGAAAAACAAAGTAAGAACTTAACATACTACAATTCCAAAACCACTACGTACGACAAATTCCACACATGACTCCGGTTCATAAAATCGGGTAATATAGATCCCAAAAACGAATTATTAAAAAGTAAATAATGATTAACCTTCGGAAATGAAACCCAATTCAAAAATTCTGAAAACGTTAAAAGATATTAAATACGTACAAAAATGAAATGTGAAATAAATTTCTCAAAGTAAATATGTTGTATAAAATATATACATATATCAGTTTCCAAATTGGCAAAGACCTAAACCGGAAAATCACCCGGAAACCCTAAGCGAAATACAATAGCTTAAGTCCGGCAATCTAGCGCCTCTAACCCTAGAGGCTGAGATGTAGTTTCAATATGTAGAATAGCTCATAGTAATATGAGTTTGTTTAAAAATATCAGATTGGTAAATTTTTTACCTATTTAGAATCCGTTCGGATACAGACTTCGAAAAGCGTGTCCCGGGGCTCGAGATATCAAAAATATACCAATAGTACCGTTAGACTCGTAATTTCATAAGATTTCTAAATATATCAGTTATATAATTTTTCCGGTTATAAAAGTTACAGTTATAACCTTTTTATCATATTTCCATTATTACCGATAATTGATTGGTCTTTTGCACTTTTCATTTTTATTTCATTAAAAAATTTTATTATTCTTATGAAGTCTTATATTTTTAGATAAATATTTTATATGTTATAGAAAATTTTGTTTTTCTAAAATTTAGTTCGTTTCGGATCTTTACGGGATCAGATTCTGTTTAAGACCCGATACTAAAAATAAAATAAATTAATTTAATAATTGAAAAATATTTTAAAAATATTGTTATTTTCATAAAATAATTTTTTAGAATTTTTCGGGTTATAAAAATATTATTTATAGCCCATATTCGCGTATTTTGGTCGTACCGATAACATATTTGTTAAATTACTAAAATAATTCAAATAATTATTTAATTTTGAATATGAAAAATCTGCTACAAATATTTTGAATAAATTTTCTAATTTTATTTTATTTTGTTTTATTTTATTAATAAAGTACTTTTACAACTCATACTTTCAAGTACACCTTACACATATCACTTCCTTTTCACTTCAATCTTTCTACACATAATCCCACACTTCATGGCAGATTTTTCCTTCTTTATGGCTGCCATTGTCCTTCATTTACTACTATTTTGACTAAATTAAATAAATTCTACTCCTTCTTAAAGAAGCTACACATACACATTTATTACACAATTTAATTTCAAGTCAAAATTCAACAAAACACACACTCTCTCTCTCCCAATTCACGTGAACCCCTCTCCCAAAATCTGCCTTTGTTTTATTTTTTTCCTCTCTTTCATTCATTTAATACACTCATTTTCTCTCTCCCTTTCATTTACTCATTTTCCTTTTTCATTCTTTAGTCTTTCTCTCTCATTTTTCCTCTCTTTCTTCTTCTTTTCCTCTTGTTCTTCTTTGAAAAACAAGCTTCCCCCACTTCTAAAAATGGCTTCCACACTTTATTTCTAAAGATTTTCTAAGCAAATCTTCATCCCAAAGCTCCATAGGTGATATAGGTAAAGTGTAATGAAGGTTTCATGCATCAAATGAACCTCCATAAGCTTAAAAGCTTAGGATGATGATGCCAAAAATGAAATCTTTCTCTTCTCCACTTTTATTATCTTGTATTACAATTATTTTCTTGTTTAAAGTTGATATATATGGTAGATCTAACTTTTTATAGCTTTGATTTTTGTTTATGCCATAGATCTTGCTATTTAAGTTATTATTCTTGTTATTACTTATGATTTATGCATATATTTCTCATTCCCATGTGTTCATGCTTTCAAAACTAGTTTAGAATACTAGAGCTAGTTGTTTTAGGTTCATACATGCATTAGACTTATGTTTTATGTTCATGAATAACTTGTAATAGCATGATGATGGTAGGAAAGTTGTAGGAAACTCAAGATCTATTTTATTTTCAACAAAAACAACTTTTGAAAATTCGGATGAAAATAGAACCATATTTAGAAAAGTGGTTTTTCAACTTCAAAATGTGTATTTTTCATTTAAGATGAAGGGCTTAGGGTATAGATACCATAAATGAAAGATTTTGATAAGTAAAGTTTAGATCTATGATGTTTATAGCTTATTACCATGCATTTGTTTTATGTCTATGTTCATGTTAAGTATAGATCTTAGTTTTGAACTCAAACAAAATTGTGAAATTCGTATTTTGGCAAGACCCCCATTTAAAAACCACTTTCCAAGTGTGAAAATGTAATTTTTACTTAAGAAAATGAAGGCTTAATATATGTATATCATCAAGACTTCTTTCTACAAGAATCAAAAGTAATTTTCAAAATAAAAATTATATTTTCGGATTTTGGCCAAGGCCTATTTTAAAAACATGTTTTCCAACTCATAAATGAAGTTTTTATTTAAGAAATGAAAGGCTCATAATATATGATATGTAAGGAATGGATTTTCATAAGCTTAGATAGATTCTATCAAAAGATATGACCAAAAATAAATTTTCTAAATTCGGATCCCAACCAAGACCAATTTTGAAAACCTATTTATCAACTCCAAAACTCATGTTTTATGTGAAAAATGAAGTATATAGGTAATAGATATCATTAAGCAATGATTTTTACAAGTTAAAATGAGTTTAGGCATGAGTAATGTGTAAAACAAGTAATGGAATTAAAATGGAAAATTTTGAGTTAGTGATCAAATTGTCAAATTCGTAATTTGAGATGATGCATATGTAATCACTTAGTATTTGAGCTCAAATTGCAATTTTTATATGTTAAATGAAGTCCTTAGACAATAGATGTAGTAAAACTTCAAATTTTAATGCATTAAACAAGTTTTTCCCAAAGGAATCATGCAAAAAGTGGATTTTCTAAAATTCGGATTTTTGAGTAAATCATATTGGAAAACATATTTGCAAAGTGTAAAATGCAAATTTTTGTGTAACAATGAAGTCCTTAGTGGTTATGTATGATTGAGCCCTAATTTTCTAACTATCAAATGATTTTTACTTAAAGAAATCACTCAAAAACATTACTTACAAAAATTCGGATTTTGGAATGGACCAATTTTAAAAACATGTTTACAAAGTGTAAAATGGAAAATTTTATGTAAAAATGAAGGTCATAGTAATATATATAATGAAGACTCAATTTTGACAAAAATAATTATATTTTCTTAAGTAACAAATGCAAAACAAATGGAAATGATAAAAGTAAGAAAACTAGATTTTTCATAAGTTGTTATTATGGTCTTGCAAAATAAAAAGTTATAAAATTTCTTTTAGCAAAAATCATCAAGATCATGCATACATTGAGCTCATCTCATGTCATTCATGTTAGGGAATCATTCATATTGCATGTATAGCTAATCTATATAATAAAAACATTACAAACATTTACAAAACTATTTTTCGGAATCGGAAACAGTTAGTGATCAGATCTGATCCCTCTGTTCCGAGACCTAAATTTTTTCAAAACTTAAATATAATATTAGAATTAGATAGATCTTTCAAAGTAGATAGAAATCGATATATAATTTGCGAGATTCCGAGTTAAAATGACCAAGTTATGGCTGTTTTAAGTTGGAATTCCTGCTTAGAACGAGAATCACGAATTTGATAGTTCGTATGAAATTATTTGGATTAGTTTGAGTTGAAATACTTATTAAAGTATTTCTTCCTTTTTACGAGATCCGGAAATCGACGATTCCCTGCCACCGAATTATTATTACTAGAAGACCGGTGATCCAATGGCCGAGTGAGTTTTCTCCTTGTTTTGTTATCTTGATTGTGATTGTAGTTAGTTGCATTAGAATTGTAGGAACAAGATAAAAATCAATATGAATGGGGATGGGATATATGATGAGACTGTGATGAATGTATGCCAAAGAATACTAAAGCATATCGAAACCACGATTTGATTGAATAACTGCACCGTTCATATTATTTCTGTTATATGTGTGATATTGGTTGGTCATTTTAAAGAAGGTATAAATATTTTTGACCTAAGAAAAAATTAAATTGGTCATGCATCACATCGGACATATTGCATTTGGTAGCATGCTACTCCTACGCAGGTCGATCGGTATGGTCCGTTGTTGCCTCGTTTAGATAACGAGCCCGGTGCCAGAGCTCATTCAGGGGTACTAAGGCGCATGTGGATGCATTCTTGGATGAGCCTAGCCGAGTCGAGTGCTAAGAGCCGAGGGTTTGGGGACTAAATGCGGTCGTGTAGACTCAATACCATTCCTAACCCAAGATACGGAGGGCGTAAATCCGTTCTGTGTGTGGGTTTCGGATACCCATGCATAATTGCTTGCTCACGTGTTTGTTCATGCATAGCATATGATTGATTATAGCTTGATTGTTATGGTACGGAACTAAGGAAATTCTCACTAAGCTAGTGTAGCTTATACCCCAATAGTTGTTTAAATGAGCAGGTTATTTCAAGAATGCAAAGTGGGGACCTAATTGGTTGGAGCTGGGAATGACTCCAGGATTTCGGCAAAGAACACGAATGTTTGAAGTTACCAGCTAGTTTTATTATTTGCCTTGTAATAGTTTTACGTAGTAGAATCTTTTGATGAAGTGTAATTGAAGTTTAATGATTTGTATTATGAAGTATAGTGATTTGTATCTAAAGTATAGTAAATTTGTATTTCCTTTACATTGTTACTCAAGCTATATCAACGCAAAATGTATTACTCCGATGAGTCTCCTCCATGTGTTAGACGCCTTGTACATAGTATGGAAGCCTTCGCGTGACTGAGGTGGTCATTCTTAGGTTTTAATATTGTGTATGGCAGACTGCCATGTTTAGGGTACCCTTCGGGGCGTGACAGGGACAAATTAAATACAGACGATTATCTAATTCCTAAGAGATGAGATAGGGAATTGGATTTTTAGGTTTGCAAAACGGTTTGGGAGGATGGATGTTCTATCTGTTGAACCATGTAGCCTTCATTTTTAGGTTGGAGATTCTTTCAGAACTTGTTGCTCTTTTCACTTCCAACAGTGATTTTATATGAAAATATATGCATGTGATCATGGCTTGAACCAGGCAGCTAAAGCATCGGGTGGATGTAGTCCTAAGAGAGGTGAACTCAGTGGCGAATTGGCTTGGGAGTAGTGCATGACAGCAAAGAAGGTGAGGTAATTCTTTTTGTGCCACCTAAAGCGGCTTTAAGTTTTTGTAAAAGAGACTAATTTCATCATGTTTTGTATGGGGAGAAACAAACTCCAGTCAAATTCCTCAAAAGCCGTGAGCTTCTTGCTCTTACATGTTTTGATTGAAATATATTTCTGTAGCTCCGCTAGAAAAAGAGGAAAGCAACCAAGAATCATACTAGTTCTCTAATACATAGACATGCATCCTACAAGGCCTGAACATTTTGGGATCTAAATAGTGGGTCATCATAAATACTGATATTAGACCATTAGGATCGGAATTAAATTCTATAACTGGGCGCACTAAAATAAAATGACTAGGTTGATGGACCCAAACATGAGTGGTCAAGTTACACGGACCCTTTGCAGAGTTGAGTATTTTGTAGGACTGTTATTAGGACTAGTGTTTGGGAAGTAGAAGGATGCCCGTAAAGTCCTTAATTTACACGTACCTTTGGGATATGGCCCTGATCTTCAAGCTGTAAAGGGGTTGCATCGACCTCTTCGGTTAAAAGTGCTGGTTTAGAAACTTCCTACAAGTATAAACACGAGAGTTAGAGACATTAACAAAATTTTAGATATTAAATTTGAAAGTGCTCATGCTTGTTGAGACAATAATTTGCGTGATCATCAAGCTATATAGGGGTTGCAGCGACCTCTTCACACAAATTACTGTCTCATGTCTGGTAAGACAGTAATTTGCATGATCAAAAGTTTATAATAGCAAGGAAAGTTGCGAGAGATTGTGGTAGCGCATTACCTTGCTCCTCTTCAATATGTGCCTCGACTCATTGCTCCATAAGCCTTTATGGTACGTTGTACAATTATCTTGGAGGATTTTCCTGCCTAGGTCTTTCAGTAATTTATGCATCTGCAATTTATTATCATCACTGATCTTCACTAAAGACAATGCTTGTAATTTGTCAAGAGCTTCTGTCTCTGGGAATATTTGTTTGTCGGCCTCATTAGAAAAGCAGGCTATGTCAAGAAATATTTGTTTCTGATTTTCTTCTAATCCTTGATAGCTTAGCAGCAGTTTTTGTGGGACATCCCCTAACGGGATAGCTCTTAATGCCCTCAAAGTGCTTTCCCATTCTACTTTCTCCTTGCCAAACAAAGAGGATCCTATTACTTCAAGAAGCAAAGGAAGGCCCCAGCACTCTTCCACCATAAATCTTGTAAAATGAGCAAACCCATCCGGAGGAAAATGTCTTCCAAAGGCGTGATGGCAAAAAAGTTGCACAGATTGATCAAAGTTCAATCCATCCAACTGATATATCACTATTTGCTCCACCGGGACACAAAGCACATCTTTGTTTCTGGTGGTCAACATGATTTTACTACCAAAGCCAAAATAACTAAACATCCTCATCAAAACTCTAATCTGAATCCTGCTATCAACATCATCCAGAGCAATAAGAACCTTCTTATTATGAAAAAATTCTCTGATCTTAATCATGCTTTTATCTATGCTATTCATTGTATTCCATCCCTGCTCAAGAATAATCGAGAGAAGTTGGTCTACCGAAATCTCCCCTGACAAGGTTTCTCCAGCGTTGGCGACAAAACTACTGAATTGAAAGTCATCGAAGGATTGGTTGAAGATGTATCTGGCCAGAGTGGTCTTTCCCATACCACCCATTCCTATAATCCCAATAATGGGAATAGCATTAGTATCATCAGAAATCACTTTCATGATTTCTCTTGCTTTTTCTTCAATTCCGACCATGTGATCCATATCCCTCTTTCTCACTGGCCTTTCATTGAAATACATATTGCAAGGATTCCTCAACTCCATTTTAACCTTCTCAACTATTCTTCTAATGGTCCTGCCTTCGAAGCTGACAATGTACAAAATTTGGAATGAAAAAATAATATTAATTAAAAAATAAAAAGATTCGAAAACAAAATTAAGTTTAGTTCAAAGAGACATTCTTTAATCTTATCGGAATTTATGACCGTTGGTCACAATCGGGTCGTTGAAACTTTGTTGAGAATGAATTTTTGTTTTCTAGAAACAAATGTAAATTCTACTCTCTTACATGCTTTAAAATTAATTTCGTCGGCCTATGCGAGTTGAGAAACATTACTGACCTCGAACCATCCACGACCAATCCTTTCATATCCCCAATACGTATCAAAGCATCCTTCCAGCCTTGCACGGTCGTCCCGTCATACTTTATTATATGCGTTTGTATTCTTTCAAATTTGTTCCTAAGACTTAGTATATCAGAGGGATTGACCCTGTAAAAGATAGGCATAACCTTAAGTCTCCCTGAATCCACACATTTCAAAATATGTGCCAACTCTTTAAGACAGTAGGCGCTCGAAGCATAGTCCTCAGAGATGATTGTTATGGCTATTTTCGATCGTTCAATGGCTGCAAGAAGCTTCCTCTCGATCTCTTCCCCGAAAGCAAGTGAAGGTTCATCCATAAAGACCTTGATCTTTGGCTCAGCTTCTGTGAGGCACAAGTAGAGATGATCTACAATATTTTTCCGAGTATCTTCTCCTCTAAAGTTTAAAAACACATCGAATTCTTCTTCGGAAGACTCCCCGATCGTGGCTTTTATTGTATCACTAAGGTTGATTGCTGTGCTTATTCTGGACGAGCTCGCCATTTGATTATACTACCGTGTTTTTGGGGAAGGAAAATATTAATCTCGGATAATGTTAATCTACCGAACATGTACCCATCTACTGGAAAGGACCACCCAAATTTGGCTACACCCTCCATTGAGGGTGTGCCAAATAAACTTGTGGGGCTCTTGCGATCCCACATGCGATACTGTATGAGATCCCATAAGCTTATTTGACACACCCTTAATGGAGGATGTAACCAAATTTAGGTGATCCAAGGACCACCATCTATCTCTCCCATCTACTTGGTTTAAGTACAAGCGTTTGTTGACTTTTCAATAACAACAATTAATTCCCACGGATTGATTTGTTCTATGGAAGTCTTCGAAGCTTCAGAATCGAGAAAGAAATAGATCCCCACTTGTCGGTAACAGAAACATAAGCAAAATTAAATGCATCAATAAAATAATTTTACGAATTGTAAGAGAATTAAGAAATAATATACCGTTTAAAAAATAATAATAACAATAAACGTATATCCTGAACCGTTGGAAAATTGCGAACTCTCGTGCTTCTTTAACGAAAATCTATAAATAAGAACAAGTATGTTGATTTTTTTTTTTTTTTTCCAAAGGTATATTGAAATGGGGATAATGTTATTTGGGTGTTTCGTCAATTCTATACATGAAATTTAAAATTAATAAATCTCATATTCAATCTCACTTTTATTTGTTAAATTTACTATGAGTTAAGCAAAATATTATAGATTAAAAAAATTACAAAAATACTATTCAATGAAAAATAGTCCTAGAAATAAGCAAGTTAGAATCGTCTCTGGAAAAAACCAATTTATGATGTATTAAACTCGTCTTTTCAAGAGATGAGATTCATTAAATTTGTTTTGAACTCATCTCATAAATAAACAAAGTAACACATGAACTCGACTCTCGTCTTTTCAAGTGATGAGTATTACAATTATAACTTATTTTTCAAAAAACAAGTTTAATATGCCTATTTTGGGGATTATTCTTAATGTAGGAAAATTTTTGTAATTTCCTATTCAATTATTATTATTCTTTCCTTATCCCAATTTACTACTTCATCTTTAAGTTATATTCATTGATCAGTTAGTTCATGTCGCCTTGTACTCTCACATTCATTTATCTGGAGATAATAGAAGGGAATAAAACAACTATTCTCCTCCTAACTATAACATTATTTACTTGTAAAATGGATTGTAAATTCCTGTTCCTAATAATTTTTTAATTTCATCTGCAAAGGCAATGTTAAGCCCACATATTTCAAGTGACAATCTGCTGGTAAAGTTGAGGTACGAGGGTATTGAAGATCTACAAACACCAAACAGAATTAGTAAGGCTTCAAAGGGTTATTCGTTGTGGCCATTCTAATCCTTAAGTTAATAATGAGTTTTGAGGTCGCCATTTGATTATACTACCGTGTTTTTCAGCAAGGAAAATATTACTCTCAGATAATGTCAATCTACTGAACATGTTCCCATCTACTTGGAGTAAATAGAAGCGGTTGTTGACTTTTCAACAATTAATTCCCACATGATTGATTTATTATATGGCAGTCTTCGAAGCTTCAGAGTGGACTTCGAAAGAAATCGTTCCCCACCTGTCGGTAAGGGAAACGTAAGCAAAATTAAATACATAAATAAAATAAACTTACGAATTATAAGAGAATTAAGAAATAATATGCCGTTCCAAAAAAAAAATAATAATAAAGGTGTATCCCGAACCGTTGGAAAATTGCGAACTCTCGTGCTTCTTTAACGAAAATTTATAAATAAGAACTGGTATGTTGATTTTTTTTTCTTCAAAGGTATGTTGAAATGGGGATAATGTTATTCGGGTGTTTCGTCAATTCCATACATGAAATTTAAAATTAATAAATCTCATATTCAATGTCACTTTTATTTCTTAAATTAACCATGAGTTAAGCAAAATATTATAGATTAAAAAAATTACAAAAATGCTATCCAATAGAATATAGTCCTAAAAATAAGCAAAATAGACTCGTCTCTTGAAAAAAAAAAACAGTTTATGATGTATTAAACTTGTCTTTTCAAGAGATGAGATTTATTAATTTTTTTTTGAACTTGTCTCCTAAATAAACGAATCAACACGTCAACTTGTCTCTTGTCATTTCAAGTGATGGCTTCATTACAATTATAACTTCTCTCTTCAAAAAATAAGTTTAATTTGCCTATTTTAGGTATTATTCTCGATGCAGGAAAATTTTTGTAATTTCCTTTTCAATTATTATTACTCTTTCCTTATCCCAATTTACTACTTTAAGTTATATGCATTAATTAATTAGTTCATGTCATCTTATACACTTACATTTGTTTATTTGGAGATAATAGAAGAGAATAAAACAACTATTCTCCTAATATTCATATTACGTTATTTACTTGTAAAATGGATTGTAAATTCTTGTTCCCAATAATTTTCTAATTTCTTTTGCAGAGGAAATGTTAAACCCATATATTGCAAGTGATAATCCGCTGGTAAAGTTGAGGTACGAGGGCATCGAAGACCTATAGACATAGAACATGGTCGGTAGGGTGCCCAGGGATTATCCATGCAACTACTCCAATCCTTAAGTTAATAGTGGGTTCAAGAGAAATAGGAAAACTCAGATAATGTGTTTTTGATGGTGTAAAATTCATCATAACTTTGGTACATAGGTCTATTTATAGGTGACAGTTAATACTAGAATGTGGCCCACAAAATATTTGTTGTTGATGTGACACATCCCCAAATCTAATAAATCCTTTGAATCAAAGGTGATGAATATGATCATTTGTGGTAAGGTAGTCGGACTGGTGTTCATTCCCTCAAGGAGATAAGAAAGTGGCATAAGTTGTTATAGGCCTCCATGTGTGGAGTCACAACCAGGATTGTACGCAACTTTGGTCCTCGTAAAGTTAAAGGTCCTCTATGGGCTAACGGTCTAAAGCATGAAGCTTTTGGGCTGATGTGTCCAAGGGAGTTTCTCATGGGCAGACTGGCCATTAAGTGGGGGTTAGCCCAATAGATTCTAGCTAGATGTTCCTTATCAATGTTTGCACCTCCTAACTCTTGTTATGAATCATTAAGGAAAGTAAGAGTCTCAAGAACCATCAGTCAATATATTGGGCAATGATCGGGAACTTCGAGTTAGTGTCTAGCCATTTGAGTTGCATCCCTAAACCACTTTGTTTAATTTAACCATTTTGGGGTTCACTTCAAAATTCAGCCAGTTTGAGAGGATAGAACTCGAGGAGCTCTTATGACCCTAGCTGGCTTTACTACTTGTTAGAGTTAAGGGGTTACCTATGATGGGAGTTACCCAAGGTGATAAAAACTTGCTTTGTCGAGGGCCTTGCAAGGCTCATTATGGCATAGACTAGCACCTTTGAACAAAGTGATGTTTAGAAGTGAGGTTTTAAAACACCCGCACATCTTCCAAAGAGGCATTTCCCATTATGACTTATCGCATGCTATATATATAGCTTTGGACAGCCAAATTTTTCTAAATCTTCCCCCTTTTATCACTCTATTTTTTACAAAGAAAAGAATTTTCCATCTTTTCCTCTTGATTGCACAACACAGCCTTTAGTAGAGAGAACCCCAAATTGTAGAGAGGATCATGGAGAGCCATGAAGGAAACTCAAGTAATTCTAATGACCATTCTTCGCTTCATGATCCAATAACAAGGAGGTAGGATAAGGTTTTTTGAAGAAGGGGTCATGCTATTTCTTCCTCTAGTGCAAATGACTTGAGAGCTAGGGGTAGGGGTAGGGGTAGGGGTAGGGAAGCTGTGTAGGAGTTTGTCACTTGGCTATAGCCCTAGTAGTAGTGCATTGAGTATTATCGATGGTAACTCTTCATCTCGAGGGGACAATAGGTATGAAGAGTTAAGTAAGAGGTTCTATAAAATACGTCTAAGTAACTATCTTATAGATAGTGAGGAGGCAGAGGTAGTGGCCCTGCTTTTCACTAAGGCCACCATAGGTAAGGGACTCGATAAGGTCAAAAGTAGTGTCACTATGATAGAGACCATGGCATTTAAAGAGAAGTTCATGTTGGGGTTCCCAAAGGCATGGAAGGTCTTGATCCCTTCCAAGGAAGATAGATATTGTATATTTTTTGGGTAAGAATGGGTTTGCCATCTATTTGAAACACTTCGGGTATGGGCTAAGGGTGCCCTTCTCGAACTTCGAGAATAGCATATTAAATTACTTCAGGTTGGCACCTAGTTAGATCTAACCAAACTTTTGCATGCTATTGGTGGCCTTCAAGACTTATGTACGATTATGGTCGTGAGGCCGACCTCAACCTTCTTCAAAAAGTATTACACCCACAAGCCTTCCAAGGATAAGTGGTGGTACCTCACAAAACAGCCGAAATCCCCAAAGAAACTCTTTGACGACCTCAACAGCTCAACTAGTCACCTCTAGAAAAGTAAGTATTAGGTTATGGGCATCAGGGAAGGGACCAAATACCAATTTGATTTTTTTGTATCCTAGTGCAAACCTATCCAAAAGGAAGAGACCATTGAGCTAGGCATTCATGATGCTGAGTTGGTAAAAAAGATAAATGCTTCTATGGAGGAGCGGGGTGATAGGCTCTTACATGTTGCTAAGGTAGTAAAGAACTACTTGAAAAGCTTGTTGATTACCTCCAATGGGGAGGTTGGAACTAGAGGTATGACCTCCCATCCTCATGATAGATTTGATCGTTTCTTGCTTTTCTCCCCACCTAGTCAAGTTTTGCCTAGGAGGACTTGTTCACTCTAGCATGTTGAGGAGTGGACCGTCATCGTAGGTTGATGCTCGACAAGGCATACTTCTTCATTTCTTTGTTACCTTGTTTTTTAGTGTATAGTTGATTTAGGTGGAAGGCTTCTAAGTAGAGGTGCTACAGCATTACTAACCCAGTGTGATGGATCCTCAAAGAAGAAGCAAAGTAAGGACGTCAAGAGGAAGACCCCATCAAAGAGGCCTATTACCAATGGTCAAACGAAGACTATTGCTACCTGGGCTTCATAGGGTGCTTCAAAATTTGGCCTCCTGGCTAAGAAACAAATGGTAGGGGAGTCTTCGATTCAAGCTACTCAAAAGGTAGCTCATGGTATGCAAAGGGAGACTCATGCTGTTGAGATGCTAGCATAGGTTCAAGGTTTTTGGTCACTTGAGATACAAAGTCCTCTCACTCCTACAAGAGAGATGAATTCACCTAAGGTGCCACTATCTCCTCATGTTGAGGCCCTTGAGAGGTTTACTCATACTCTTAGGAAGATGGTAAGGTTAATGGGTCCTTAAATTGGTATGGATCCTCCCTAGGCTATTATTGATACTCTTATCAGTGTTTTAGATTCCAGGACTAGTGTTTGAGGTTGAGGTCTACCTACATCTAGAAGTATTATGAGGCATGACATTATAATCAACCGGAGCTCCTATGGGAGCCTCATATTGCCCCAAGATGTGAAAGATTTCAACCAGCTTTATGATAGAAAGATTAGGAGGGAGATAAACATATTTAACTTTGCCATACGTAGAATCTATGGCATGAGCTTGGTGTCTCATAGGTCAACTTAGTATGTCAAGTTCCCATTTCTTACTTTATTTACTATGTTTACTATAAATACCAAATTAACCCCTTTGTATCACTTTTCATAGATTACATGTCATGTTTATATTGCATAAGATTGCTTATATATTTAGTATGATTAATAACTTACTTTGTCTATGTAATAATGATAATGAATATAATTCCCATCTCACTTAGTCACAACATGTGCTTGCCCTTTGTAGAGTTGTCCATCTTAATAGTCGTTTCAACAATACTGGTAAGTGAGTAACCATCCTGATGACTTCTATTGGTTCTTTTAGGCTTAATGTATGAGGCTAAAAGGAAGAGACGAAAGACACTTAACCTAACCATACATTCTAATTCACTTGCTTCTAACTCATATCACATAAGGAAGCAAAAATGGAAACAAGTGTGGCATTACCCATGCCTTCCTAAAGTAAAGCACTTCACTTGGCGAACTCTTAAAAATGCTATCCCCACTCAAAGGAATGTGGTAAGAAGGAAGGTAACTCAATCTCCTAGCTCTTGAGTACCTTCTCCTTTGCTTCCCATGGACTAAAGTAGTATGGTTTGCTTCCACGGGCATTACGATTATCATAGAACAAATAACATCTTTAGATGTATAGCTATTGTCTTATTAAAGAAGAGAGATCGGATATCAACTCTATCATAGCAGTTGAGACATGCACTAATTAAGATGGACATATTATGCAAAAAATCATCTGAGATCCGCGCAATTGAATAGACATCAAATATTGAACATGGTTTCTCATGAAATCCCATTGCTTTTGACCCTAATGATCTATCACCTCTTCAGTAGTAGCTGAAAAACATTATAATCCATATGGCAATCTAAATCACGTCCAAAATGAACCTAAGCCTCATACATTTGCAGGTACTCGAACTCCATGATGTATTCAAGCAACAACAATTGTTGCACATCCATGAAGTCAAGCGATAATTGATCTAACAAACTTAAATAAGCAAGAACTCTATTCCAATGCATATGGTGCACACCAACTTTCCTTAGCAATGGACTTACGCACCTTGCAGCCTCTAATGGCCAACTTTATCAAATTGAACTGCGTCTCTTTCATGCATCTATCCTCAAGAGATGCTATAGCAAGCTTTATAGCTTGCGACACAAGTGGTTCCCTATGCAATGGAGGTGTTCAGTCTGTTAAATAAATAGTGTGGATAATGCCGAAGCCCCTCACTATTTTAAATAATATTCTCTTTGCGAGGGACAAAAGCAAGTTGAATATAGTGGTAGACATGCATTCAACCATGGTGTTTAACATTATGACCACGGATGCAACCGGAGCGGGTTTAGGACGGGTCACATAAGACCCGAACCCGATCCACTTCCTAATAGGATATCCCAAACCTGCCCCACGACCTTATTGGGTTTTTTATTCAATACCCAAACCCGCCCCTATGGGGTTTTGACCCTAACCCGCCTCACCCTGTCTCGCAACCCACTTTATTTCTTTTTTTTTTTTCCCCTTTTCAACTCTTAGTTAAATTCAATTGCATCTTCCAACAAAATATTAGGTGGTAAGCTGGCAACTAGACTTCAGTATGGTCTAAACCTAGCTAGGCTAGTTACAGCACATTCGTCAATTCACAGGCTCATAAAACTAGCTATTTTATTTGTTAAAACAACAAAAATTAATAATATTATAAAAATAACCTTTTAAGAGATAAAATTAAAAATTAAAAAAAAAGACAAAATAAAATTAAAACTATTAACAACCATTCTTCAAGATAAAAATTAGTAGGGTTTTGTTATTTTAAATTTCAAACTCAAATTTTTAAATTGTTTATAATATAATGGGTTCGAGATACCCATCGGGTTTTTTAATGAGCCGAACCCGACCAAAAACCCTATAGGCTTGGCATGTAATTTTCCAAACCCATCTCACGACCCTATAGGGTTTTAAACTGTTCAGGTGGGCCCGGTACCCTATAATGACCCGTCCTGGTTGCATCCCTAGTTATGACTAGACAGTGGCACTTATAGAACAACTCACAAACATACAACCGGTGCTAGAGAATTTCAGCAATGTGGAGTTCAACTTGATCAACCACTAGGCAAACTCAATAGTCAATTGTGCCATTCATCATTACAGAAGGAAGATGTGTCCTAAAGATTAGGTTCAAGCACCACCATCTTCCTTGCTTGCTATTTTTGTGTTTTGATCTAGCATGTATTTTGAGTTGTTCAAGACATACTTTGCACTAAACTTTTACATATTTTAATGAATTGTTTCCTTATCTTACCAAAAAAAAAAAAAAAAGTTTCTACCTAACAATATAGTTATATATTTTGAAAATTACTCAAAAGTATCAACTACAAAACTTTAAATTCATTTGCTTTTGGTACTTTGAAATATATAAATTAACATTATTCTATATTGCTATTTTGTAGCTATATTTAGAGACTTCACTTGTGCCATAAAAGAATTAGGGCACATAAGTGGTCTTCTCTCTTAACACATTTTTTATTAGATTTCAATTAGTTCAAAATATAGAGCTGTTGTAAGCTTCTCAACACTTCATATCTTTTTATTTAGTTTATAATAATCAATATGTCAATTCCATAATCTAATTCTATAATTTTGCAAGGGAAGTTAGTTAAGAATCTAATATAATTGAAATTCTACTCTTTAAAAATATTCATGGAGTTATATATATATATATATATAACTTTTTTTCTTTGCAAACTATTTTTAACATTCTAAGTCTTAATGTATATTTCCACATTTCCTCAACTAATAAAATTATTGCCTCATCATTTGTTGAACCTCCATTTTCTCTTATACACCCCCTCTCTCTACAGTTGTTTTGCCTATCCTCTGTCTTTATTCACTTTCTTCTTCATAAACTCGATAGATAAGCAAACTACTAAAGCGGTTATCCACAAATTATGGACCTAGCAAGCCTGAATCCTTGAAATTAGGCATGCAAGAGAAGACACAATTAGTGGACACCGAAGGTTAGTCGTTGTGCCCACTCTAATTCTTAAGTTAGTAACTAAATTGATAGCAAGACAATTGAAAAGTAACAAAAGTAAGTATATGTGAATCTCAATGTTACTTGAATGTGGCATAGGGTATTTATAGAAGTGTATCTGCTAGTAATTAGGAAAGTGGATAAACTCTAATAAGAAAACTACCTTTTGATAGATTAGGAAAATGAATTTAGAAGGATTTAGCAGCTACATATTCTCATATTAGGAAGTCTTCAAGAAACTATCATAGAAATTTAGGATGAAATCGACTAGAGGCTGTCAAGCTGCTAGCAAGGAAGAACTCATCATTTCCTGGAGACCTTCTCAAGATTAATTATCAAGTTATCGTAGGCTCTTTCCTTAAGCAAGCCTATGATCTAATTTTAAGATTTGTCATTAGGATAAGTGGTCAACCCATGGTCTAAAGAGGTTAGATTGGGCTTAGGCAGACCATAACCAAAGGATGGATTGGGCTTAGGGACCCGTGACCAAAATCACCTACCAACACTTACACCCCATCTCTCTTTAATGATAGGTCTACAGGAGAGTAAGCCGATATATGAACTCCTTAAGCCGACATTTGAACTATTTGAAATACAGAGTTGGAAGAGACCTCCTTTACCAAGCAATAAAGACAAGTTATGATGATGGTGACATTAAATCCTTTAGGAGTTTCCTTCTAAGTGAAGCATTTGAGCAAGCGAGTGAGTATGAGCAAGCAATACCTATTCTGAAGTGAACAACAAAGCTTTAATGTGCTATTAATGATAGCTTGAGCTCGTAAACAAAAGATAACCCTTAGCTTGCAAACTATAAAGCTATACAAGGTAAGGTATTAAAGTATTGAGTTATTTTGCGTGAGTACTTTAAAAAGGAGATTGACATTAGTGAAAACAAAAATGTTTATTTTTGGTCTATTTGTTTCATTATATTCTGGGCATTCTAGCATTATATCTTTATCATTTTCAAATAGATGTTTGTCAGAAAACAGATGTTGATGCAAAACTAACAGTTTTACTCATAAATTAATCAAATAGATATGATATATATAAGTTATAGATTTAGATCAAATACAAATACAATACAAATAATAATCTAACAATCCAAACAAACCCTTTTTTCTATAATTTCTCACTTTAATTTATTAATTGATTAGATTAATATATGTAAATTTTAATATATTAAATTAATTATGTCTACTAATTATAAGCTTGTCGTTAGTCAAATTATGAATTTACAAAAATATCAAAATATAAGCCATGCTTTTGTAATTTTTCCAATGAATATATAGAATGACAATCTACTACAACATAAATGACAGTACACAAAATTATGTTTGTACCTCTTGTTTATAATGGAAGCAAAGAAAAAAGTAAAGATAAAAAGCACCCTACATGTTTTGGCGTGTTAAAGTACCTTGGTTCAAATCCATGAGAAATAGAATAAAATGATACTGGAAGTAAGAGTGAGCTCCGTTACGTTTAATTCCTCTTGGACAATTATCATATCCAAGGCCACTAGAAATGGAAAAAAGTACTCATTCCCTTAGAATCCTAAAAGACTAATATTAGAGTTTGCGCTGCTTCAAGTAATTCTATAACACAATTTTTGGACGCTATGTTTGTGGCAAAATATACTTCTATTCAACCGCATGCTTCGCGATCTTATAAAAGATTCACTTTTCACTAGATAACCTTCCATATGTTTGTCATTTTTCAACAAAATTGGGAGGAAAAAACTTCGTTATTAGGGTATGCTCAAAAAAATATTTTAAATCCAATCATGATTAAAAAAATGATAGAGATAGAAAACATTTTAATATGGAGAATTTGACGTAGTTTCTATTAGAAATAATATGCATCGATTGTTTTCTTAGACCGGTTGATCGAACTTCATCAGACATCAAATTCACTTCTCTTTTTATGAAATTTTATTGCATCTATTCCTACTACAACGAGCTTTACCAAGGCCAAAATATCCTAGATCTTCCTCAAATTTGTGTCCCTGTGTTCTGAGCTCTATCCTTGTCTTGTCGCATGTTATCTCATCGTCAGCAAATCATATTTTCCATCCAAAAATTTTAGCCTCCAATGTATTTGCCTTAAATGAAATAGAAGACACAAAATGGCAAGAGTGTCATATGGATTTAATGTCCAAGCGAAGATTTAGAAGGGCCATCTTTTATTTGAGAAAGTTCACAAAGAACCAATGCTCTTGATCTTTTTTATATTATTTATTCCAACCATTTGCTTAAATGTGGCAAATAAGTGAATCTATAAGTATATATGTTACTTCGTTTAATGTGGTTTTCACTGTGTAAGCAAAGACAATCAGCAAATCTATAAACTACATTTAGAGGTATAGATTTAATCTCTTTACTTCTTTTGGCCCAAAATAATAATAACAATAATGTATTTTATTAATATCGCACTCTACCGGACTCAACTATGATAGATTTTATTTTTACAGTTCTTTAAAGTAGAAACCAGTGCAAATGCTTACAAAAAGGCTCACTAAGATTACAGCAATCATACGTTGATCCAAATAAGAAACAAATGTTAAATATTTATTCCTAGTTTTTCTTCTGAGCAAGTTTTTAATTTCTTGAAGAAGGTGCAAAACTCGATGGTGACTCGTTTTAATATTCTCTTCAAAAATTGAAATATTGTCGAACTGTGCTCGAGCCTCAAGCAGTTGATCAGTACATCTTTTAAGCTCATCAGACAAAGCACATACAGTAGGAACGGCATTGGTCAACTTACTCTCCTGGTTGCGTTCCTTTGCCTTCAATGATGTTAACCTGGCTTCCAACAAAGCAATCTCTTTCTGTGTCTTTTGTAGAGCATCTTTGACCATACTTAGCTCGAATTTTAGATTTTGGATTTCATCAACTTTTTCCATTTGAACTTGTGTGCATCTATCAAAGGTGCTTTGGGCAGATTGAATCTTATCGAGATACTCGAAAGTCCTTGCAAAGGATGTCAAAGCACTATGGAAAGCCATTACCAACTCTGCAGGTACTTCGTGAAGTGTATTTGATTGTCTCAAGCTCTCTAATGCTTGTAAAAAACTTAGAGAAGTGAAGTTAATATCAGCTGCATTTGGAAGATTGATTTGCTTAATAAATGAATCCACTAAGGAAATGGCCTCTTGAGTAGAGAAAGGGAGCTTTTCCTCCATTGTATAAATGGAATTTATTTCATCAAACAAACGATCTAACTGTGCTATAGGTTGGCTCTGCATGAAAAATAATTACTATTGCATTAGCAAATGTTGCAAATTCTGAAGGCTGCAAATAAAAGAAGCATAATAAGTAAGTGATATGAAAAATTTACCAAAGAAGTCTCAGCTTCCACACTTTCGAAACCTGTCATTGATGTATCCCCAGTGCTTTCACTGAACTGCAGGGGAACTTCAGGAGTGACCCTTTGAAATTTACTCACTTTCCTAGATTCACCAAACTCATGTTGCAACATCCATGACTCCTCTAAAGCCGCCATTGGCTCCTTACCCTTTGCAGTTGTTGTTGTTCGGTTTCTTTTACTCTAAAGTGCATATAAAGATAATTTTAAATTAAATGTAATTGTTAACAATTTTTTCATTAGTTCATAATAATGCAATAGACTTTTGACAGTAAAAACTCTCGATGTTGTTGGAGCTTTTAAATTGCACCTAGATATGGATGATAATTGTTAAAAGCGAAGTGAGTAATTCTTGATCTCTCTCTACCACATCTCCCTAACTGCGACACTCATAAAGCTTTAGTGATGCATTGAAGATATAATTGCATATATTTTTATGAGTTAAGGTCAGTGCAAATACACATCTAAATTTCAAGTGGGGATAAGGGAAAAAATTAAAAATTAAAAATTAATAACTAAACTTTTGGGGTGAGAAGTTTTTATGCTAGGATAGTTGACACACTTTGAATTTGAATCAGACAGATTCTCCGGTCTAAGGTTTAGGTCTCAAAGCATATGAAACATGCATAAGGCATGTGGCCTAAACCCTTTGTGACCTAAACCTTTGACCATCATAGAAACTGATTTTGGACGATTAGGATCAGACAGATTCTACGGTCGGGTAAGCTAAAATAAAATGACTGGATAAATGGACCTAAGTAGGAGTTAGTGAATGGTAGGATCTTTGGCAGACTAAAGCATTTTGATGAGTTGTGATAAGGCCTAGCATTCAGGAGGGAGGAGCAAAATAATTAACTAATGCACCAATAAAAATATAAATTGCACTTTATAAGTAGTTTCACAAAGTGTCTTGGTAGGATTTGAACTCATAAACCTCAAGTTGCCGTGAGTTTCCTATGCTCTAACACCTGGGTCAACACCTTCTAGACTATCGACATGTAGTGATTATTATAACATAAATTCAGTATATTTCATATGAGATTACATGTTATATAAATATACGTCTTAAAATACAAAATAAAGTAAAATCTGAGAACCAAAGTGAGTAGAAACCAAATTTTAATAGCTTTAGAAAATTCTTAATCTGAAATATGCAGTTTGGTTAAAAAAAAGAAAAAAAATTAAATTGCATTCGTTATGGTTTAATTTAATTTGGTACGAAGGAAAAATCAAATCAAGCCACACCCACTCTTAGGACTGCTTAGATAACGTGAGGATGTCTAAATCCCTTTTTTCAGCACCCAACATTTTACACAAATGTTTCTCCACCACCATATTTGTTTTACCATGAATATATTTATCTTGTTCTCTGCTTAGCATAAACCTTTGAATTAGTAATTCTTAGACAATATATATATATATATATATATTCCATTACAATCGGAAGAAGAGATTTAAACCTGTTCCATTCCATTGAGGAGACTGGTAGTAATGCCACAACCATTAGATTATAATGCTATTGATAATTTTAAAATAGTATTTGAAATGTTCAACTCCATATTTTTACCATTTCAATTGTGTTTCTCTTAAACCATATGATTGAAAATTAATTGTCATATCTTGTATAGCTATTTGGATTTGAATTTTATATTATTTAATTGCACAATAATTTTGAATTTCCAGAAATGTTTTTGCTAACGGTGTGTTACATTATTTTTACAAAGTTTATCAATGGCACTTATACGTCTACTACGTAGACTATCCATGTGGGAGAGGGAGACGATGGTGCATGTGCTCAACGTAAAATACACACTAATTACTAGAGTCTATAAAACGAAAATCTCGTTCATATTTCACATCTACGTCCAGTCTTTCTTCTCAGTAAAACAAAGCGTTCAACGTTACGTTACGTTACGTTACGTTACATTACCATTAAATTTATCGTGAGTTTGGTATTCGATAAAATTTAATAAATTATTGAGATATTAAGGTTCTTTGTTGAAAAATATTTGACGGAAATTTATGTTGATGATGGGACAATAGTAAACACTTGGTTAAAAACTATCAAAATCTAAAGATGTGCTGATGCAGTACTAAATTGTTAAAAATTAAAAGTATAAACACTTAGTATGTTAATATTCTATCATCAAAATAAATATCCACCCAATATTATTTAACAGAGAAATTAAATTGCACTTTAAATAAAGTTGCCATTTTATGTGGTTTGACTCACAATTTGTCAATTTGTCCATAAATGAGACTCATACGTCGACTACGTAGACTATCCATGTGGGAGAGGGCATTCTAAATTTTTGTCGAGTAACGTAGGGTTGGTTCGTGTTCGTGTGTTTTCTTTTTTTTGGTTTTGTTTGGTTTGGTGTTGTCTTGCAAGTTGTAAGTACATGAAACCATGCTGAGAAGTATTTGCTTGTGCGGAAGTAGGAGTATTTGGGGTTTGTTGTAACTGCAAAGTCAAATTTTAGTTACCCTTTTTTATCCACAATATCCGATTGGTTTTGACAAATTACTATTAACTTGATATTTTGTAAATTTTTATATATATATATATATAATAGAATAAATATATTGAAGTTTATATTTTATCAAGTAGAGACTTGTGCCATTGATGAATATTTGAATTGGGTTGTGTGCTACAAGTCAACACTTTTCTTAATTGTGTTTTACGATATTGTCTAGAGAGGATGAAAATGAGGGGACTGATGGGTTGAAATGCCAAAGATTCTTAAAAAGTTTACTTCATTTGTAGCTTTCCTTTGTTTAAAAATTGTACACATCTGCTCCAGCACTAATGGGAAAGAAATAGAATAGAATAATATATATATATATATATTTGGTCCACCAAATGTGCAATAATTGATGTGCGAATTAATGGGAATAAATTAATGCTGTTTGGAAGTGGAGACTTAGTCTTAAGACGCCAGCTCTTTCCATCCTTAATGAAAGGTGTGACCCGACTGAAAAGAAAAATTATCCTGGTGTCGAGTGAAGTTGGCCGTTCACCATAACCCATCTTATCTTCTTCAACGATAAGGACATACATGCTAGCTATTAGGAGATATATTATCTCTCAATATAAATATCTTTTATTTATCCATAACCTACATTAAATTAAATATTCAAAATAAAACAAATTTCTTTCAACGGGGCAAAATTCTTCTATATTCCCAACCCCCAAAACAACACCACCACCACCTCAATTATCAAGATTTTTTAATGTAATAATTTTTTTTTAAGCTATCTCAATTATTTATCAAACGTGTAAGTATATAAAGAATGTATTAGACAATGTATTGGATGTTCAAATAAGAGAATGACATAGAAACGTTACTTGAATCTCTGGAGAACAGCTCTGTTCTCCAAGCTGTGCAGGAGTTACGGCATCCTCATCAGTTAAAAGTCTTGATTCAAAAACTTCCTGCAATTTTAGATGTTGAATTTGAATGACTTCATACATCTGATCAGACAATATTCTCTGCAACTAAGAAGTTCATTAGAACGGTTAATTTTAAGAGACTGTAATTACACATTACCTTGCTTCCCTTCAGCATGTACCTTGACTCATGCATATACAACTTGTTATCACTGTCAAACTTCACCAAAGATATTGCTTCCAATGTGTCAAGAGCTTTTGTGTCTGTGGTGTCCAACACATGAAACAGGCTCTGCTTGTCGAATCCGTTAGGAAAGAAAGCTATGTCGAGGAATAATTGTTTCTCATTATCATCCAATGCTTCATAGCATAAAAGCAGTTTTTGCTGGACACATTCAAACGGGATATTTTCTAATTTCTTCAAAGTGCTTTCCCATTCCACCTCCTCCTTGCCAAACAAAGACGATCCTACCACTTCAATAAGCAAAGGAAGACCACCAGTCGTTTGTCGAGCTGTGGTGACGCAACTACAAAATTCAAAGCTATGCTTGAGTTGGTTGTTGATGTATCTGCCAAGAGTTGTCTTTCCCATACCACCCATTCCGAAGATTCCAACAGTCTGAACACCATTACTATCTTCAGAACTAACTTTAATGATGTCTCTTGCTTTCTCATGAATAGCGACCAAGTGATCCATATCCCTCTTTCTTTCTTTTCTTTGATTGCGATTCATCTTCCGAGGATTCTTCAACACTATTTCAACAATCTCAATAATTCTTCTAACAATCCTGCCTTCATAGCTGACAGCGTACCAAATATGAAGGAAGAGAAAATAAAAAAGACATAAAAACATGATTGGATTTTACCTTAACTAGAATCCGTGAATGATTTAAAAGAAGCACCCTTGTATGCTTTAAGAAACATTTATGTGTTACGTACCTCATACCATCCACGATCAATCCTTTCATATTCGCAACGCCTTTCAATGCTTCTTTCCAACTTTCCACAACTGTACCAGGATATTTTATTATGTGCGATTGAATTCTTTGAAATGAATTCCCAAAACTTCCTATATCAGAGGGTTTGACCTTGTAAAAGATAGGCATAACCGTCAGACTCCCGGTCTCCATACATTTCAAAATATGCGCCAACTCTTTAAGGCAGTCATCACTCGAAGCATAATCTTCTGAGATGATTGTTATGGCTATTCTCGACCGCTCAATGGCTGCAAAAAGCTTCCTCTCGATCTCTTCTCCAAGAGGAACTGAAGGATCGTCCATGAAGACGTTGATCTGAGCTTCTTTGAGGCTCAAGTAGAGATGATCTGCGATATTCCTCCGAGTATCTTTTCCTCTGAAGTTCAAAAACACATCGTACTTTTCTTCCAAGGAGCTCGGGACTCACTCTTGCGCTATATCACCATTGTTGATTGTTGTGCCTAGTCTCTCCAAGCTCTCCATTTGAGTCCTGGTAGTTAAATGACGATCCTGCTGTGTTTCTTTAGAAAGGCAAATATTACTCCAGATATTCTTAGGCTGTGTTTGGATCGAATGAAATCGACTGAAACGAAGAGAAGGTAAGAGAAATGAAAGGAATTGATTGTGTTTGGTAACTTTATTTGCACCGGAAGTGGGATGATGTCGACGGAAATGAGAGGAAAGAGGGGCTCAAAAATTTTCTGTCCGATTTTGGGATGAAAGCGGTAGAAATGAAGGGAAAACTATTCAAGTGACAAAAATACCCTTAGAAATACATTAAAACAGTTAAAAAAAATTTTAAAAAGGGATATTTTAGTCTATTACATATTTCACTTCCTTTCATTTCCTTTATTATCCATACCAAACAACATCAAAAATAATATTTTCATATCATTTCCTTCCGTTTCTATCTCACAAATCCAAACAAAAAATAAACATAATATTTCCTTTCATTTTCTTTCTCTTCTCTTCTTCTCTTTTCACTTCTTTCCGTTTCTGCTCTCGTTAGAATTTCCAAACATAGCGTTAATCTACTCAACATGTACTCACCACTCATCCACTTGGTTTAAGGGAAACACTGTCTCGTATCTTGTGCCAAGAAAATGGCTTCAGGTAAAAAGTATTAATAAAGAAAAAGGGCCAAAAAAAAAAAAAAAGAAGGTTTCCCGCTTGTTTTGTTCGGTTTTTGCTTTTTATTTTTTCATTTTTTCATTTAATTTTCATAAAGTCAAAAGCATAAAAGAAAATGTTGAAAGAAGCTACAAAATTAAAAACTTGTATCTTTCAAAAGTTTCTCTCTGTTCCTACTTTACTACATTCGGGTAACAGGGAATAAATTCTAGGTGTTATAACTTGTGTGTATGGTTATATATCATATAATACTAATAACATGTTTGATATATGGAAATAAAATTGTGAATTTAAGTTTTATTTTCTTTTCTATGTTCAAAAATTTATTAGATGTCAAAATTGCAGCTCCGTTAAATCAGTGGATCCAATGGGGGAATGAAATTCTGTCTTTAGATAGGTTGAATCGGTTCCATATTGCTATCAGAAATTTATAAAAAAGAACAATTACCTTCTTAATATATAATATATGTTTACTCCATTTGTAATTAGGTATATTTTTTTGTGAATATGAGTATGCTATATAAATAAAACCAACAAGGACGAAACTGATAGAAATGGATAACGTTTACAATTGCTTTCCATTATAGGTCATTCAACATCCCAACGATGGCGTTAAGTCGCTCATAACAAGTTTTGCACCAAATGTGAAATCGATTAGCAGGAATAAAAAGAGTGATTTCATTTGAAATCACGAGTGCTAATGTGCCTTGGATGATCCACACATCTCAGGATCATGTGTTGATAAGTACATTGAACTATCCATGTGGCCGAGAGCCCTTACAGCTCAAGCACAATGACGCAATCATAAAGAATTCAAGTCACTCAACAATTCTTCACGTTGACTTGAATTTCCCAAGTCAACAAAACCAAGAATAACTCTCTACCATCTATGCTCCTAAACGGCATCATACTATGGGAACATTCACCAAGTCTAAGCTATGTTAGAACTTCTCTATAGGCAACAACTTCGTTAACATATTTGTTGGATTATTTATTGTGGCTATTTTCTCTATAAAGAACACCTTATTCTCAATGACATCCCAAATGAAGTTTAACTTGACATCAATATGTTTCAATCTTTCTTGATAAACTAGATTTTTTGTCAAGTTTAATGAACTCTGATTATCACAATAAATGATCGGTCTTTGAATATCTAAGCCCAAGCTATCAACAGGACCATGCAACCACATGCCTTGCTTAACCCCTTCTATCAATGACATGTATTCAGCTTCTATGGTAAACAAAGTAATAGTGGATTGAAGTGTTGCTTTCCAATTGATAGCACATCCACAGAGGGTAAAGATATAGCATGTTAGGGGTCTTCTCTTTATAAGGTCTCCACCAAAGTCAAAATCTTTATAGCCAACAAGGTCACCTATAGGACCATTAGCACCATAAACCAAGCAAACATTACCCATGCCTTTCAAGTATCACATAATCCATTTTACTCTTAAACCTGTGCACCACACTAACACATGAGCTAGATCCAGTCTAGTGCAAACTATAATGTACATCAAGCTCCCAACTACACTTGAGTAAGAAACTCTACTCATGTAATATGTTTCTTCATTTGTACTTGATAATGCACAACTATCAAGTTTGAAATATGTTGCCAAATGAGTACTTACTAGCTTAGATTGTGTCATCTGAAAAGACTAAAGCACCTTGTCAATGTAATTCTGTTGAGAAACATACAATAGGCTATTCTCTTATCTCTTTAAATGTCCATACCTAAAATTTTATTGGTCGTACCCGAATCCTTCATGTCAAACTCATTGTTCAGTAATATCTTTAGACTGTTAATTTCGGCATTATTCTTAGCTGCAATTATCACGTCATCCACATATAGCAACAAATAGATAAAAGAACCATTTGACAGTTTTCTAGAGTAAACACAGTTATCAAACTGATTATAAAAAAAAATCATGAGAAAGCATCAAATCTCTTGTATTATTGCCTAAGAGGCTATTTCAACCCATATAAGGATTTCTTCATCAAACACACAAGATCTTTATTTTTGGAATCAAGAAACCTCTTTGGATATGTCATATAAATGTGTTCTTGTAGATTCTCATGTAAGAAAGTAGTTTTTACATCAAGTTGCTCTAATTCAAGATCTAATGCTCTTACCATGGCTAAAAGAACCCTTATGGATTTATGCTTTACAACTGGTGAAAATACTTCATGATAATCAATTCCCTCCTTTTGTGAAAAAACCCTTTGCTACAAGCCTTACCTTGAACCTAGCTAGTTCAACTCTAGGAATACCTTCTTTCATCTTAAATGCTCATTTGCATCCCATTGGTTTAACACCCTTTGGTAATGGTACAAGATCCCAAGTTTTATTCTTCAAAAGTGATTACATCTCCTCATTCATAGTAATCAACCATTCTGATGTTTCTTTACTCTGTACTGCTTCTTTGTATGACTTTAGTTCATTATCATCAATACTCTTTGCTACTAACAAAGCATATGCAATAGAATTAGTATCAATGATTTCAACATAATCTACATACCTTAAGGGCTTTATTTTGAATTTAGGAGTTTTATCCTTTTCAATACACCAAAATCTATACCCTTTCACTTTAGTTGCATGCCCTAGAAATATGCATATCATTTCACTAGACTCAAGTTTACCATCATTAACATGAGCATACGCAAGACAGCCAAGTATATGCAGGCTAGAATAATCAAGGGGAGTATTGTACCATACCTCTTGAGGAATCTTATAATCTATTGTAGTTGATGGAGATCTAAAACACACACTATTAACTATCTCAGCCCAAAATTGCTTTGCAAGCCTAGCATTTAGTCGTATGGATCAAGCACGTTATGTGAATGTTTGGTTCATGCGTTCTACAATTTCGTTTCATTGTAGTGTATGTCGTACAATGTGATGTCTCACTATACCTTCCTTTTTGCAGAACTCATCAAACGATATGTTACAAAATTCTAAGTCATTTTTTGTTCTAAGTGTTTTGACCTATTTCCAAGTACGTTTTTCCACCATGGTCTTCCACTCCTTGAACCACCCAAACACCTTATCTTTTGACTTTAGAAAATACACTCAAACTTTTTTAAAGTAGCCATCAGTGAAACTAAAAAAATATCTACATCTACTATGGGATTCAACTAGAGAAGGTGTCACGCCCCAAAGGATACCCTAAACATAATAATCCGTTGCATGCTAAATGAGACTTAAGAATTACTACCACAGTCATTCAAAATTCTTGTGTTAGTATGCAAGGAATTCCCTTACGACAATAGAATACATAAATAGTTAGAGATAGATAGTTCAAATTGATAGGATATGTATAAAAACTTAAACCACAGATATCTTAAGGTCAGTTACAAAATACTAATGGGCATTCCTCTACTAAACAAACGTCTAGGTATTATCTTTTAAGTAAGACCCGATCATTTAAGGTTTATTATGAAAAGCTATACATAACTAATCATAAACTTCTAATGGGAAACACTCCTAACATCGCATTACTTTATTTGGTCAAGTTCAAGGATGCAACCATATGTACGGGAACTGCATCAAAAATAAACTATGGGGGTATAAGCTACGATAGCTTAGTGAGTTTCAGTTCCAAAATTAAATACTTCATCAAACAATAGGGTAAGCAAGTTATATTAGACAACCATATGAAATGCACAAGCACATGAGCACTCAATACATAAGACTTTCCGGGAGTCCTATGTTGAATGGATTTATGCCCTCCATTTAGGGTTAGGTGTTTCAGGTCCATACGACCATAGATTTCAATTTTTCTCATTTATATAGTGGTTGATTCAGGTGCCTACCCACTCACAATTTTGTAGTTGATACAAGTGCCTATACCACTTCCATTTTAATTCAAACCATTCATGCTAACATTCGAGTTTACAGGATCCTCGTTACTCAGCTATTATGCCTTCTTCCCACAAAGGTATAATAACAAATGCAATGTGACTCAATATATGGTATGCATGGTCAATTTAATTGTAAGATCATGGCATATTATTTAAGTGGATTATAGGCTATCATAGATATGACAGACATTTCAATTCTATACTACATCATACAAGTATTTATAGCACTTTCCATTTCGATATTCCTATCATAAATTCAACCAAATAGAATTCACATGTACCTTTAAATTTTATCTTGTCCTAATTCTAATGCCACTATCATTACAAGCACACTCAGGAGCACATAATTTAAAGATAGTGAACTCACTTGACCATGGACACCGATCTCTAATGGTAGTGATCCAGAAACAAGAATTTTCCCCCGATTCAAAATCACCTAAATGAAAGAAATACCCAAATGAGTATTTCATACCATAACTAATTTCAACTTATTAAATAAAACTCTTGAGTTCGTAATTTCCGTGGTAGATGGAAATTCCAACTTAAAACGGCCATAACTTGGTCAATTTAACTCAAAATTTCGCAAATAAGCTATCGATTCCTATCTACTTCAAAAGATCTATCTATTTATGATGTTATTATTAAGTTTTGAAAACGTTTAGATCTCAGAATGCTCAAATCAGATCTTATCAGTAGCTAAAACTTACATTTCCGAAGATTGTTTTGTGAAATTTACATTATTTTTATCAAGAATATTAGATGTACATGCAATATCTACAAGTTATGATCATGAATGACATGATATGAACTATCTTCATGTAAATCCTTAATGATTTTTTATTAAAAATATTTTTTTTGGAAAACTTTTACTTTGTAACAATTTTAAGAACACTTGATTGAGAAAACTAGCTTTATCTTTTTGAAAATCATCCATATTTTTACTAGGATAAAGCCTTAATGACCTATATACCTAATACCTTCATTATCTTAATAAAATTCTTCATTTAAAGGTTGGAAAATAGATGTTTAAATGTAGGTTTTACCTAGCGATGAATTTTACATAATTTTTGGAAATGAAAATATTGTTTGATCCTAGTTTGAAAACCTTTTCCTTTGTTTTAGGTTTATACTTTGATAAAACACATTTACTCTTATAAAAATCAAATCTTTATTATATCTATTCCCTAAGGATTCTATTTTTCTATTAAAATCCTCATTTTGATATTTGGAAATAGGTGTTTAAATGGGGATCATTTTTAGATCCAAATTTTGGGAAATTGTTTTTGAGATTATTTCTTGTGAAAAACTCATTTAATCTTTCTAAAATTAGGTTCTAATCAAACCTACTCCCTAATGCTTTCATCTCTTTAATAAAACTCTTGTTTTAGAGTTGGAAAATAGGTGTTTTCTTGGTATTTCACCCTAGTTACGAATTTCAACATTTTTGTTGGTGTTGAAACATAAATTAACTTAACTTTTGTAATCCTTTTCTTGTTTTGAAAATTTCTCTTAGTAAAACTTAGATCAACTTATAAAAATCACTCATTTATGATATCCATCGGCTAAGCCCTTCATTCTTCATGTAAGATCTTCATTTTTGAGTTAGAAAATAGGTTTTCTAAATGGTTCTTTCTCAACATCCGAATTTTCAAAAATCACTTGTTGATAGAAACAAAATAGATCTTGAGTTTTAGCAACACCTTCATTAAGACTATCGTATTGCAAATCTTTCATGCATTAAAACAAGTAACTATGTCATTTTAAGTACTCTAAACAAATAGATCTACTATACTACTCATGTTATGGATGCAAATACAACATAAACAATATGTAGATGAGAGTAATAATGAAAATATATGAACAAAATTTCCATAAGAACAATACATAACAATAATATAGCAAAATACTAATAAATCAACTTTAATAATAAGATCTATACATTGTGATGGTAAGAATATCATGTTTTAGTATTTCCACATCCTTAGCATAAAGCTCATAGGGATTTTTGGTGGAACCACACATGTATGATCTTGTCATTACATGTTTTTATAGTTGTAGGGTCAAGATCTATTACCTATTTAGTGTTTGAAGAAGGAAACTTGAAGAAAAAAAATTTTGTGTGTGTGGTGAAAGAAGGCTCACGGCAAGGACGGAGAGGGAGAGGGGAAAAAAAAGACTTTACAAAAATTTGTCTTGTTAGAAAATGAGAGAAAGTGAGAAAGTGAAAAAGTGAAAGGTAAAAGAGAGATTAGATAGGAAAATAATTGAGGTTTTTGTGTGATTATTTAATAGAAAAAAAACCAAACAATTTGTGGGCATATTGGGGGGTGTCATGCCGGTTTAAGAGAGAGAGGGGAGAGGGAAGTGTGTTGATTTGTTTTGTGTAATAAAATTCAAATTTAATAAGTAATTTAAGTAATAAAAGTTGTATTGGAAAAGAAAATGTAAGGAAGATGATGTAAGAATGTAAAAATAGGTTGTAAGGATGTAAAAATAAGGTATGGGTGGTTGTACTTAGTGCATAGTGTGAAAGAAATCAAAAAGTTGATTAGATAACTAATTTACCGATAGTAATGAAAATACGATTAAAGGGATATAACTGTATTTTTTATAACTCGAAAAATTATTATAAATATATTTTTGAATTCCTTATTAAATTTCGGTTCTAACGAGTCCTATATATTAATTTTCTATTTTCGAATCCTGGGGATCGGTTTTCGAGAACAGATCTTGATCAAGTCCGAAACGAATGAATTGCTCTGAATTCTAACCTTATATGTTTCGATAAATTACTTAGGGCTATATTCTAGAGCTAACTCATTTTTATTGTTCCGAGGTTCCATTCTCAGGATTGTTGGACATAGGGTTTCTAGGTCCAATTGGTCCAAGGATATTGCAACCTACCCCCTTAACGGAATTTCCTAAACCGAATTCAGATTGCTAAGAAAATGAGGGCTTACAACCTACCCCCCTTAATCAGAGTTTTGTCCTCAAAACTGAAACTTACATATCCCTTTTTAAAACAACTCGTAATACTTTCTCTGAATTTCCTCTTTGGTCTCTCAAGTTGCCTCCTCAAATGCGTGGTTTCTCTATAATACTTTCACTTACTGGGTTTCTTGGTTACCCAACCTTTGCATGTTCGCATCTAAGACGTGCACTGGATGTTCTTCGTGGGTAAGGTTTCTTTTGACTGAATGGGTTTTCATTCTGTGATTCTTTTTGGGTATGGTATATATTTCCTTAGTACCGAAACATGGAACACATGGTGTTTTCCTGCTGGCTTTGGGTCTAGGGCCAACCGATACACTAGATCTCCAACTTTTTCTAGTATCTCGAAGGGTACAATGTATCTTGGCTTAACTTTCCTTGTACGTACTCTTCGTACCTCCTTAATGGGATTTACCTCTAAGTTCACGTGATCACCCACTTGATATTCAAGAACTTGTCCTTCCACGTTGGCCTAACTCCTTCGCGTGTCTTGAGTTTCTTTCTTCTTTTACTATGCCATTCCCACTTTATTAACCGCCTTTTTTTATCTTAAGTTTGACCCATTATTAAGCTTTTCTATGTCATCCCAAATTAGAGGTATCCTATGACGCTGTCCATACAATGCTTCGTAGAATGGCATCTGAATGGTCGGGTGATAGCTGTTACTGCAAACAATCTCAATTAGCGGTACGTAGTAATTTCAATTTCCCTTGAATGCCCAAACACATGCCTTCCGGGGTCTGGATTGTCCACTCAGACTGTCCATCAGAGGGTGATAGACGGTGCTAAAATATATCTTTGTACCCAAACTTTTTTTTTTTTTTGTAGTTTTGTCCAGAACTTATGAACCCTGGGTCTCGATTTGATATAATTCCCGCAGGTACATCCTGTAGCCGTACTATTTCTCGAATGTAGAACTTGGCTAGCTTGCCCTTAGGGTATGTGATGTTGGTTAGCAAAGAGGGTACTAACTTTGATTAATTAATCCACAATCATACAACTGCATCACAACTTTTTTAAGTCTTTGGGGTAACCTCACATGAAATCCATGGATGTCTGATCCCATTTCCTTTTAGGGATAAGCAAAGGCCTTAACATTCCATCTGACCTTTGGTGTTTTACCTTCATTCGTTAGCAAGCCTTACATTCCATGACACACTTGGCTATATTCCCCTTCATACCGTCCCACTAGTAGTGGCTTTTCATGTCTTGATACATTTTGGTACTTCCGGGGTGTATAACGTAGCCGAAGTTATGACCTCACTCAAAATTTCCTTCCTCAACTCCTCATCCTCCGTGACGTATAGCTGTCCTTTCCTTCTGATTACGTCCTCCTCATTTATCACATGGTTAGAGTATTTTCCCTCCCGAACTTCCTTCTTAAGCTTCTATATTACTTTTTCATATTTTTAGCCTCCTGGATTTCCTTAACCAAGGTCGGTTCCAAGTTCCAACACTAAATGGCTATCTCTAATTATGCACTTTGTCTAGTGAATTAAATCCTCACTTCCCCGAATACTCTCGTTAGTCCTCTTTTGGCTTATGATTAATGTAGTCACTTCTCCCTATCTTTTCTCGTACAATAATTGATTTCCATGTTATAATCTTCAATTGGCTCCAACCATCTTCCTTATCTCATATTTAGTTCCTCATGTGTAAACAGATACCTAAAGCTTTTATGATCTGTAAATATATACCTTGCATCTTTGTCCATATAGATAGTGCCTCTAAAGTTTCAAAGTAAAGACAATTGTGGCTAACTCCCATTCATGTGCAAGGTACTTCTGCTCTTGTGAATTCCGATTGTCAAAAATCATAAACAATGACCTTTCTTTCCTGCATCAGTACACATCCAATGCTATTCCCTGAAGTGTCACTATACACTGTATAAGATTTCTCCGGGTCTAGCAAAACTAAGATTGGTGCTGATACTCGCTGTTATTTTAATTCTTGGAAGCTTTACCCCTGCTTCTGTCCATACAATTTCTCATTCCTCTGCGTTAACTGGGTAAAGGGCTTAGCTATGTTCAAAAGAAAAATCCTTTACAAACTTGTGACAATAATCAACTTATTCCAAAAGATTCTTATTCTTGTCACTATTTGTGGTTGTTTCCAATCCACAACAACTGTGATCTTCTTGGGTCGACCAAAAGATCTTTTCTCGATGCAACATGTCCTAGAAGGATATCCAATCTAGCCAAAAGTTGTACTTAGACGGTTTAGCGTACAACTCATTTTCTCTTAGAGCTTACAGTACCATCCTAAGATGCTTCTCATGTTGCTTCTCACTCTTTGAACAGATCATAACGTTAGCAATGAAGAATATTGCATACCTATTCAAGGGTGGTTTATAAACTCTATTCATAAAATCCATGAATACAATTGGTGCATTAATCAAACCAAAAGACATCACCAAGAATTTATAGTGCCCATATCTGGTACAAAAACCTATCTTTGGCACGTTTCTCGGGTTTTATCCTTAATTGGTGATTTCTAGAGTGTAAGTCCCTGTGTCAAAACATGCGTGCTCCTTGTTACTAATCGAATAGATCATCAATCCTAGGAAAAGGGTACCTATTCTTGACTGTATCTCATTGAGTTTACGATAATTGACTCATAACCTCAAGGATTCATCTTTCGCCTTCATAGGCAAAACAAGTACGCCCCATGGCGACACACTAGGCCCTATGAGCTTCTGATCCAACTGTTCTTGCTTTTGAACTTTCAACTCCTACGGCTTCACCAGTGCCACTTGGTAAGATGCCTTTGATATTGGTTATGTATGCAGGGCTCAATCAACTCTCAAAATCAATCTCTACCTTCTAGGTTAACTTAGGCAATATATGGGGATTACATCTGAGTACTCATCTACCATAGGTATATCTTTTATTTTCCCGTGATTCTTCTTTATCAAAAGTATCCTCAATGGGCATTATGTCTTCATCCTTCATCCTTCATCCTTATCTCACAAGGATTTAATCCATTATCTCGGGGTATTGTGGCTCCTCTAACAACTTCACCTTTTTCCCTTATTGATCACTAAAGCTTACTAACCTCTTTCAATAATTCACAATAGCTTAAACCGTGGTTAACCAGCTCATTCTAGGAATGAATTTGTACTTACTCATCTCTAATACTATCATCTCACCTTTTTAGGAGGGGTATCTTTGTATTTTCAATGAATAATCTTTCGACGTCTCTTGAGTCGACACAACACTTCCTGTGGGTGTCTTGATTCGTAAACTAGAGGTGGCTATGATCATTAGTCATTCGAGCTATCTTAGCAGACTAACGGTGAGGAACGAATATGTTGCCCCTATATAGAACAACACATATGCCTTGTAAACCCTCATTTTCTTAAGTAAACCTGAGTTCGATTTCAGGAAAGATTTAAAACTAGAAACCAAGATCCTAAAGGAATGTCTTTGGACCAATCAGACCTAGGAATCCTATGTTCGGCGATATCAAGAAGGAAACCCCGAAGGAATTAAAACGAGTTAACTCCGAAGTAAAGCTCTAAATCGGAAAATCAACCGGAAACCCTAAGTTAACAAAATCTCAGACAACTCTAGTAGTTTGGATCCGGTAATCCCGGGTTCTCAAACCAAGGAGTCGAAATACGAGAGGGAAGTATAGATTAGCTCGTACTAATATGATAATGCTATGCAATATTCGACTAGCAACTTTTTGACCTATTTCGACCCCGATCGAATACAAGTCTCGAAAAATGTATCCCAGGGCTCGGGACATTAAATATATGATATTAGTACCGTTAGATTTGTAATTTCATAATATTCTAAATATTTCAGTTATATAAATTTTTGGGTTATAAAAGTTATAGTTATAACCTATTTATCATATTTTCATTACTACCGGTAATTTAAATGTCTAATCAACTTTTGTTTTCTTATACACTATTCATCAAGTACAGCCACCCATACCCTATTCCAACTAAGATCGAACAGTAATCACATTTCTAAAATAAGGCATTACGACCCGCCACGTGTCCTCTTTTGAATAGGACACGCTAAGACTCTAATATTCACAAATTTTCAAATATCCCCTGTAAACACACATAAGGTATCTCATAGGGTACTCAACACAACCTGTATAACCTGGAACATAGCTTTTGAACGAACTTCTGATTTAAAACAATCATACAAGTTGGCAATACTAGGTCAATTAAACCAAACCACCAATTCATGGTGAAAACCTTCTTTACAACCTAGAACTTCCTACAACATAAAATCCTAAAGTTTTCACATAAAACATAAATAAATGATTTCCAAGTCTTCAATATATCTAAACACTTCTCTCCTTCCATGAACTTGTAAATTGCAAATCTAACTCTCAACTGGGTAGTTAGGTCTATCATTGTCGTCCCCCTGATCAAAGATCAGATTATAACCCGAAAGATCATATACAATGTCTTCATCACCTATACCTAAATTTTAAAAAGTGAGCTGCGAACCGCAGTACGATAACTCCAATCCTTTAAAGCAAATGCAAATGCACACGCAACATGTATATATATCGAATGCACTTAGTCTAATGCAAGCAGTCAATTTGTTACCTTTTTATAGTCGGTAAATCAACATAGTTAAGAACTATCTATACTCTAGTCTCGAACTCGAAGTAACTCAGACTCCTCTTTAAAAACAACTAACTCTTTGAAAATAAGGTAATCGTATACATATATGGATGAGTGGGTACTCCCCAAACATCCCTGTTTCCTACTAATTCCTACTAATCATGTCTATGCACAAATCCACTCGGGACAACCTCATACATAGATCATCAGGGTGCCTCACCAGTATCACTGTCTGCCAGGTTTTTACTGGTCAAAGCCAAACACAACCAAGCAAACAATTATTAAGTCGAATAGAATTAAGTTCATTATAAAGTTCTATCCCTACAACCAATCAAGCAATACTAATCTTACAAGCAAAAACAACAAGTAGGGATTGGTCGTACCTTTTGCCAATTCCAGGAACAATATCTCCAAATCTACAAATCCCTTATGAACAACAACACAAAATCTCCTGATATACAAAATATAACAGAAACAGAGATATGTAAATCCTCAATCCATTCAAGCCCTAACTTATCAAAATCTCCAAAAACCCTAACCTGATATGAGAAACACCAAATCTTAACTTCTTCTTTGATTAACTTTCACAAAATCTAACAAGAACAACTTTTCTTTTCAAAACCCTAATTTATAAATTAACAATTTCAGAAAATCCATTATCATCATAAATCCATTATTAATTCTAAGATAAAGAGGATGAAGCTTACTTTGATTGATCTCAATTCCTGATAATTCACCAAATGATAGGATCTTTTCAAAACCCAAACCCTAGGTTTCATAAACAGACAAAACCCTAAATCAAAAAATCATTCTCTTTATTTTAAATCTATGATTGAGATGATATACTTACTTGATTTGAATCTTAATCCTTGCTTGTTTTCCTGAAAGATTGGATCTTGATCAAAACTAGGGTTTCCTAGAAAAATCCCTTCAAAATCCAAACAAAACCTTATGAGAACGAATCGATTTATGAAGAACTTGATAGATGAAAGCGAAATTACTTACACTTTGACCAAAATCCAATCTCCACATGATTCTCTCTTCCAAGAACACTCAAGAACTCTAAAAACGCTCTTTGGATGGCAAAGGAGAAAAGGACTTATGAGAAACAAAAACCTTAAAGTCCTATTTATACAAAGCATTTCAGGCAGATAAGCTGGCACTTACGCTAATGGCCTTTAATCCAACACCGACGGCCTTCTTGCCGGCTTTCACAAATTTCATAGAAGTTTGAGAACTTTACGTCGGCAGCTTTCATATATAAGCCGGCAGTTTTCAACCGTCTTAAATGTACTCCAAATCTCTTAGGGTTTTGATGAGGAATGGTGTGACAAACTCGTAGGTTAAGGGTCTATTTATAGAGGTATGTTGCTTAGGAAAAACACTAGGTTCATGTCCAATTTAAGCAGCCAAAATCCATTCTTAATCAAGTTTTTGCCATGTGAAAACAATACAATTATATTTCAACTTTGACCATAAAACCTTCTTATTTAATATCCTTTGATTCTTTGACCCTTCTTAATAATCCTTTTATATACTTTAGGGTTGATCATAAAACCCTTTTATTTTATATCAAATAACAAACTTGCCCTTCTTTACAATTTATTTATCTCTATATTACATTTCTCCCCTCCTAAAAGAACTTTCGTCCTTGAAAGTTATGCTAGCACCTTCTTCCTTGTGTTCTTCTTCGCTGTTCCATTAACAGTTATGCTAACAGATTCCCCAAGAACTTCTGATATAAGCTTTAGCTGAAAAAACTTGATTTTCTCAGCTGGTGACAAGGTTTGTCGAACATTGGTGATGAAGCTACAGTGGTCAAAGTTTTGTACTTAGAGCTGTTCATAGATGAATTTGGCTAGTGTTGTCTTTCCTACTCCAGCTTCTCGATGTATCCTAGCGAGATGCAACTTACTGTCATCCTCGATACTTGTCATAACTTCCCTGACGTGCTTGTGAATGCCAACCACGAAATTATCAGCAACCATGATAGCATAGGACATGCTAGACAAGTGGCGCAACACATCTGTCACAATTTCCTTCGATGTCCTACCTTTGTGGCTGGCATTTTCAAAACATAGCAGATAAGAACTAGCATTTAAATTGCAAAGGAAGTAAAGAAATGTGGCTCGGATTTTAATGAAATATATAATTAAAATATTTGAACTTTAATATTTATTTAACACTTGAAAGAATTTTTTACATAGGCAGATAGTACCGTGAACAAATTAGCTAATGTTGTTATACGACGTGATGTTTTCAACCAATATAATTATGGTATTATTGGTGTGTACAAAAAGTTATTTTAGCTAATAAATCAATCAATTTCAAAGTTTGGCAATTAAATCAATCAATTTCATAGTTTAGATACTTAATTGTATATTTTATCAAAGTTCAGGTACCATTTATGATATTTACACATAATTAAACAATATATTGATATAAATGTATTAAACATATAATTAGGATTAATTTTTAGGGATAATGTCATGAATCGTACCTGAACTTTGACAAAATTTGGAATTAGGTACCTAAACTTTAAAATTAATAAATTTAGTACCTAGATTTTGAAATTGATCAATTTATTATCTTAAAAAACTTGATGGAGGGTAATATTGGCTGCATTAAAATTTTTTAGGTATAAAATTGATCAATTTCAAAGTTTAGGCACTAGATTGATCAATTTCAAAATTCATATACCTAATTGCATATTTTATGAAAGTTCAGATAATATTCGTGACATTAACCGTAATTTTTATTTTATTGTGATATTATTTATATGGGATAATGTATGAATGGTACTTGAACTTCGGAAAAAAATGTAAATTGGAACGTGAACTTTGAAATTAATCAATTTAGTGCAAAAATAAAAAAAAAACTTGATAAATGTATTGTTGGTGTGCATGGAAAGTTATTTCATATATTAGATTGATCAATTTCAAAGTATATGTAGTAAATTGATTAATTTTGAAATTAATGAACTTAGTTGTATATTTTGTTAAAGTTCAGGTATTATTTATGACATTAACCCTATTATTGTATATTATATAATTAAATTTTCATATCAATGTACTTTATTACACTAATAAAAAATTATAGTGTTAAATTAAATATGTGTAAAATGATAATTAATAACTATTAGAGATAATATCACGAGTGAAACCTGAATTTTGTTAAAATCTGCAATTAAACACCTGAATTTTGAAATTAATCAATTTAGCATTTGAAAAACTTTAAAATTGATCAATTTAGTTCTTAAAAGAACTTGATGAATGTACTGTTAGTGTGCACAAAAAGTTCTTTCAGATATTAAATTAATCAATTTTAAAGTTTGAGTACTAGATTGATCAATTTCAAAACTTAAGTATCTAATTGCATATTTTGTCAAAGTTCATATATTATTTATGACATTAATCCTAATTTTTAATAGGATTGAGTGAGTACAACTTGGATAGGATATGGGATTACACCAATACATTATCCTGCAAGGTACATGGAACCAAATTTTTAATTCATAATTTACCCTATATAACATCTTATAATCACTCTGTACCATGTATTTTATAAAAAACTTACAAGGTATTTTAATTTTTTCTTAAATAAGTAATATATATAATATTGTGTGTTACGAAAGATGACCTTATTTTCATATATTCACCATAACAAGACAACTTGTAGAAAGACATTTAAAAAAGTAATATTCTAATGTCACAAGTACAATCTTATGCATAAATTGTTTATGTGCTATTAGACAAGTAATATAAATATGAAAGTTGAAATTTTTAATAAACACATGTAGAACTTATGTATGTAATATCAAACAAAAATGAGGGACTCGTAGAAAATTTTGATAATTAAAAACTTTTGACACTTTTTCTTATACATTAGCCTCAAAAGATAACAAACATTTAGATGTTAAGGGTTAATGTCATGAGTGGTATCTGAACATTGACAAAATATGCAATTAGGTATATGAACTTTGAAATTGATCAATTTGGTACCTGAAAGAACCTTTTATGTACAACCACAATACCTCAGTTAAGTTATTTTAAGTACCAAATTGATCAATTTCAAAAGTTTTCAGATACTGAATTGATCAATTTAAAAATTAAGATACTAAATTGATCAGTTTCAAAGTTTCGGTATTGAATTGATCAATTTCAAAGTTCATGGCCTAATTGCACATTTTACAAAAGTTCAGGTACCATTCATGATATTATCCACCAATATTAATTAAACAATTAAGCACTTATAAACAAAGAATATATATTATATTATAACTAAACACCACTATAGTAATTTTAAATGAAATGGAAGGCTATGAACAATCAATTGCATCAATGAGACGGCACATCTTTTGAAGCTAAGGAGTTTTAAGTAGTGTCATTACATGGCTTCAAAGGAAAAAGAGTAATAGGCAAATGGAAATGTATATAATTCATAATTTTTGGGTTAGATCGATTTTTAGTTTAAAGAATCAAAATTTATATAATGTAAGAATATACCAAGTACCATTTATGTATAAAACATATTATATATATATATATATATATATACACACACGTATATAGCTAAAAACGTTATTCATACATCAAATGTAAAAGCTTTTTTTTCTTAAGTAGGGTTTGACCGTGAATTCTACGATAAGGGGGTTCAACATACTTAAGGAGTATTGTTACAATTTACACCATTTGATATTACAACTTACTATGTATGGGAAAAGAATTTGATAAAAGTTTGATCTCGGATAAAAAATACTAGTAACTATGATCAGGGACGGACAGGATCAAAAGCTGGGTGACCATCATTAACATCATTAGAATTATTGAACTCATGGCATTATTGTATGAAGGAAAATATACCTTAGAATATCAAAGTATAACTTATTGCCCTTTTCTTGTAATAAAATTCATCTATAGTCCATATTAATTTTTCCAACAATACTTATTCTATCTAAATCAAAAGACAATTAGTGAGTTGGATGATATTTAGTTATATTAATAATTAAATTATTTATGATTATAGTATTTCTGAAAATTGTTATGTGTATGTGAAATCACATAGGATTATCACCATAATAAAATGAATTAAGAAAAAAGATTCATGGGCCAACGATTTGTAGCCTAGTGGTATCTTTCTTGGTCTATCAAGTGATAGCCATAAGTATGATTCCTTCCACTCTTCGTTATAATGACCAAAAAAAGAAAAAAAAATTCATGAAAAAGCAAGAAAATGAAAAAACAACACACAATAATAATATGTATGCCAGTATCATCGATACAAATTATATAACGAAAAGAGAACTTAAAAGCGAAAGATGACTCGGTATGTTATATGTAATAAAAATTTTAATATTGTTGCATATGATGGCCATGATGGTAGTGTTCTTTCTATGTGATGAGAATGGTAAAACATGGTATTCCATTGTTAAAAAATTTGTGACATTTGATTGTGAGTCCATGATTCTTGATCTTGAAAAAGATTACTTTTGCAATTCTATATGATTGTTATATATTATTTGTATTTATATAATAAAAAAAAAACCCCACCATTCTGGGCTGTACCGTAATGGGCTCATAGCTTGTCTTTCATTTCTTACCAACTATTCAGCACAACAAGCCTTTAAAATTTATTGGGACAGCATATTTGGGCTGTGGGATCAGGGCCCTTATGGACTCGTATCTGATTATGATAATCATACATATGTGTGTGTCAGTGTGTGTACTATTTATCATGTGATATATGGTTTTTATCCTAGCTCATTTTCCAAGTTAAATATTTTTTATGGGATTTCTAAAGAGACAATGTTAAAAATACTCAACTATTTTTTTTTTTTAATTTTATACCCCGAATTTTAAGTTGCTAAATATTACAAGCAATCCAACTTTGATTTTACTTTTTAAAATTTACATATAAAATTTAAAATCACTAAATATTATACTCAATTGAATTTTTACTTATCATATTTATTTCTTCAATCTTATTAAAAAAGATATAGCATCAAACGTTATTGGACAAAATGTAATAAATTAAAGACAAGTTAATAAATATGACAAGCATAATAAGTCCAAATCAAAATAATATTGTACTGAGTTTGAGTTCAAACTTGACTCGAAATTTTATAACTCGAACTCGGCTTGAGCTTAATTGAGCTTAAGATATTAAGCTAGAAATTGACATAAGATAACATTATATAAAATTGATTAAGATTGTTTAGACTCAATTTATTAAAAAAATTAATTATAATTTAAATAATATTAATATCGAAACTTGATTGATATTAATACTCAGCTTATAAGCAATAAAGCTCGATTAAATTTACAAGCTAATCAAGCTAAACATACGAAGCCATCTCGTCTCTCTTTGTCCTCCATGGATCTGCTTCTCCCAATTTTGTTCATCGCCCTTCCATATAGACGTTGGAACGGTTCGGGTCGGTTTCTGACCCGAACCGAAACACCAGAGCTAGGGCGGTTCCAGTTCCACGCGAACCGTGAACCCTTTTTTTTATATAAATTAATCGAAAAATAAAAAAAAACCCTAAAATCAACAAAAGCAATTACAACTTATTTATACCCAAAATAAATATTTAAATTTTTTTCAAATAAAATATAACAGTTAGCAAATAATGAACACAATCACAGAACACATAGTAGTTGATTAATATACAAGCAAACGATGACAAATAAATTTCATTGCGCCAGACATTACGTATTTCTTCCACAACAACATGAACACACTAACTACAACAACAACAAATAACTACCCATAAATCGTTTTTTTTTTTTTAATTATCTATACATGTCGGGTCGGAACCACCGGTTCTGGATTTGGGATGGCGGTTCTCGACCCGGAAGAACCGCTGGTTCCTTGCAGAAGAACCGTTAGAATCCGTCGGTTCCGATAGGTCCTCCGGCGGTTCTTAACCTTCCCCGTCGGGACGGTTCCCGTGTACGGAACCACCGGGATGGTTCGCGGTTCAGAACCGTCCTATGATGACCTCTACTTCCCTAGCTTCTCAGGCACTGGTTTGATTTGGTTCTCCTCCATGCCATCATTTTTTTATTTTTTCATTTTTTTTGGTGGAGGTGTAGAAAAGCTTATATTGCAGTTCTTGTGGAGAAGATGATTAACTGTACTACTATGATGTTAGCATAATAATATATATTTTTATATATGTAATGAAGATTCTGGGTTTACTGAAGATCCGAAGACTTGAGAAGTCTTCTTCTTCCTTTTTTACTTATCTATTAAATGAAGACCGACAAAATTGACCAACAAATTTTTATCTGGCAAACCTAACATACAACGTTGAAACAATTGATTGGCAGAATCCTTAGACAAGTAAGGAAAAAAAAAAAAAAAAAAAAAGAAGAAGAAAAAATAAACCGATCAATTCGAAAAATTAAACAAAAAAAAAAAAACAATCTGAAAATTAAAGTCTTGATAGTAACTAACTTACTTTGATTTTAAAATCACTATTAAAGAAGGTTTTAAAAGAATTCTATATTTAGAAATGATTTTAGTATAGAAAAAAACCTGTGTTATATAAGAAACAATAAATAATTCTTTATTTTTAATAACATCTCTTCATCTTTAATAACAATAACGTTTTTTCACTTTTAATCACGTGTTTGCCAAATGATAAAACATTTAATTATACATTATCGTAAATCATAAAACCTTTTTATTTTTAACCAAATGACACTTTTACGTTTCATTATAAAACATTTATCTTTATATCACGGCCTGCCATGCTTTCAGAATCGCCTTTAGATTTCTAGTATGCACCGCAACAACATATTAAAGATATTATGACCAATTAATCATCATCACTGTTGTAGAAGCAAAACCCTTCTTTTCTTGGTAAATAAGATAGATGCTGCAGATTTCAAGTTTGTATCAAACTCCCCTCTCTACAAAACTTGTATATATACTGAGCCAAGAGCATAATTTGATACCGGAAAGCTTGGTCCGTCATATTATTTGTACCATTGTACCTTACCTTTTTATTTCATGAGAAGCATAAAAAGTTAAAAAGAAAAGACAGAGATATATATACATATATACACACCGTGGGACAATTGAAAGGAATTCCACATTACAAAACATTAATTAGACACATGAGTTTGGTTTTTAAATAGAACAGAAATCTTGAAAAAAAAAAGTTAAAAAAGTATCTAATAAACCATTGATAAAGTGTAAATATGAAAACTTTAGTGGAAGTATATTTAATTCTTAAAACTTAAATATTTGCTAAAATGTTTTTTTTTTTAAGTTTTTTTGTGGATTCAAGCTGTATGTGCAATTATGCATCGATGAGCAGTTATTGTTAAGATGTATAGTTATTTATTCAGGTGCATTTTACATATCGTAGGCACTAGTGTATAGGATTATTTTGTTATAGTATATAAAGTCCTTTATACTCTATACAGTTAGAATTGAATACAACAAACTCATATTCTTTCTTCTACTTTCTTGTTACTCTGATTCTTTTCTCCGAACTGTTACAGCAGGAGATCTACATGATTGTTGCTTTCCTTCATGGTATCAGAGTAGGAAATCCTCTTTTCTTGATCGATTCTATAAGTTCTTCGTCACTGAGTTCTATTCTTCTTTTCAACAGTAGCGATGAGTGGAGATAATCGAGGTGATATGAATTTGTTTGATTCGATGTCTCTAGTTGCATTTGATAATCCTAATATGAGTTTAGGAAATATTAAATTCAATGGATCTAATTTTGTTGCATGGAATAGATCTATTCGTATGGCCTTAGGTGCTAAATCCAAGTTAGGGTTTGTCGAAGGAATTATTCCTAAACCTAAGGATGATCCGATTGCATTAAAAAAATTGGAACAAATGTGATTATATGGTTCAATGTTGGATTTTAAGTTCAATGGATAATGAATTAGCACAGAACTATCATGATTGTGATTGTGCAAGAGATTTATGAGATCAGATTGTTGAATATTATGGACATTTGAATGGACCTATGGTTTATCAGTTGCAACAAGAGATGTGTAATATGAAACAAGGTTCCTTTTTTGTTGGTCAATATTATAATCGATTAAAGAAAGCTTGGGATGAGTTGCAAGCTTTGAATGTTTATCCCATGTGTGTTTGTGGTCAACTGGAGTTATGTACTTGCAATTTAAATGAGAAAACAATCGATTTTGAGTCACAAACGAAACTGATGCAGTTCTTAATGGGTTTGAATGATTCCTATGACCATGTTAGGAATCAAATTCTTTCTATGGAGCCTTTGCCATCGGTTAGTTGAGCCTTTTATCTAGTCCAACAAATTGAGAAACAGAGGCAAGTTACTATGCTTATAGACGTGGATGCTACTGCCTTTGCTGCTGTAAAAGAGAACTTCAAATCTGTCATAGATAAAAAGAAAGGAAAAGCAAGGATTTTTTCCAAATATTGTAAAGGTGAAGGCCACTCAATGGACAATTATTTCCAACTTATTGGTTATCCGAATGGTATAAGGGAAAGAAGTTTAAATCATCAAGAGGGAATTTATCTTCAGCTTCACATGTCAACAAAGCTGTTATTGGATCAATTCCAACTTTCGAGACTCCTTTTAAGCAGTCTTATCCCTATTCTTCTTATTCAGTTGGTGCAAGTGCTATGGATCCGAAAATGGTACACATGATGTGTCAAGAGATGATGAAGTTCATGAAAGCTAAGGCTGATACAGAAGGCGGAGGCAAGGCAATCTAATATCATTATATCTGTCAACACAGTTCATTCTTTTAATTCAGTAGGTACGCATTCTCAGCTTACTCCTTGTTTTGCAACTTTGAATAATAATGTTAGTTCATGGATAGTAGATTCAGGGGCTACCGATCACATGACACCATTTTTACACATGTTAACACATAAAACCATTCTGTCAAATCCTATTCCCATTTGTTTACCTGATGGAACATTGAAACATGTTACAATAGTAGGCAAAACTTACATTTCTTCAGACTTAATTTTACAAGATGTTCTCTTTGTTCCAGATTTTACTCACAATCTCTTGTCCGTGAGTAAGCTTTTAAAACATGTTAACCTACTTGTCACCCTTACAACCACATCTTGTCTTTTTCAGGACCCGACAACTAAGACAATAGTGGCAAAGGCACAAGAAGCTTGTGGATTGTATGTTTTAGAATCACAAGTCCATTTGAATAAGTCTATGTGTACTAGTATTTCTTTAGTCAATTCTGGTAATAATAACAACTTTTTGCAGTTGTTACATGCCCGTTTGGGCCATACTTCTTTGTCCAAGTTGAAACATTTATCCATTTGTAAATCCTTGGATTTTTCAAATTTCATTTGTGATGTATTTCATCTAGCTAAGATGCATCGTCTTCCTTTCGCAAACAGCAATAGTAAATCTACTTCTGTTTTTCATCTGATTCATCTTGATGTATGGGGACCTTACAAGTTGCCTTCTATTACTCGTGCTCACTACTTTATGACTGTTGTAGATGATTACAGCCGAAGCACTTGGATATATCTCATGAAAAATAAGTTTGAAGTGCCTAGTCTTCTTTCATAGTTTTTCTTGTATGTCAAAAATCATTTCAATGTTGTTCTGAAATTTGTGAGGAGTGATAATGGTTCTGAGTTTATTTCTTCTGCTACACAAACCTTGTTTCACAGTTTAGGGATTATACATCAACGCACCACAATCTATACTCTTCAACAAAATGGTCGGGTGGAGAGGAAACATAGGCATTTACTTGATACCACTAAAGCCTTGCATTTACATGCAAATCTACCTAAGTTTTTTTGGAGTGAATCTGTTTTGACAGCCACTTACTTAATAAATAGAATGCCTATGGAAGTTATGGGTTAGAAATCTCCATTTGAGTTGCTTTTTGGTCATGCTCCTGATTATTCTTCTCTTCGTGTCATGGTTGTTTGTGTTTTTCTGCCATTCCTTTTCCTAAACGAGATAAATTGGATCCTCGTGGTGCTAATTGTGTGTTTTTAGGCTATATTCAAGGTCAAAAAGCATATAAACTGTATGATCTTGCTCAAGCACAAATTATTGTTAGTCGTGATGTCATCTTCTATGAGAATAATTTTCCTTTCAAGGAATTATCATCTAATCCACCATCTGTTACTTCTGATAGTCCATCCCATATCTCTGTTTCGTTTGAAACTAATAATTCCCCAACTTCTACCGTTCCTTCTGTTGCTATTCCATCTTCTGATGTTCCTTCTTCTGATGCATTCATTCCTCGATGTTCTACTAGGACTCATAGGTTGCCTTCTTGGATGAGGAAATATATATGATTCCTCCTCCTGGTTATATTAAGGCTGCACCTAATCTTGTTTGTTGTTTGAAAAAGTCCATTTATGGACTTAAACAAGCCTCACGTCACTGGAATTGTGACTTAACTCAGTTTTTACTTCGTCATGGATTTCATCAATCTTAGAATGATTATTCTTTATTTACAAAGGATGATTCTTCTGGTTTTATGGCAGCCCTTGTTTATGTCGATGACATGTTGTTAACGGGTCCTAATTTGTCTGCTATTCAAGATTTGAAATGTCGATTACTTGAAGCATTTACCATTAAAGATTTGGGTTTAGGACTTGAAATATGTCGTGCATCTGGTGGGATTCATGTTCATCGACGTAAGTATGTTCTTCACATTTTACAAGATGCTGGGATGACTGCTTGCAAGCCTGCCCAAACTTCTCTTCCCTCTGGTTGTAAGCTGGACAATTTTACAGGTACATTATTGGATGATCTTGGTTTTTATAGACGCACTATTGGTCATCTACTTTATCTTGGGTTGACATGTCCCGATATTTCTTTTCCTATGCATCATCTTAGTCATTTCTTGGCTTCCCCTCGCACTACACATTTAGAGGCCTTGCTTCACTTACTGCGTTATTTGAAGCATACTATTTCCATGGGATTATATTTTCCAGCTTGTAATGAAATTCAACTTTTGGCCTATTCTGATGCTGATTGGGCTTCATGCCCTATGGACCGCAAGTCTGTTTCTGGTTTCTGTATTCTTTTGGGATCTGCTATTGTTTCCTGAAAGTCTAAAAAACAGCCTACGGTTGCTACATCCTTAGCTGAAGCGGAATATCGTAGTTTGGCGTTTGTTACTAAAGAGTTACTTTGGTTGTCCTACTTCTTAAGGATTTGTAGGTGGCTGTTTCTCTGCCTATTTCTTTATTTTGTGATAACAAGTCAGCCCTCATGATTGCTGCTAATCCTTGTCAACATGGGCGTACTAAACACATAGAAATTGATGTTCACTTCATTCGGGATCACATTACCAAGGGCTTCATCCGTCCATCACATATTTCTTCTGCTCAACAACTTGCTCATGTGTTTGCTAAATCGGTTTCTGCTGATTCTCTTTGTCTAGTTAGATCCAAGTTGGGTCTTCTTGAAGCTCCAACTCTCCCGGGGGGGGGGGGGGGGTTGTGTCGCGCGCGAGGCTTGTGGGGTGTTAAGATGTATAGTTATTTATTCAAGTGCATTTTACATATCGTAGGCACTAGTGTATAGGATTATTTTGTTATAGTATATAAAGTCCTTTATACTCTGTACAGTTAGAACTGAATACAACAAACTCATATTCTTTCTTCTACTTTATTGTTACTCCGATTCTTTTCTCCGAACTATTACAGCAGGAGATCTACATGATTGTTGCTTTCCTTCAGTTATTGGCATGAAATCGAATGTTTGGTCCAAGATAAGAGTTTTTGGTTTTTACCATTTTGTTAAATGGTTAAAAACTAAAAATCACAAAGATTAATCATTAAAATGGTTAACTATTAATAATGATTCATCGATTTTGGATCAAAATATTAAAAACTAATTATTATGATTCGATTAAAAAAATGAAACTATAAACCCGTTAATCAAATTGTGGACATCCTAGAATAAGCTGTTGGAAATATCCATCCCGTTTAAGCGATTTCCCGCAGCTTCAGTATAAGTTGTTATCCGACCTTGTGCATTTCCTTATTACTGGGAATTGGGATGCATGATCTGACTTTTTTGTATTTCATTAATGTTGGCAGGAATCATCCGAGTTTATTTGTGTATACATATACACTTTTTTTTTTTTAACGAAAAACGTGAAAATTTATATTAAACACTTAATATGTTAAGTATATTCTCCAGCTAAGTACATTCGCTAATAGACCCAGCTTATATTGGGAAAATATTTAATAAACCGAAACATCTATTATGAAAGTTTTGACTCGATAATGCGTCCATTTTGTAATAGCTTCAAGTTTACCTTAACAATATAAAGAAAGAAATCAACACACAGCATTATTTTTTATTTGTTCAGCTCCATATCCCGTTATTGCATTCTGTAATTATGTCAATTCATTATCCCGTCATTGTTTTTTAACGAGCCGGTCCCATTAAGTTGTAATCAGCTGTAGTCGATGAATGCATGAGCAGTTCAATGGGAAAAATCCTCCCTTACAACATTTGGTGGAGCCGGTGGACATGTGCAATGAATGGAGATAGAAAGCCATCAGAAAATGTCCAATAAGGAAAAAATAAATATAAAAGGCCATCCAATCATATTTAATATATTAAAGAAAGACTCTAAAAAGTTTTTGTAATGGCCAATATTAATATATTTAAATGTCTTTTTTCCTATGTATGTTAAAGTAATGAAATATAATAATATAATCAATTCAAAAAAATATCATATTTTATGTTTTACTGGCGAAGACTTTTGAAAAAAATAATAAATTAGTTAGCATATCTAGTTGAAGTGTCCAATTTAAAATTAAATTATATAAATATAAAAAACTTATGGATAAAAAAAATTAATTGGCATTTTTTTTAAGTACATTATTATCAACAGTTATGAATTAAACTAAGACTAAAGAGACAATTTAACACTCAACATTTAAGAATATTTTATTGAACTTATTACATTTACTATTATTATTATTAAGTGTCAATAAAATAAAGATAACAAATCATATTAATGTTCAACATTAAATACTAATTTTTATAAATTATCTTTTAATTATGTATTTAATTGTTTACTAAAAAATATTGAACTATTTAATTTATCCAAATTAAGTTAAATTACATTTTGTAAAACTCATAAAAAAATAAATTAATTAGAATATCTCACTTAAGTGTACAGTCATGATCAATGTGAATAAGATTAACATGAATAAGGCATATTAGTTTAACTAACATATCTTATTAAAGTGCATAAATTTTAATATAATGTGTAAATGTTTAGAAACAAAAATTATTGGCAAATATATTTGAACATTAAGTAAGCGAATTAAATAGAGTTGTGTAAATGAGTTATACGGGCCAATCTGCCGCGTCTCACTTCAGCCTGCAGGTTATGCGAGCTAGCCCTCCATGCGGGCCAAAATACTTAGCCCAACCTGCCTTGCATGCAGGTTGACATGTTAAATGGGCCGGCCCACAAATCCACTAATATTTTTTTATCGAAAAAATTTATATATACTATATTCGATGGAAGATACTAGTATACTTACAAACATAACATGTTTTCTTATTTCACACGATTATTGCAAACAACTTTAGCATTATTTTGTCATAATAGCAAGGAGTCTCTTTAGAAATACCAATACGTTACGTAAAACCTAATAACATAAGAAATGAGAAATGAGAAATGAGAAATGAGAAATAAGAAATGGGAATGACATTAAAAACCTAATAACAATAAGTAACTCCAAGAAAATTCAAAAGATATAATGGAGAAATGTAAAGGAAAGGAATTTAAAAAAAAAAGTATCTTGAGATCACAAATGATACTATTGACAAAGGTCGTGTAAAATAAAATAGTAATTTTTTAAAAGTAATAATAATTATATTGCATAGGAAATTATGGAACTTAGAAAAGGTTTTTACTACCAATATGAAATATTAAAATAGTAATAAGAGCAAAAAAAATAGGAGATATGAAATTGACGAACTAATATATGAAAAATTAGAGAAAATTATGAAATTCTTTTTTTTTTTAATCTAATAATTTCTTTTTCCCCTTTTTCAATAACTACCATTCTTTTTTTTCATATGTTTTGTAGCTCACTTTTAATTTTTATAACAATTTTGTATAACTATAAATATTTTTTAAGTTTTATAATTTTTACCATTCATTGTTGTAATATATGAAAGTATAAAATAAAATGTTAGGATAGTGTGTCCAAAGGAAATGTGCTACTTCAACTAAATTTTGCATTTAGATGTCAAATAGTATATGCTTTGAAAATTATAATCATTTCACATTTATACGTAACATTCTTGAGAGATATATAAATTTCATCTTCAATTAAAAATTATGTCACAAGCTTTCCTAACAATATTAATTATATTGAAAAGTTAAGTTCCATTAAAACTTTTCATAAAAAAAATAGTTGGAGAGACATGTTTAAATTTTTTTTTTCATGTTTTTAAGTGAGGGTTCGCAGGCTAACCCTACCCTGAATGGGTTGACTCGCTTTAACCCACAGGTCATGTAGGGTGAGCCATTTTAGCCTGCACACTGTATTTTTTTTTTCTGGTTATGGCGGTTGGCCCGCATAACCTGCCTCGCTTGCACAGCTCTACAAATTATAGAATTAAACCTTCAAACAACTAATCGAGTCAGGTTAAGGTGAAAAATGGTGCCTTGTCGTAAAACTAGCATTTTTCTAAGGAGTAGAGCCTTGTTTTGTGAAATAGGTCAAACACCAAGGATTTGAGTGCAATTATGGTTATCATAGTACTAATGTGGTGAAAGGAGTCTAGTAACAATTAATTTAGCCATACCCGAGTGAAATGAGTCACATAATGAAAAATTGAGCCTATTTACGGTAATACAGTTCTCATGTGGTGAAATGAGTCTTACGATGAGTAATTGACACATGCTTGGTAGATACAATACATGTATGGTAAAATAAAAATTATAGTAAGGATTCATCCCTAATATGGAGAAAATGGTAACTACACAATGAAATGAGCTTATAACGAGGAATTGAGTCATGTTATTGTAAGGACCTGGATTCACTACCTATTTAAAACATGCAAATCCAGTTCCCAACCACATGTAATACACATTATTACATATAAGGCTGTTAGTAAAAAAAGAGTTTGTATAAATTGTTTGTTTAAACTTGTAATAAAAACCATTCCTTTAAGCATTTTCTTAAGAGAAATATTATACATAATATTACAAAACCTTGTTGTCCTTTTAAACATTAGAAGAAATGACTATAATACATATATTTACATACTTAAGATTACAAAACATAGGTTTGAGATCAACCTATATCAAAATACATATAAGTTATCAAAACATCTAACAACTATTATATCAGTTCAAAAACATATTCCTCCTAATCTTTACAAAAGAATTCCTTCATAGAGGTCGGGGTTCCTAATCATCCCAATCGTCCAAAAAGTCCTCAACATCGATTCTATATCCCAACTGAGTATAAAACTCATCATCATCAACACCACAAATAGAAGATTATGAGCCAAAGGCTCAGTACACAAGTAACAAAAGCAAATAAGTAATGACAAGCACTCTTATACTAAATGCAATGCATCAACTATCCATTTATTATCTATTAATTATGTTTGTAAATCAACAAAGGAGTATTCAAACTTCGAAACAAGCCATTTGGAAGCTGGGAGTCCTAAGTACTGACACAATGCTCAGGGGTTGATATAGGCAGCCCGGGCACCTATATCTCCTAAATGATATAACCAATAATGAGGAAAGTAATTTCATCTAGGGTTAATAGCCATTACTCAACTTTACTTAACTTCATAGTTGTCAAAATCGTGATTTTACCTATACGATTCTACGAGTTTACGATTCTAGAAGGCCCTTCCGAGTTGACTCGTGCGTAAAATCTTTTTTTGATAGAATCTTACGATTTTAATCAAGTCTACATGTAAACTTGGTAGAATCTTACAATTTTAACCGAATTTACCGATTCTACATATTCGAGTCAAATAAGCTAAAATATAAAAAATACAACTGTATATTTACAAGCTCATTAACTATTAAGAATTAAAATGATATATCTTTCTTACGTTTTTATTTGGTTTTCACACACTCTTTCTATCTTGTTCCCTTCCTCCCTTAAAAACCCTTGTTCTATATTTATGAAATTCATTTAGGCTAAGTTATAGCTATAAAGTTTACAAGAAAACTTATTTATTTCATTTATATAATTAAACATTTAATAAGTTGAAAATTTTGATTCTTCTTCAATTTATCACTTATTTCAAACAAAATAATAGAAAATAAATTAATTTTTACTTTATTCGCTCTTTTTTATATATGTTATATTATAGACTAAGAGTTATTATGAAAAAAAAAAAAAACTTAATTTCTTTATTTTTTAACATCTATTATGTGTTCTATGTTTACTATATCTTCTATAAGCATTTCTATAAATTTTTAAATCTATTTTGTAAAGGTTGTAGAAACTTACATTTCTAAGTTTCGATTTTACGTTCCGATTCTACCGACTCCCTAGCGATTCTATATGGAATTGCAAGTTTGACAACCTTGCTTAACTTAATTCATAATATCACTTAGTTCAACTGGTCCTATAAACGAAAACTAAATTATGTTATTTTTTCTTAAAAATAAGTCAATATTACACCGATACTATTCTTCCTATCAAATCGTGGACGCCGCCGGAATAACCTATTGGAAATTTCCATCCCGTTTAAGCTATTTCCCGCAGCTTTAGTATATGCTGTTATCCGACCTTGTGCATTTCCTTATTACTGGGAATTGGGATGCATGATCTGACTTTTTTGTATTTCATTAATATTGGCACGAATCATCTGAGTTTATTTGTGTATACATATACACTTTTTTTTTTTAACGAAAAACGTGAAAATTTATATTAAACACTTAACATGTTAAGTACATTCTCCAGCTAAGCACATTCGCTAATAGACCCAGCTTATATTGGGAAAATATTTAATAAACCGAAACATCTATTATGAAAGTTTTGACTCGATAATCCGTCCATTTTGTAATAGCTTCAAGTTTACTTTAACAATATAAAGAAAGAAATCATCACACGACATTATTTTTTATTTGTTCAGCTCCATATCCCGTTATTGCATTCTGTAATTATGTCAATTCATTACATTATAATCAAGCTTTCAAAATGTGGGAAATTTTCTACACTCGCGTCATTGTTTTTTATGGGACCGGTCCCATTAAGTATTAATCAGCTGTAGTCGATAAATGCATGAGGAGTTCATTGGGAAAAATCCTCCCGTACAACATTTAGTGGAGCCGGTGGACGTGTGCAATGAATGGAAATAGAAAGCCATCCAAAAATGTTCAATAAGGAAAAAAAAAATATAAAAGGCCATCCAATCATATTTAATATATTAAAGAAAGACTCTAAATAGTTTTTGTGATGGCCAATATTAATATATTTAAATGTCTTTCATCCTATGTATATTAAAGTAATAAAATATAATAATATAATCAATTCAAAAAAATTATCATATTTTATGTTTTTCTTGCGAAGACTTTTGAAAAAAAATAATAAATCAGTTAACATATCTAGTTTGAAGCGTCCAATTTAAAATTAAATTATATAAATATTAAAAACTTATGGATAAAAAATTAATTGGCATATTTTTTTAAGTACATTATTATCAACAGTTATGAATAAAACTAAGACTAATGAGACAATTTAACGCTCAATGTTTCAGAATACTTTTTTAACTCATTACATTTACTATTATTATTAAGAGTCAATAAAATAAAGATAACAAATCATTAAATGTTCAACATTAAATAATAATTTTTATAAATTATCTTTTATTTACGTATTTAATTGTTTACTAAAAAAATATTGAACTATTTATTTTATCCAAATTAAGTTAAATTACATTTTGTAAGACTGATAAAGAAATAAATTAATTAGAATATGTCACTTAAGTGTATAGTCACGATCAATGTGAAAAAGATTAATGTAAAAAGGCATGTTAGCTTAACTAATATATCTCATTAAAGTGCATAAATTTTAACACAATGTGTACATGTTTAAAAACAAAAATTATTTGCAAATATATTTGAAAATTAAGCAAGCAAATGAAATAAAACTGTGCAAATGGATTATGTGAGCTAACCTTACCTATGCCCCCCGCCCCCACCACCTTCACATCCCAACCCTACCCCCCCCCCCCCCCCCCCCCCCCCCAACAACAACAAATCTTCAGCCTGCAGGTTATACGGGCTAGTCCTCTTTGGACCGCATAGATATTTTGCCCAACCTGCCTTGCATGCAGGTTGGCGGGTTAAATGGGCTGGCCCGCAAACCCGCTTGTAGATACCCCTTTTTTATTAATTAATTTATGATAAAAATTTACATTATATTAAACCTAAAAAAATTATTATTATTATTTTCATAAAATTTTTTTTGGCTCTGATGTAATATTAATTTTAATTATAAATTATTTCAAATCCAATTCCAAATTAATTGGATTTATTTGGCGGACCTTATGTACTATTTTAGTGCAAAATAAAATTGAGGAGTCTGAGCCGGCCATCAACTTAGATTGATTACCCATTCCCATAGAGCAAATAGCCTGGATCCTTCGCCAAAAACGATACTTAGCTAATATGAACTTGAGAGATTGAACGAAAACAAAGCCCGCCATATATGATTTGCTTAGAACAGGACAAATTACAAGGAAGGACATCTAAGAAATGCTTGTCCCTAAAACTCGAGGGCCTAGTAATGAGAAAGATTTAAAGGCCAAGCATCAGGCAGGGGATCCTACAGTTGGCATCCTAAAGTCTGCTGGTGGGTACCAATACCTGGTTGATTTATGGATCGAGCCAAAGGTTTTCACTAGTGCACCGACAACAAGATGGGGCCTAGAATTTGAGGAAAATCAGAGCTTACCTAACATTGAGAATCACTTCATCGGTATGACAAAGAGTGGTCTAAAACTCGTGGTTATAAGGTATTATGAGGAACTACAAGTAACATCAATGGTAGTAAACCCCATGAGTTATGTCTATCATGTGCCCATCGTGCCATCCAGTTATAAAGTTGCCACATTTGATTACCAAGCAACCAAGCAGGTTTTTGAAGCTATGATAGGAAAGCTTGGTAAGACACAAGAGCCAGGAAAGGAAAAGGACTTAACCAAAGAATTCTTCCCCTAGAAGGAAGACCAAGAAAAAGGGGAAGGATTGAATGAAAAAGATGAACTTGCAAGACTCATGAAAGCAAGTGAATTTAGAGTTGCTGAGTAGTTGACTAAAGGTCTAACTCAAGTTTTTGTGATGGACCTTTTGTTGAATTCTAAGACACACCGTGAAGCACTATTCAAAGTACTATAACAAATTATGGTTCCCCCAAGGCGTTACCATCGAGGTTGTGGGATACGTGATTAATTTGTATTTGTAATGGATCAAATCTCCTTTTCACTTGAGGATTTGAGGGAAGAAGGCACTCGACTCACCAAACGCCTGTTCATAGTGGTTAAGTGCAATAATATGATTGTAGCCCGAGTTCTCATTGATAATGGGTCATCTTTGAATGTCTGCCCATTGGCTACTTTAGATTTATTAGGTATAGACACATCTAATATAAGGCCAAGTTCCACTGTAGTAAGGGCCTTTGATGGGTCAAAGCGAGAGATAGCTGATGTAATCGATTTAGAAGTCATCACTGTCCCACAACCATTCACTATACCTTTCTAAGTCTTGGATATGCCAAGGTCATTCAACTTATTGCTCGGGAGACCTTGGATTCATTCGGTTAAGGCAATCCCATCAAGCTTGCATCAGATGGTCAAATTTATTACCTCGGGGCAGATTGTCATAGTTTTGGGAGAACAAGACCATGCTATCTATAAGGATATTGCTATTCCCTATATAGGCGAAAAGGGACCTCAAGATTTCAGCCTGTAAATTTTTTAGGAGATCAGTATGCTAACAAAAGACAGCAGAGAAAAGCTAGAGCAAGAACACCTAGAAGAAGGTCACATGGGAACATTTAAGTTAGGACATGTCTCATCTAGAATAGAGGGACTAGAGATGAAGAGGAAAGCAAGGCAAAGGAAGGGTGAAGAGTGGTTGGAAGCACCTATGGAATTTCCTAACATCCAAAAGACATTCCTGAAACCGGCCTATGCTCAGAGGTCGGATTCAGGAGTAACAATCAACTGCACAAATGATGAACCAGTAGGAACCTTCTGTGGCTCTCGACCAATCCAAAGTTTGGACAATTGGTTCTCCATTCCCTTATGTAGCACTAGGGTTACCTCTGAGTAAAGGTTGAACCAACAAAGCATTTCTATGTTTGTTTTCTTATCAATTGCTCAATAAAGAAATTATATGTATTCAATGATCCATTTTAATGAATGAAATGTAATGACTTTCTTTCCTTACATATCTTATGCCCTTATTTTTTCCTTTTCTTTATTTCCCCCATTTATCCAGATCCAATGATAATGATGAAAGTAAGGGTATCTTGCATTGGTAGATAACGAAAATACTGATATCGTTCCCGATCCTCCTATTGAGGACGATGTTAGTGATCATACAGGGATACTAGGAAGTTGGCAAAAATATGAAAATGGTAGGATTGAAATTGATGAACCGATAGAAGTGATCAATTTTGGAACTAAAGAAAACCTTAGAAACCTCATAATAGGGACTGCTTTACCCAATGAACAAAGATAAGAATTGGTGTCATTATTGACCATTCATTTGGACATATTTGCATGGTCTTACGAAGACATGCCTGGTTTGGACACTTCCATAGTAGTCCATAAGTTACCCACTAGAGAGGATATCAAACCAAGGAAATGAAAGTTAAGACGTTTTAGACCTAATTTCCTATTGAAGATCAAAGAGGAAGTGAAGAAACTCTTGGATGTCGGTTTCGTTGAAGCATCTAACTATCTTGAATGGGTAGCTAATATAGTACCCGTCCTTAAGAAAAATAGGAAAGTCAGAGTATGTGTGGATTTTCGTGACTTAAACAAGGCCACTCCTAAAGAAAATTTCCCTTTGCCTCACATAGATGTCTTAGTGGATAATATGGTAGGAAGCCATTTCTTTTCATTCAGGATGGTTTCTTTGGGTATAATCAAATCAGGATGGCAGAAGAAGATAAGACTAAGACAACCTTTATCACAACCTGGGGTACATTTTGCTACAAGGTTATGACTTTTGGTCTCAAAAATGCCAAGGCAACATATTAAAGAGCAATGGTGGCATTATTGCATAACATGATGCACAAAGTGGTTGAAGTATATGTAGATGGCATGATCCCTATATCAAAGGAAGGAGAAAATCACGTGGTCATCTTAAGGAAGCTCTTTACTAGGTTGCAGAAATTTCAGTTGAAACTGAACCTAGAGAAATGCATGTTTGGAGTAACCTCTAGCAAACTACTTTGGTTTTTGTTCAGCTGAAAAGGTGTAGAGGTTGATTCGCATAAGGTCAAGGCTATACTTGAGTTACCCCCTCTAAAGACACTAAAAGAGGTTAGGGGCATTTAAGGATGGTTAAATTACATCGCTCGATTCATATCGTAATTGACTGACAAATGTCGTCCTCTCTTCAAAATGTTAAAGAAAAATGCACCTATACATTGTGATGAAGAATGTGAAGAAGCCTTTGACCAAATTAAATGGTACCTAACGAACCCTTCTATAATAGTGGCTCCTATACTGGGTCGCCCCTTATTCCTGTACTTAACCATACTTCCTAAATCAATGGGTTATATGCTGGGGCAAAAAGATGAGAATAGGAGGGAAAGAGCCATCTATTACTTGAGTAAAAAGTTTACAGAAAGGGAACAAAGTATTCCAAAGTGGAAACGACATGCAGTGCCTTAATATGGATCATGCATTGGCTCAGGAAATACACTCTATATTACTCCATTGAACTACTCACGAAGCATGATCCGTATTTAGCCAACAAGCTGGCTTTGATCGGAAGGATCTCAAAATGACAAATGTTATTATCAGAATTCAACATCACATATGTGAACCAAAGTTCAATGAAAGGACAAGCACTTGTAGATCAATTGATAGAAAACCCAATTAAGCAAGACATTGTAGAAGAGCAAATCCCATTCCTGGGTGAGAATGTGTTAGTGGCAGATTCAGATGAATATTCAGAATCATCGTCTACACCCAGATGGAAATTATACTTTAATGGTGTTGCTAACATATATGGATGCAGAATTTAGGCAGTCTTGGTGTCCTCTGATGGAAACCAGTATCCTGCATCAGCAAAATTAACATTCCCCTACACCAATAATGTAGGAAAATATGAGGATTGCATCATGGGCCTTAAGATGGCACTGGATATGAAAGTCGAAGAACTTGAAGTGTATGGAGATTCCTCACTAATAATTTTTCAAACTCAAGGGGAATACAAGACTAAGGATGAAAAGTTGATACCCTATAACCAATACTTGACTGAGTTAGCTCTGAAATTCAAGGGGATCTCATTCATGTATGTGCCGAGAACTCAGAACCAATTTGCTGATGCATTAGCTACGCTAGCATCAATGATCCAAATTACTGAAGGGATAGAAATCCAACCCCTGAAGGTCAGAGTCGAAGAAGAGTCGACTTTCTGCTTAAATACTAAGGAAGCCCCAAAGAAAGAACCATGGTATGAGAAAATCAAAGTGCTTCTCTAAATAGGCAAGTACCCCAAAAGCGCCTCAACTAAGGAACAAAAAGCATTGAGACGACTGGCAAGTCATTTTCTACTTAGCGGAAACCTGCTATATAAGAGGTCATTCAACACCACACTTCTAAGGTGTATAGATGAAGCAGAAGTAGAAACACTAATGAAAGAAGTTCATGAGTGCGTATATAGACCTCATATAAATGGATATATGCTTGCCAAGAAAATCATGAGACTGGGTTACTTTTGGATGACCATGAATTTGATTGTATCAAGCATGTAAAGCATTGCCACCTTTGTTAGATATACTCTAACAAAACGAATGCCCTGCCTAAAGAATTGCAATCATTGTCATCACCCTGGCCTTTCTTGATGTGGCGGGTAGATATCATTGGACCAATTTCACCAAAAGCTTCCAATGGCCATAGATTCATATTAGTGGCCATCGATTACTTTACTAAGAGGGTGGAAGCATTCTCCTATGCTAGTGTTACAAAAGGGGTGATTGTAAGATTTACTAAAAGCGACATTATTGCCAGATATGGGATCCCAAAATCCATCATCACCAATAATGGCACTAACCTAAGCAACAAATTGATGATAGAGTTATGTGAACAATTTGAGATCAGACATAAGAAATCTACCCCATATTAACCTTAAATGAATGGGGTAGTTGAAGCAACCAATAAGAATATTAAAAGAATAATAGAAAAAATGGCTATTACTCACAAAGATTGACACGAGATGTTACCATTTGCACTCATGGCCTATCGTACCTCCATTAGGGTTTTGATAGGAGCAACCACGTATTCGTTGGTTTATGGCACCGAAGCATTGTTACTAGTTGAGGTTGATATTCCTTCCCTTAGGATTTTAGTGGAAGCTGAGCTAGATGAGGTAGAATGGGTAAATAAAAGGATTGAGCATTTGAACTTAATTGATGAACGGAGATTAACAACCTTACATCATGGTAAGTTATATTAACAAATAATGGTGCGTACTTTTAATAAAAAGGTTCAACCAAGAAGCTTCAAGGAAGGAGGTCTAGTTTTGAGAAAAGTCTTACCAAATGTACAAGATCCCAGGGGAAAATTCATCCCTAACTATGAAAGGCCATATGTAGTAAGGAAAGTCTTGTATGGAGGTGCATTGATTCTGTCACATATAGATGGTCTAAATCTAAAGGAACCTGTAAACTTTGGTACAGTCAAATTGTACTATGTTTGACAAATCAATGAAAATTCTGTTAAGTTTAGAAAATCTATTAATTTCTTTGTCCACGTGATATCTAATTTTCATTACCTCTCGGTAAAAATGATATCCCTAGCAATCATCAACATTGGATCGGTCATTGACTAATCACTTAAACACTATAAAACACAAGGAGAAGGAAAGATGATTTAGCAATTGATAAAACTATAAAACCTTTTAATGCTTTGTAATTTGATAAGAAAATAGGAATTTGTAGAAAAAGTAGAGGAATGCCCGTCAAGATGAAAGTTCAGCCACCATAAGTGTCGTGGTTTTTAAAATTTTACGTCAAAAGAGTTTGCCATTATTATTGGGATCTTGGAAGGTTGCTTAGTCAAATGGATAAAGCCTAGTAATAGTTGGGTTTCGCTTGTGTAAACCCTCGAATTTTTCACAATTCCTAGAAATAGTTCATGATTTAAAATACTGAACCAAAATCCTAAAAGTGGACCTAAGTTAAAACCGAATCCTAAACAAGATCAAACACGGGATTTCATGGTCTTAAGAAAAAAAGGATCTTCAAAAACAAAAAAAAAAAAAAATTCAATAATCGTTCAACTCAAAACCTGAACATGAGATGATTCATTTATCCGTTTCCTAATATAAACTGTAAGCCCCGGAAAATTTCAGTAAATAATTCCAAGATGAACTTCGAAAATAAACCCTAAAAAATCACTCCAAATTAAAACTGAATTTCGACAAGTCCTAAATCATGAATGAATCCAAAAATTTCTTAATCATGAGAAAATGAAAATCCTTAAAAATAAAATAAGAACTCAGTGGTCTTCAAATTCAAAACCACTACGTACGAAAAATTCCATATTTAACTCCAACTTATAAAAACGAGTAATATAAAGCCTAAAAACAAATTATTAAAAAGCAAATAACGATTGACTTTCGAAAATAAAACCCAATTCAAGAATTCCAAAAACATTAAAAGATGTTAAATACTTACAAAAATGAAATGTAAAGTAAATTTCTCAAATTAAATATGTTGTATAAGTATAAAATATCAGTTTCCAAATTGGCAAGGATCTAAACCGGAAAATCACTTGGAAACCCTAAGCGGAATACAATAGCTTAAGTCCGACAATCTAGTGCCCCTAGCCCTAGTGGCCGAGATGTAGTTTAAATATGCAGAATAGCTCATAGTAATATGAGTTTGTTTAAAAATATCATATTGGTAAATTTTTGACCTATTTCGAACTCGTTCGAATACAGACTTCGAAAAGCGTGTCCTGGGGCTCGAGATATCAAAACTATACCAATAGTATTGTTAGACTCGTAATTTCATAAGATTTCTAAATATATCAGTTATATAATTTTTCGGGTTATAAAAGTTACAGTTATAACCTTTTTACCGTATTTCCATTATTACCGGTAATTGATTAGTCTTTTGCACTATTCATTTTTATTTCATTACAAAATTTTATTATTCTTATAAAGCCTTATATTTTTAGGTAAATATTTTATATGTTATAGAAAATTTTGTTTTTCTAAAATTTAGTTCGTTTCGGGTCTTTACGGGATCCGATTCTGTTTAAGACCCGAAACTAAAAATAAAATAAATTAATTTAATAATTGAAAAATATTTTAAAAATATTATTATTTTCATAAAATAATTTTTTAGAATTTTTCGGGTTATAAAATATCATTATAGCCCATATTCGCGTATTTTGATCATACTGGTAACATATTTGTTAAAATACTAAAATAATTCAAATAATTATTTAATTTTAATTATGAAAAATATGCTACAAATATTTGGAATAAATTTTCTAATTTTATTTTATTTTAATTTATTTTATTAAGAAAGTACTTTTACAACCCATACCTTTAAGTACACCTTACACATATCACTTCCTTTTCACTTCAATCTTTCTACACATTAACCCACACTTCATGACTGTCATTGTCATTTATTTACTCATATTTTGACTAAATTAAATAAATTCTACTCCTTCTTAAAGAAGCTACACATACACATTTATTACATAATTTAATTTCAAGTCAAAATTCAACAAAACATTTCCTCTCATTTATTCAATGAACAAGCTGCCCCCTTCTTCTTCCATGAGCTCCCACACATATTTTTAAAGATTTCTAAGCTAATCTTCTTCCCAAAGCTCCATAGGTAATATAGGTAAAGTGTAATGAAGGTTTCATGCATCAAATGACCTTCCATAAGCTTAAAAGCTTAGGATGATGATGCCAAAAATGAAACACTCCTTTTCTCCACTTTATTATCTTGTATCATAATTTTTCTTGTTTAAAGTTGATATATTTTGTAGATCTAAATTTTTGTAGCTTTGATTTTGTTTATGCCATAGATCTTGTTATTTAAGTGTTATTTTTGTTATTTCTTATGATTTATACATAGATCCATCATCCACATGTGTTCATGCATTTAAAACTAGTTTAGAAAACTAGATCTAATTTTGAGTTCATAAAATGCATTAGACTTTGTTTTATGTTCATGGATGACTTGTAGTAGCATGATGATAGTAGGAATGTTTAGAAAACTCAAGATCTATTTTATTTTCAACAAAAATTATTTTGAAAATTCGGATGAAAATGGAACCATATTTAGAAAAGTTTTTTCAACTTCAAAATGTGTATTTTTCATTTAAAATGAAGGGCTTAGGGTATAGATAACATAAATGAAAGATTTTGATGAGCAAAGTTTAGATCCATGAGTTTAAAGTTTATTTTCATGGTTTCATTTAGTGTATGTTCATATTGTGTAGATCTTAGATTTGAACTTAGACAAAATTGTGAAATTCGTATTTTGGCAAACCCCTATTTAAAACCACTTTCCAAGTGTCAAAATGTAATTTTTACTTAAGAAAATGAAGGCTTAATATATGTATATCATCAAGACTTCTTTTTACAAGAATCTAATATGATTTTCAAAAGTTATTTTCAAAATAAAAATCATTTTCGGATTTTGGCCAAGGCATATTTTAAAAACATGTTTTCCAACTCAAAAATGAAGTTTTTAAAAATGAAAGGTCTAAGATATGATATGTAAGGAATGGATTTTCATGAGCTTAGATAGATTTTATCAAAAGATATGTCCAAAATAATTTTGTAAATTCGGATCCCAACCAAACCAATTTTTAAAACCCATTTATCAACTCAAAACTCATGTTTTATGTGAAAAATGAAGGGTATAGGTAATAGGTATCTTTAAGGAATGATTTTTACAAGTTAAAATGAGTTTAGGCATGAGTAATGTGTAAAACAAGTAATGGAATTAAAATGGAAAATTTTGAGTTAGTAATCAAATTGTCAAATTCGTAATTTAGATGATGCATATGTAATCACTTAGTATTTGAGCTCAAATTGCAAGTTTTATGTGTTAAATGAAGTCCTTAGGTAATTGATGTAGTAAAGCCTTAAATTTTAATGCATTAAACAAGTTTTTCCCAAATGAATCATTCAAAAAGTGGATTTTCTAAAATTCGGATTTTTGAGTAAATCATATTGAAAACATATTTGCAAAGTGTAAAATGCAAATTTTTGTGTAAAATGAAGTCCTTAGTGGTTATGTATGATTGAGCCTAATTTTCTAAATATCAAATGATTTTTACTTAAAGGAATCACTCAAAGAACCAATTTTACCAAATTCGGATTTTGGAATCAACCCCACTTGAAAACATGTTTACAAAGTGTAAAATGGAAATTTTTATGTAGAAATGAAGGTCATAAGTAATATATATAATGAAGACTCAATTTTGACAAAAATAATTATATTTTCTTAAGTAAAAATCCAAAACAAATGGAAATGATAAAAGTTAGAAAACTAGATTTTTCATAAGTAAGTTGTTATTATGGTCTTGCAAAATAAAAAGTTATAAAATTTTTTTTAGCAAAAATCATCAAGATCATGCATACATTAAGCTCATCTCATGTCATTCATGTTAGGAAATCATCATATTGCATGTATAGTAATTTATAGTAGGAACATTACAAACATTTACAAAACTATTTTCGGAATCGAAACCGTTACTGATCAGATCTGATCCCCTTTTCGAGACCTAAATGTTTTCAAAACTTGAAAATAATATTAGAAATAGATAGATCTTTCGAAGTAGATAGAAATCGATATATAATTTGCGAGATTCCGAGTTAAAATGACCAAGTTATGGCCGTTTTAAGTTGGAATTCCCGCTTAGGACAAATTACGAATTTGATAGTTCGTATAAAATCGTTTGGATTAGTTTGAGTTGAAATACTTATTAGAGTATTTCTTCCTTTTTAGGAGATCCCGAATCGACGATTCCTACCACCGATTATTATTACTAGAAGACGGTGATCCAATGGCCGAGTGAGTTTTCTCCTTGTTTTGTTACCTTGATTGTGCTTGTAGTTAGTTGCATTAGAATTATAGGAACAAGATAAAAATCGATATGAATGGATGGGATATATGATGAGGCTGTGATGAATGTATGCCAAAGAATACTAAAGCATATCGAAACCACGATTTGATTGGATAACTGCACTGTTCATATTATTTCTGTTATGTGTATGATATTGGCTGGTCACTCTAAAGAATGTATAAATATTTTGACCTAAGCAAAAATTAAATTGGTCATGCATCGCATTGACATATTGCATTGGTAGCATGCTACTCCTACGCAGGTCGATCGGTATGGTCCGTGATGCCTCGTTTGGATAACGAGCCCGGTGCCAGAGCTCATTCAGGGGTACTAAGGTGCATGTGGATGCATTCCTTGGATGAGCCTAGCCGAGTCGAGTGCTAAGAGCCGAGGGCTTGGGGACTAGATGCGGTCGTGTAGACTCAATACCATTCCTAACCCAAGATACGGAGGGCGTAAATCCGTTCTATGTGTGGTTCCGGATACCCATGCATAATTGCTTGCTCATGTTTTGTTCATGCATAGCATATGATTGATTAAACTTGTTTGTTATGGTACGGAATTAAGGAATTCTCACTAAGCTAGTGTAGCTTATACCCCAATAGTTGTTTAAATGAACAGGTTATTTCAAGAATGCAAAGTGGGGACCGAATTGGTTGGAGCCTGGAATGACTCCGGGATTTCGGCAATGATAAAAATTGAAGTTATCAGCTAGTTTTATGATTTGTCTTGTAATATTTATGTAGGGAAGTCTGTGGATGAATGTAATTGAAGTATTAATGATTTGTGTTTTGAAGTATAGCGATTCGTATATGAAGTATAGTGATTTGTATCTGGAGTATAGTAAATTGAATTTCCTTTACATTGTTACTCAATTGTATCAACATAAAATGTATCATTCCGATGTGTCTTCTTTATGTGTTAGACGCCTTGTACATAGTATGGAAGCCTTCGCGTGATTGAGGTGGTCATTCTTAGGCTTTAATATTGTGTACGGCGGACTACCACGTTTAGGGTACCCTTCGGGGCGTGACATAACCCCCTCAATTTCTAAGGTAAATTTGGATTAAACCCTAATCCTAGTCAAACCGGAGTTTCAAAAGTAAAAAAAGATCAAGACAATCTAGTAGTTTCAACTCCGGCAATCCCGCACTCTCAAACCCTAAACAACGGAATTGAGTTAAAGGCTTATAATATTTCATAACATTATAGGGAAGTATAAAAATATCATATTCGCCTATTTCTAATGTCTTTCGGATTCGAACGAGATCAATTTTTGAAAACCGTGTTCGAGGACACCGGACGGCAAAAATATTTCGTTTATACCATTAGACTTGTAATAATATAAGAAATATAAAAATATCAGTTTCATAATTTTTCGGTAACTAAAAATATCAGATATAGCTCGTTTATATGTATTTTTATTACTATCAGTGTTTTATTTGTCTAGTCTACTATTCATAGTACTATTTCTACTATTCATTACTATTTCACTATCTCTACTTTTTTTTACTACCTATACACCTATTTCTTACACTTTTTTATTTCCAATACAACTTTATTCATATCATACCTTACATATTACTTCTTTTCATTACAAAAATACTAAGTGTAATCAAAACACTCTTTCTCCTCCCCTACAATGCCGTCGGCCCTCCTTCTCTCTTTCCTCAATTTATTTTTTTTCAATTTATTTTATTACATCTAATTTCACTCCAAAATTCTATAAATACCATTTTTTCCCTCCACTTTTTTCACACCTTTATTTTACATAATAAAACTCTCCAAAATTTCTCCACAACTTCTCTCTAAAAAAAAAAAAAAAAAAAAAAAAAAAAAAACTCTCTTCCATTCAATCTTTCCCATAATTCTTCACTACACATAAACCATTTACCTTTTCTTACTACTCATATAATACCATATTCATCTACCATCTTCATTCCACTAAAAAATACTCTTAAGCAAAATCCTACCTATATTTGTTTACCATGTCATGTAACTTAACATGACCATGGTGTGTATTTCCTAAACAAATAATTGTTATGGAAGCAACACTATATTCATGTTTTGTTCTTGTTCATGAACAAACCTTACTTTATTACTATGTTGTTTTATTATTATTGTTATGTTATTATGTTGATTATTATGCTCCTAATCTAACTTTTTATATATACATATATTAATATTTATATGTATATCTATATATTTCTTAGAACCTAAAAGCTCACTAACTCTCTAACTTGCTTTTATTATTCCTTTCTCTTTTCTTTCTTTTTCTTTTTCTTTGGGACTAGTCTATTCTTATTCCCGGGATACCTTGATGAAGCTAAGGCTCATAATACTTGTCGAGATACCTTGATGAAGCTAAGGTTCTCAATGCTTGACCATATTATTATGTTTATTTGCTTATGTATATTTATTACTATTATGTATTATTCTTACTTTTAATTGCTACCTAATCATATTCATGCATGATTAGAATGTTGTTGTCTTAATAAAAATAAAAACGGGTTCTTTTGTTAATAAAGAAAAGTAAACTAAATTCCTTATTACTTAAACAAAGGATTTTTCAACAAAAGATTTAAGTTCTATTTTTAATGAATTCTTTTAAAAAATTTACACAAACTAATCATAAATTTCAAAGTGTTGGTAATGAAGATTTCTTCAAATAATAAAGAAAACTCATCTCTTTTATAATAAGGGACTAAAAACTCCATAAAAATATAAATTTTAGCATTAAACTTGAAATTTTAACTCAATCATATCTTTTATAAAACTTAAATAGGTTCATCATAGATTTTGAAAATCACTTACTAAGAAAAATTCCACAAGACTTAGTTTTAATATTGTTATTCTCTTTTCAAGGTGAAAATGAAATTTTTGCCAAGTTCTAATATTGACAATTCTTTATTAGGAAAGCTCTTTATATGAACTTATCTAAAAAGATTATGCCATCACATGATAAACATAGGAATAAAACAAGTTTTTCAAATTAAGGTGAAACCATCTCGCTAATTTAGAAAGCCAACTTAGAAAAAAATAAAATTTGCCAAGAAAGTAAACTTTTGAAAGTAAACTTATTTTTTAAAGAAGGAAAAGAATATAAAAATGAGAGGAAAACATACATTAAATAAAACTCCAAATATTAGACCACACCAACAGCTTAAGAAAAATTTTGAAAAGCTTATTTTTTAATCACTAGAAATAAAGTTGGTAGATAACTTAAGTAACCAAATTATTGGAAATTAAATTACTTTTGAAAAGTTAGGAAATGAAATTAAAATAGGAAAACACTCACTTATAATAACCTAAGTATATTTTAGTTTTCCTTCTAGCAATTTTAAAAGGAGAAATTTTAAAAGTTTTCATCTTTTAAAACTCTTAAAGACAAATTATTTTGTGAAAAATTAAAGTTGATACAACACCACCAAAAAAAAAATCACGCATGTAATATGAGTATATACATATGTTTAAAGGATTTTTCAACTATATAAATATCCATGTATTTTGTTTAAGGATTTTTGGGTAAAGAAAAGTTTGGAAAATCGTATTTTGTGGACTATGAAATTCGTAACTATTATGCACCATGGTAATTTGCAACCCAAATGGCTTTTTATGACAAAAATAACCTTAAAAAAGGATAGATATTTTTGAGTAGATAGAAAACGTTATATAATATGTGAACTTCCGAGTTAAAATGAGCAAGTTATGGCTGTTTTAAGTTGGAATTTCCTCCTATCTAAATTTTAACGTAAATACTAGAATAGAATTAGAAATTTCAAGTGGAGATTCCACGAAATACTCATTTCGGGTATTTCTTTCGTTTAAGTAACGAAGTTTGAGAGGATCCATATTCGGGGAGCCATATGAGTAAAGAAGTATAGCAAGGATGGTCGAGTGAGTTTATCTCCTACCTTTTTCGTACTTGTTTGTGCTTGTAGCTAGATGCACTAGAAGTAGGAAAAGATGAAAATGAATTATGCATGATAACACTGGTTGAAAGAATACTAAGCATAGCAAGACATGAATTGCTGTTAATCAAGTTATGTTTTATTATTAGCATGTTGGGGTGTCTGTAATTTTGTGATCGCCTTAAAGTATCTTAATTACATATTTCGAGTTATATATATTAATTGATTCATGCATACTACATAGTTAGTTTCATTTCATTAGCTACTATACTCGATGGGATAAGAGTATAGTAGTAGGGTTTACAGGAGCTGTAAGTTTGCAAGATGAGTGAATAGGAGCCGGAAAGAATTATTTAAGGGTGGGCAAATAAGAGCCAGAAGAACTATTTCAGGATGGGAGAGTAGGAGCCAGAAATAAATCACATAAGTTAGCTTTTTAAGATTGGTTTTAAGGAGCCAGAAACACCTAACCTCCGAATAGAGGGGTAAATCCATTCAAAACATATCATTTCCAGCAGATCATATGTATTGCTTGTCCATTTGCTTGATGCAGTCATATGCTTGTTTAATAACTTGTTCGAATTTATCTTTACGAGTACGTTAATTTAGGAATATTCTCACTAAACTAGTTATGCTTATACTCCGATAGATTTTTGTTGAAACATGACCAATATCACTTATGCCTGAGGATTTCATATACCCGAGTGGGATTATGTTTTGGGAAGCCTTTGAAAATCCTTTTGAAGATCTTAGAATAGATTTCCTTCAATATCTTTTGGTTCTAATAATTTTTCTTTATGCGAAAGGCTAAGTTGAGATTATGTTGTTTGGAGTTTTATCAGGGGAATGCTCCTGAGATGATGTAAGGACTATATTCTTATAATGTTGAAGTTAGATATTTATCTAGATTTCTTGTATGATATATTTACTATCTCGAACTACAAATCCTACCAGTTTCTCCTGTTGTTGTGCTAGATGCCTTACATATGGTGTTGAAGTGTTCGCATGACTTCGGGAAGTCATTCTTAAGTTTTAATACCGTATGTGATGGACTGCCACGTCTAGGGTACCCTTTGGGGTGTGACAGCTTAGCTTGACAGTTTTGGAAATTATGCAGTAATCAGGTAAAACCTTTTTTAAAAAATGCATAAGTTTCAGCTCTATGAGCATGTTTTAGATGCAGCTCAAAGAGCACATTTAGAACAAAACATAGGCCAGCTCAAGGAGCGCCTCTCTAAGCCAAATGCCAGCTCAATGAGCACGTTTGGAACAAAACATAAGCTAACTTAAGGAGTGCCTCTCCAACTCAAATGCCAACTCAAGGAGTGCGTTTGAAAGGAGATATAAGCTAGCTCAAAGAGTGCCTTTCCAAGTCAGTGCCAACCCGAGGAATGCACTTGTACTGCATTTAAGCCAAATGTCAGCTCAAGGAGCGTGTTTAGAACAAAACATAAGCCAGCTTAAGGAGCACCTCTCAAGCTCAAATGCCAGCTCAAGAAGTGCGTTTGAAAGGGGATATAAGCTTGCTCAAGGAGCGCCTTTCCAAGTCAAATGCCTGCTCGAAGATTGCACCTGTATTGCATTTAAGCCAAATGAGGAGCACATTTATGCTTGAGTAGAGGTCAGTTCGAAGGATGCCCCTCCCAAATTGTTGAAACACGATCAAGAAACATTTATGATTCAGTCACAATCCTTAATGGATCCTTTGCAAAAGCTCTTTGTCTACCTCCAGGTTCACCATGAAACTTTCAAAAGTGGGGTCGCTTATTCTTGTCTTTGTGGTAAAGTTTTACCAAACATAACCACAAAGAGGGGCAGTTGTAGACACCCCATTTTTTTTAATTAATTTATGATAAAATTTAACATTATATTAAGCCTAAAAAATTATTATTATTATTATTATTATTATTATTATTTTAAGGCTTGATATAATATTAATTTTAATTATAAATTGTTTCAAATCCAATTCCAAATTAATTGATTTATTTGGCGAACCTTATGTACGATTTCAGTACAAAATAAAACCGAGGCACAGGCCAATGGCTTGTTGGTAAAACACACACACAAACACAAGCGAGACCTAGGTTCGAATACGTATGGAGGGAAATACCATTTTTTTTTTTCAATCAGAAGCATGAGGGACACATGCCTGTGCGTCATCTTCTCTCCCAGAAAAGCTAGTTTTTCACGTGAGAATGGCTCTGTTTGAGTCCATTTTTTACCAATTTTTGCTTTGTTTTTCACTAAATCAACAAGGGAATCTTGAAGAACACTCAAGATATTACAAGTTTGACTCAAAATTTGGCTTCAAAAATTGCGTTTTGGTACTTGAATCTTGACTGGAAAATGACAAACACATTTGTTTCGCGCATGGAACAATTTCCAAAATTCAATTCATTTTAATGAATTAAGCTTCCGAGATCACAAATTAAACTCATTTCAACATGCTCAACATATTTCCAAGGTCAATTACACTCAAAAATTGTAAAAATGTGTTCAATCAAGCTCGAGAACTCTAATTCATGCACGTGCTCGTTCTTCGGATTTAATGAATTTCCCACCTAATTCGATCTCTAATTAGTATAAATAGGAGTCGAATTCTTCATTTGATGACACAACCATCAGAAGTCATCACAAACACACAAAGAAGCTCAAAGTCGAGATCTAGGATTTTGGGTCAAATTTGAAATTCTCGAATTCGGTAGATTTATGAAGTTTTTCGAGCAATTTGAGTGTGATAAGAAGTTTCAAGAGTGCTTGATCTACTTGTCGGAAGCCTTGGTTCGATCCTAGAAACTTAGCCACCACTTTCGCAAAGAACCACAATCACTACCACCTTTGGAAGCTCGGAGCCATTAATTTGAGCATTTTTCAAACCTAAAAAAGGGCCACAACTGCACTCACCATTCTTCCTTTGATCAATCCAGCAAGTTTGGTTGTCTCAAACCACCAAATTGGTGGTTTTTGAACTCCTCTGTTGCTTTTCCGATGACCCAACTCCATCATATCCAAATCTGACCCGAGTCCAACCCGAGCCCGACTCAAGATCCAAGTTCAACCTGATCCATGTAAGTTTATATATTATTATTATTATATTATTGTGCAATAGAAAAATGAAAAAAAAAAAGAGAAATGATAAATAAAAAATAAAAATATAGTAAAAAAAATGAAATAAGCATGTAAAATGTTTGTCACTTAGAATTTTTTTTAAAAAATATAACTTTGATAATTTATAAATTTATTTTTTTAAATCTTAAATATTAAGGAATTTAAAATGAAAAGAATTCTAAAATCTAAAATAAATCGACATATCAAATTTTTCTTAAAAAGAACTATGTTTTGTTTGATTTTGATTAGCAGGCACATAGGTACCTCCAGGATGACTTAAAAAATGTAAAAAAAAAAAAAAAAATTCTCATTTTCTTGTTACATCATAAATATCAATATTCGCTTTATTTATTTGTAAATATTAATATAAATACGTTTCTTTTAAAATATATATAATAATAACTTGTAAATACTATAGTTTGTAAATATTGTTAATATTAGCAAATTTATTTTGAGCATAAAAAGAGACAAATTTTAATTTAAGAATTAAGGTGGTAACCGTTTTGTTTTAATATGATAGCTCCCGAATCCAAAAATCTCTTGTTTAACAAAGTTGGTTTTAAATCAATTTTTTTCGCTGACTAGTAGCTAAGTTAGAATTAACCAACTCATTGATCCTAACTTTTATTTTTTTTTCCCAATTTTGATCGGGTGGCGACTCCAAAATGTTTTAAAAAATTAAACTTCTTTTAATTCCTAATCAAGGATTGGTATTAAATGGGTTCGGATTTATTACGAATTGGATTAAAAATAAATAAAACCAAAAAAATCCAGGCTCAACACCACTAATATATCTTTTTTATTGAAAAAATTTAGGTATACTACATGTGATGGAAGATACCAAATGCAAAACTCTCAAATAAAGGATTATGAAATAAGTATAGTTACAAATATAGCATGTTTTGTTATTTCACATGGTCATTGCAAACAGCTTTAGTATTATTTTGTCATAATAGTAAGGAATCTCTTGAAACATATCAATGCGTTACATAAAACCTAATAGCATAAGAAATGAGAAATAAGAAATAGTATTATTTTGTCATAATAACAAGGAATCTCTTTAAACATATCAATACGTTGCGTAAAACCTAATAGCATAAGAAATGAGAAATAAGAAATGGGAATGACATTAAACAACTGATAACAATAAGTAACTCCAAGAAAATTCGAAAGAGATAATAGAGGATCATAAAGGAATTAAAAAAAAGTATCTTGAGATGACAGATGATACTATTGACAAAGATCATGTAAAATAAAATAGTAATTTTTTTAAAAGTAATAACAATTTTATTGCATAGGAAATTATAGAACTTAGAAAAGGTTTTTACTACCTACATAAAATATTAAAATAATAATAAGAGCGAAAAAAATAGGAGATCGAAATTGATGAAGTAATATATGAAAAGTTAGAGAAAATTATGAAATTCTTTTTTTTTTAAATATAAAAATTTCTTTTTCCCCTTTTTCAATAGTTGTCATTCTTTTTTTTTCATGTATTTTGCAGCTCACTTTTAATTTTCATAACAATTTACATAACTATTAATGTTTTTTAAGTTTTATAATTTTAATTATTCATTGTTTTAAATTATGAAAGTATAAAATAAAATGTTAGGATAGCGTGTCTAAAGGAAATGTGCTACTTCAACTAGATTTGCATTTAGATGTCAAAGAGTATATGCTTTGAAAATTATAATCATTTCACATTTATACCTATCATTCTCGAGACATATAGTAAATTGCATCTTCAATTAAAAATTATGTCACAAGCTTTCCTAACAATATGAGTTATATGCAAAAGTTACGTTCCATTAAAATTTTTCATACAAAAATAGTCAGAGAGACATGTTTAAATTTTTTTTTTCATGTTTTTTAAGTGCAGGTTCGCAAACCAACCCTACCCTCAGCAGGTTGACTTGTTTCAACCCATAAGTCATGTGGGGTAAGCCATTTTAGCCGCACACAGTAGTTTTTTGCTAGTTATGTGGACTGACCTACATAACCTGCCCCGCTTGCACAGCTCTACAAATTATAGAATTAAACCTTCAAACAATCAATTGAGTTAGGTTGGTGAAAATGGTGCCTTGCTATAAAACAAGCATTTTTCCAAGGAGTGTGAAATAAGTTAAACACCAAGGAATTGATTGCAATTATGGTTATAATAGTACTACTGTGGTGAAAGGAGTCTAGTAACAATTAATTTAGCCATACCAGAGTGAAATGAGTCTTATAATGAAAAATTGAGCCTATTTATGGTAATACAGTGCTCATGTGGTGAAATGAGTCTTATAATGAGTGATTGACACATGCTTGGTAGATACAATACATGTATGGTAAAATAACAATTATAGTAAGGATTCATCCCTATTATGAAGAAAATGGTAACTACGCAATGAAATGAGCTTGCAACGAGGAATTGAGTCATGCTATGGTAAAAGAAGTTGTATGATGAGGAATTAAGCGCTATGTTGGTAAAAATAGAGGTTGTATCGTAAACTTACCATGGTATGCAGAATTGAGCCAATGTCATGAAAAAAATGAGCATTACAATAAGGAGTTCCACACTATTATGGAAGAGTTCTTTGGTGAAATTAGTATTAGATAGAGGAATTAGTTCTTATAATAATGAAAATGGTGTAAGTGATGAAATAAGCATCACAAAATAAAAGCGACGCCCAATATGGTGAAAATTGATCTTATATGGTGAAATAAGTCATATGATGAGAAATTAGGCCCTATGATAGTGAAATAAGTCTTACGTTAAGGAATAGAGTAATATCATGGTGAATATAGTTTGCACAAAAAAAAAAAATGAGTATGTAACATTGAATTAAACCCTTAAGGTGTAGAAAATAGAGTTTGTATGGTAAAATAGACTAAATGTTGATGAACTGGGATTTATTATGTGAAAAGAGCCTTACAATAAAGCATTTATCATAAAATTGTAAAAATATAGTTTATTTGGCAATATGAGCCTTACTTTGAGGAATTAAGTTCTATTATGATTATATGAGACTAACGACAAATTCAGCCTTCATTTAGCGAAATTGTTGATACAACGATGAATTAATCATCACAGTTGTGAAACAGCCTCTACAATGAAGAATGCAACCCTATTTGTGGTAAAATTGACCCAACAAAGAAGAATTCGGTCCTAGTGTGGTAAAACAACCCATACAGTGAAGATTTGAGTCTTTGTGTGGTGAAACAACTCATATAACGAGGAACCGAGTTGTTGTGTGTTTGAGTGACCGTTACAACAAAAATGTCTTAGTGTGGTGAGATAACCCCTTAAATGAAGAATTTCACCACATTTTGACGAAATAACCTCTCGAATGAGAAATTAACCGTCATGGTGAAATGACCCTTAAAATAAGAAAATGACTCATAATGTGGTGAAATGACTCTTGTAACAAAAAAAGTGGCCCTTATTATGGTGAAAAAGGCCCTAGGAATCAGAAAACAACACTATGGTGAAATGTCTCCTAGAATGATGGATTTTCCCTTATCATGGTGAAATGGCTCCTAGAATGAAGAATCTACCATCCTACGGTGAGATGGCTCCATGGAATCTTGTTGTGGTCAAATAGCCTTACAATAAGGAATTGTCTCATACTGTAGTGAGATGACCCCCGGAGCGAGGAATTTACTGATACTATAATGAAATGGACTTTCAAACAAGGATTTCTCCCAATTGTGGTGAAATAACCTCTAGAATAAGGATTTTTCCCTATTATGGTAAATGACTACTAGTGTGGTAAAATGACTCTTAGAACAAGGAATTTTCCCTATCATAGTAAAATGACCCTTGCTGTAGTAAAATGACCCATAGAATAAGGAATTCTCTCGAGTGTGGTAAAATAGCTCTTGGAACGATGAATTGCCTCCAATGTGGTAAAATGACACCTAAAACGATGAATTCCCTCTAGTGTAGTAAAATGGTTCCTATAGTATGGTAAAATGCTTCAGGAAATGATAAATTCCCTCCAAATATAGTAAAATGACCCTTGGAACAAGGAATTCCCTCCTAATGTGGCAAAATGACTCATAAAATGAGGAATTTCCTCTATTTAGGTAAAATGGCCAATGGAACGAAGAATTTTCCCTTATTATGGTAAAATGACTCATGGAACGAGGAATATTCTCCTATTATGGAAAAATGACTCTTGCAACGAAGAATTTCTTCCTAATATGGAAAATAACCCCTAGAATGAGGAATTCCTCCAATTTTGTTGTTTTCATATTTCCATTCCCTAGCATAAAGCTCATGAGGATTTCATATGGAAGTAAAACATACATATTTTTTATGTTATGTTAACATGAACTAAGGAGGACGTTTTAGTATTTTACCTAAGATGGAAGATAAATGAAGAAAATGTGAAAGAACAAATGGGGAAAGTATATGTGTATGTGTGTGGCTTGATTAAGGAGAAGAGAGGGGATAGTGTTTTTGAGTTTTCAATTTGCAAGAGTTTCGTTATGTGTAAGAATGAATGTGTAAAGAATGAAGCGGGAGAGTATTTATAGAGTTTTGAGATGAAACTTAGAGGGAATTAAAATAATTAAAAAAGAAAATAAATTGAGGGAGAAGAGGGAGAGGAGTGGTTAGCCATTATAGAGAAGAGAGAGGGAGAGAGATAAAAAAAAAATTAATTTTAGTATAAAAAATAAGTAAAGTATAAGAGAAGTTTAGTAAAAAGTGATATTGGAGATTTAAATGTAAGAAGTAGGTGTGTAAGTTGTAAGGACCAATAGAGATAAATGAATAGTAATGAATAGTAAACAAGACAAATAAATTACTGGTGGTAATAAAATATGCATTAATAGGCTATATCTGATATAATTAGATGTCGAAAAATTTGTAACTGATATTTTTATGATTCCTGATGACATACGAGTCTAGATTGATTGTCAGAATATTTTCATTGTTTTTTGTGCCGAGAACTAATCCCATTTGGGTTTGAAACGAGCGAATTTTGGACGAATTTGATCGTTTTAAGCTATATGATATTTTTCCTTGGTTATAATCTCGGGTTAACTCATTTTTATTGCTTTAGGCTTTCTAATGTGGTCTTGTCGAATCTAGACTTTATAGAACTTATTGTTGACTTAGGATGGCTTTTAGGATTCTAGTTAAATTCTAGCTTTAAGATTTACCTGTAAGGTTGTAAAATAGGGGGTTTCACTCTTATAATATACATTTGGTTCATAATTTGAGTTTACTCTATTTTTATAATCTATTTAATATGTTACGGCTCTCGAGATTATCTAATCGAGTCTAGGGCTTTTAAGATTAAAAGTTGACTCAGTTTGACTTTTGATATTAATTTTAATTTCTATCCTTAAGATTCATTTATGAGGCTTTTGAAGGATCTAGGGTTTTATAATTTTTATCATTAATTGTTATTTGGTGATATTATCTTGATTTGCATGCCAACGATCGTGTATGAAAATGGTTTTGACTTAACCGGTGAAATTTTGACTCGATAAGTTGTTACTATATTATGGTAAAAAATTATTTTGTTTTAATTTTTCATTAAATATTATTTGGATGTATTGTCTTGATTTACGTGTTAGAGATCAGATAGATGAATTATTTAACGTAGGGATCCATAGTCGAATGATTATGGGATTTTTATTTTATATTTGAAGGTGCTCTTTTTCTTAAGTTACAAAACTTTGTATTTGATTTTATTTAGAGTTTCTGGGGTTCGGTTTTAACTTGGGTTGATTTTAGGGTTTTGGTTTCGGTATTATCTCTAGGATCATTTTCTAATAGTACCAAAAAATTCAGGGGCTCACAATGTTAATTTGGCTTCCAACAAAACAATTCCTCTCTTTGTTTTTTCTAGAGAATTCTTGTCCATATGTAGGTCCAATTTTAGACTTTTTATCTCATCTACTTTTGCTTTGTGAGCTTGTGTGCAATTGTCAAAGATACTTTTGGCATATTGAATTTGATTAACATGTTGAGGAGTTTGTGTAAAAGATGCCAAAGCTTCATGGAAAGGAATCAACAACTCTGTTGGAACTTTGTGAAGTGCACTTGGTGTCTCAAGCTTTCTAGTGATTGTAAGAAACTTGAAGAAGTAAAGTCGATATCAGCTGCATCGGGAAGATTGATTTGCTTGATAAATAAATCCATCAAGGAAATGATCTCTTTAGAAGAGTCAGGAAATTTTTCTTCCAGTGTATCTAGTGTCCACTAACAAGGAGTTGATTTCATTAACCAAATGGTCTAAGTGTGCTATAGGTTGGCTCTAAATAAAAAAAAAAAGTCAATATTGTATTGATAAATCTTTCAAATTCTAAAAATTACAAATAAAAGAGGAACATAAGGATTTAGTTGATATGAATAATTTACCAAAGAGGTCTCAACTCCTATAGCATTGCATCCTATTATTGATATATTCTCATCCCTTCCATGACACTGCAAAAGAACTTCATTGGTGACTCTTTGCAATTTATTCACTTTCAAGGATTCAATAAACTCATATTGTGGCATCCATGGCTCCTCTAAATCCACCATTGGTTCCTTTCGTTCGGCCATACTTTTAGTTTGTACCTATTTAGTTTGAAGTGTGCATTCCTATAATTTTAAATTGAAAAATGATGGTCATTAAAAATAATATGATTTTTTTCATAACTTTCAACCTTGTTGAGGTTTTAAATTGAGCATAGACATGGATATTAATTATTAAAAGGGAAGGAAAGTGGGCAATTTATTGATCTCCCCCTATTGCTAATTACAATATTTTTCTAGTAATAACTTTGTAGATTTGGCAATGCTTAAGAGTATATGCATTCATCCAAAAAATTTACAAAAAATTGAAAACACGGTTGAAAATGGAGAGTCTCTCTTTAATTGACAAATGATTTTGGATGTGTATTTGCATTATTCCTCATTTTCTATTGCTTTTCCTGTGATCTTTGAGAATTTCTACACTAGTATAAAACCAAGGAATTGCAAATGTGAATTAAATAGTGAAATTAAGGCCCAGGAAAAATCCTAGAATGAATCTATGAGTAACAGTGAGCTCATTTATAGCTTGAGACGTGAGTAGAAATTTCTTTAACCCTAATTGATACTAACGACAAGATTTCATAAATTGAGCTAATAACTCAAGATATAATTAAAATTCATTCTAAATTTCAAATACAATAGGGGACAACCTCTTAATAGAACCAATTGGTTATAAATTAATAACTCAAAGACGAACTGCTAGGCTTATAAATACATGATAGGAATAGAAGCAGATCCATAACTAACAATCTAGACTCCAAATAAAGATTTAGATCGTACCAATGTTCTAGTTAGAAAATTTGGAGTCTATAGGCACTAAAACCTTAATTTAGCCTACTGGCTAGAAAACCCTTATTATATAAGGTAAAACTCTAAAAATACTCAATCACGCAAATTTTAAACTCAAGATTTGAACTCAAAGATAATCTAAAGATATTCTAAAGGCTTTAGATGAACTTTTAAGAATAAAACGCTATATAACTAATATATAAATACGCATATGACTTAGTACTAGACAAAATAACCTAGATCTTTGTTTACATAAATAATAAACGAACATAAATAGGTAATATATGGTATAAACTCAAAGCTAAATAACCAGCTGTATTCCTTTAAAATGATTCATGCCACTTGCTCCACGAGTTGAACTAAGATGCCCACAAAATTCAACTTGATGATGACACCATAAGCAATATGGAGCCTCCAACTAACCCTTTCATTAATTGTGAGAAATAGACTTAATTTAGCTTGTAAAAAAATTGGTAACTTCTCCATTTTTGTCATCGTAATTCTCAGCTAAGAATTAAAACAACATATTACAAATTGACAACAAATACAACTTGAGAAAGACATCTAGACCAATCCAAATTCTTTAAATAAGCCCTTTCTTTAAATGCTATAGAGGCTAGGAATTTCACATAAGAAAGCCGGCTCCAATCTTTCTCTTACCACCTTGAATTATAAGCTACAATTTGAGACAACTTATCACAAGTTGTTCACTTATCTTCACTGTGTATGACCTTAGGTATTTTAGGAGAAGATCAAGCGAACAAAGTTTGATAAATTAACTCATTAAGCTCCTACAGGAACTTACTAAATTGACACCTAAAATTACAAGTTGTTGACTTCGACAATCCTTTCCTTAAACAACTCTTAAATTCACCATGTATTCCATCAAATTATTAGACACAATATTGCCCTTACACATCTTCCTAGTAGCCACAATTTCTTTGGAGCTTTCTAGAGTTGGACTAGTCAAAATTCTTGTCTAACTTGCTAATATTTTACCATGCAAACAACCCATGTACAATAAGCATCAAACAACAAAACTAATATATATATATATATATATATATAACTTACCTATAAAGACTATTATGAGAAATCTAACAAAACAATTACTCCTAAAATCTAAACCGTGAAACACCACATGTAGACCAAACAAAACATGCACAAAAATCAAATCTTATATTACACTTTTCCACTGAGAAGCTACATCAAGAGACAAACAAATTCCTACAAAACAAACATCACCTTTCCCTAAAAGAATAAAATGTGAACTTTAAGAGGAAGCCAGTACTAAGCTAGAAACAAGTTCAAAGTCAAAGAATCAAGTCTAAAAGGTAAGAAAACTCCTTTCTAAGTTAGTTTATTCTTAGAACAATTAGAAACTTATTCCTCATTTCTAAATACTACGTTCGATCATTAAAGTGGAGGAAAGTTTTCCATATATGTCTCAATCCAAACAAGGCAACATCTACCTTATCCTATATTTTATAGAATGCTAAGAAATTCTATGAGATGAAATGCTTATGAATTTCTACATGTTCAGCTAGACTATGTATGTATAGGTAGTTATTTGATGATTTATAAGACTTGAATTGTCTATGTTCTATACTAGGAATATGTTACGTTTAGAGTTAAATATCATAGAGAATTAATTAGTGTAATAGGAATAAGAACTTTGATACTTGGTTCATGTAGGAAATGGATCCTAAAATACATGTACTACAATAAAACCCATCTAATATTTGATAAAATGCAGCTATGACATGAGGAAGTTCAACTATGTAACTATAACATGAGTCATCTCATAAAACCAAGAAAAACAACAAAACATTTCTACACAAGCCCTACACAAGTCGTTCAGACATGCTATGCAAAGAACAAATAGCTCATCCCTTCTTCCAGCATAGGTTGTGCCAATGGCAGCCCAAAACAGAGCCTCACCTTTTCCTTCTACACACCTGTGCATACCTCAAAACCCTATTTTTCTTTCTTTTCTACTATAAAATCAAACCCTAAGGATTATCTCCTATGTATTACGGTCTTATATCCACGTAAACAGAAAATTTAGGTTTAATATACATTTGATACCTACCTAACCCTATGAACCTACAAATATGTTAGAAAAATAATTAAAGGGCTAGATATTAGAATGTGACCCTATAAATAATAATAATTTCAAACTTATAAAATGGAGATAAGGTTGACAAATGAAAAAATAATAAACAAAAATTCACTAGCAATATGAGCACTAAAGAATATAGAACCCGAACATGTATCTACTACTATAGAGTCATTACTTTAAAAGATCAATACAAGTGATAGAAATTGTATAAAAAGAGACATTAATCTAAATAAGACTAAAAAGAATAAAAACTAATTTTAGGACACTTAAGCACTTATAGGAGTTCAATTATTTAATATTATGCCTTATTGATGAATATTCCTATTCATCTAATAGGTGATATAGATCAAATAGAGGATTTCCTTGAAGATCATCACGGTTAGATATCATAAACAGGTGAGTAACTCAGACAAAGAAGCACATGTAATGCAAAGATAATATAAAGTGTTTGTGAATACCTAAGGATTATGTTTGTTATGTGATGTGAATACACTAAATCTTAACCTAAGTTAGATATATAAAGTAGATAGTTAAATGGATCAAATAAGTAAACAATAGAAAACAAATAGACAATTCGATTTAATTAAATTAATAAATAGATTTGAATTGAAATTAAGATTTAAAATATTTTACAAAATCATCTATTTTTCTTAATGACTTTTCTTTTAAAATCAAACTATCCAATTTTAACCCGATTCCTCATTTTAAACTCCTTTTATCCCAAATTCAAATTCCTAAACCCCAAAACAAATATTTTAAATGTTTTGTAAACTCTTAAACCCTTTATATTTTAGTTAACTTTCATTTTTTTGAATCTCGATAATATTTGAAAATGATTGCTTATTTAAAAATATCAGTTTTAAACCCGAACCCAAGTTAAATATCATATTTTCACAAATTATACCCAAGTTAAATCTCAAATTATTTTTTAACTAATTACAATTCTTAAAATAATTATCAAAAAGGCTTATATCTAATACCTTATCTAGAAAATATCTCATAATTTTTCCTATCTATATATATATATATATAGTATTTTTCTTTTTCCTTTCCTTTTTCCATGTTTTGCTGCCTTTTCTTCTCCTTCTCTTTCTTTCCTACGTTTCTTTTTCCTTCTCTTTCTCCTTCTCTCTTTTCTCAAAACCTGAGCTCTAAATCTCAAATTCAACAAGTCTAGAAAGGAAATCAAATATGGAAAATAAGATTGAAGTAGGAATTAAGCTAAAAGTGTCCTAAACAATAATAACAAGTAGTAGTGAAAAAGATCAAGAAGTGGAATTTGCTTAAAAAGATAAGTGTAGTTATTTTCTTTGTTTTAATTCTTGTTTATGCATGTAAATGTTGTGATAGGACTAGATATATGTAAAACTTGTGATGATAGTGACAAATCAAAGATTTACAAACATGTTTGTTAAAAACCTATATATGTGTATATTTATGTAAACCAAGTGTTTGATGAAATGAATTGTGGTAATAAGATGTAAATATGTATATAAAGGAGTGTATGAGACAAGATAACGCATGTTTATGCTTATAATATGATGTTTCTATTGATGTTTGTCAAAAACAAGTTGATAAAATTTGAAGAATAAACAAAGGAATTCGTAACAAGGATCTCTCCTTAGAGCAAATCATTTTCGAAGATAATAGCATGATCACGGCAGTGATGAGAAGTGTTATCTCCTCTGATCATGTTTTTCCCCCTAATAATGGGTGTGACGAGTCTTGCATTGACCATCATGGGCCCCATAACGACCGTGATGAGATAAGCAACAGAGATCATAGACCCCATAATGGGCGTGATGAAGACGGTGAGGATGATCATGACCCCTATCACTGGCGTGATCTGTCTCCTAGTGTTGTTTCAAAAGAAAGAAAAGAAAAATAAAAAGAAAGAAGAAAGAAAAATAAAATAAAATAGATAAATGATGGTTAATATGATATGTTAGTTAAATAATATAATTAAACAAGAGTTTAGTTAATTTATAGATTTAATAAATAATTAGATTAATTAAAGGAGTTAGATATAAAATGAACTTAGTTGATTAACTTAAGTTCAACTTGACCTAAATGGAATTGAATGAGTTAAAATGAATTAAATTGAATAGGTTTAATCGCCTTGGCTTAGTAATTGAATTAAATGATGAATTCTATTTAATTTGGCTAAGTTAAGGTAATATAGACTTAATAAATAACAATTAGGTTTAGTTAATAAATTAGGACAAACCTTAGTATAATATGGGGAATATGTTGTTTCAAATATATATTTGATTAAGAAATGAATGTTTTTGAATATGTATGAGGTGATGATGTTTTTGTAATAAAAGACTATAAACAAATTGAAAAGAAATACATTCACAGATAAACGAGAACTGACCATATTTGGCGAAGCGATATTTGCAGCCATAGTGGGATTCCTAATTAGTGCCTGATCAAATAGGATAATAAAATGAGTTTGATATAAATAGATAATTAAAGTGAATGCTTATAAGAGTTTATTTTATGAACAGATTTATAAATATCCTATCTATCTTCTGAGTTGGCTTCTAATTTACCTTATGAGCCTGTTTGGATTTCAAATATAAGGTACATAGTGACTTGTGTGTTGTATGTTAGGATAGGCATACTAAATTGAATTAAAACTTAAAGACAGCCTAATTAATTGAGTGTTATTTGTGGTTGTGCCATTGAATCCGGTCCGAGGAGCGACAATCTTTTCATGATGCAATGGCATGGTAGTTAGGCACTGAGATGTCATGATGCAATGACAAATATACCATGATGCAATGATACGCCATGATGCAATGGCCGATTTTATATGTGACTTAGTGGGTAGATAATGGGGCAAATGGTATCGGCATAAGATCTACTTGGGCTCATAATAAAGTAACATGTTTTAGTTCATGTTTATGGGAATAGTTGAACTAACCGATGTCATGGACTAGGATAAGAAATGTGTTTGACAGTTGTGAACCCTAAATGGGGCTATTTTCTCTTTTTTGGATAGGCATAGGAGATATCGGTACCCAGACTTCCTATATCAACCCCTTAAGCAGCTATTGTTACTCAGAACTCCCAGATTCCCTTGGTTTGTTCTGGAGTGTGAGTGCTTTAGTGTTAATTGGTTTATTTTAAATTAAAGATAATAACTTGTTGTTTGTACATTGCAATTAGCTAAGTTTGTGCACCATTCGGAGTATGTTTGTTTTACTGTGTACTGGGCTCCGGCTCATTATTGTTGTTGTCATTCTTTTTCCAGGTATTGTTGATTAATGTTGATGATATTGTTAATGATGATGATGATGATGATGATGAGGATCGATGATTGATGATGATAACGGTGTTTTGATGAAGATGATGTTGATGGTGATGACTTGGGTTAGTGGGAGATATTAGAGAAGCAAAGTGAGATAGGGCCATTGAATGATTGTATTTTATTTTATTTTATCTTTTCTAAAGTTGTATATTCTTTAAGGACTTAGTTAAGTAGCCCATATTTTGTAAATAAACTTTAGCTTTGTTTTGAGAAAGTTGATCTACTTTATATGAGTAGAAGTTAGAAATGCTTTTATAAAGTTGTTTTATTATTATAATTCCAGTTATTTTGAGAATCTAATTATAGGATTTCATAATTTAAAATTGAGCAGCAATGTTCACGATAAACATATCATTCTAAAAAGCTTGAGCGTGTAATACATAAATTATTATACGTTGTCGTAATACCTTAATTAAAAGTTAGGGCATTACATGATGTATGGATGTTTTGGTAATCTATTATGATGAATGTGATAACAAACATGCTGATGGTTTGGACGTATATAGCCTTTTGAATGTCTAGAATATGCGTGGTCACCTGGAAATTAACTAAAAACTATTGGTACTATAAATGAAATGGACATGCATTATACAATTTGCATAAATTGTGGCAACCTACTACATGTTAGTATTTTAGTTCTTTAGTACTGCTTGGTTTCTAAATGATATTTTTAGAAAAGGTTATCATTGTTCCTTCGGTTACATAGGAACTGCTAGCAAATGAAGGACACCACCTATGGTATCGATTTGAAAGAACTAACACTTAGTGGAGTTTCTAAGGCATAAAATAGGAAATGAGTGATAAAATACTATAAATATAAAGAGATAATTAATGTGATTGTTGTTATCATTCTTGTATACTTGGTTTCTCCTGGGTAAGGGGGACATTAAGTAATGATTCCTTCAACCCTGATAAGAGGCCATAAATCTTCATCCTATTTAGATTCCAAGCTATCTAAGCTTGTATTTGAGCATATGTTTGTTTGTTGTATTACATATGATTGTTAATAACTTGTTTGGTGTGTGGTATGTTCTAATTATTTACTGAGTTCGTGGTTTACGCTTACACTCCTATAGTCCTTACAGGTTAATCCTTCACCCATGGTTGGTATTTTCCTAGAGCATAGCACCAGTAAGGTTCTAAAGCTAGAAGGATTATGTGTTAGATGGGATACTATCATCTAATGATACAAGTTAGATGATGTTTGAACATTATTTTATATATTTTGAGGATTTTACTTATAAGTTGTGGTATGTAGTATCTTATTATTCAGACAATTATTTAAAAAGTTTTATCTATGAGATATATTTTATACGTATTCATCATTCTTATCATTGCAACCCAAAAGATCCTGTTTTGTTAAATTATGTCATTTTCCAAGGTAAAACTAGTAATAACATGCATGTGTGATCCTTTCTAATGTTACCCAATCTTTCTAAATACAACTTTTAGACACATTATAGTATCATAATATGTATGTTACTACCAGGATACCCTTAGGGCGTGACATTTCCTCTTGGTGTTGCATGGCTACTGTAGTTCAAAGGAAAATCTAGGCATGCCTTTTATATAAGGTTTAGCTATGCCAAATAATTAGGTTTTACAACTAATTAATTTTAGGGATGATTGCAAAATCGCCCCTCAAACTTTTATCTAGTTGTAGATTAACCCCTTGTGCTAATTTTCGGAAGTCGTAGGGGAAAATTCGCACTGAAGTAATAATCTAAGCAAATAATTTGCAATTTTCCCTTAATTTTAAAAGCTTAACTCAGCTAGACATTTTCAGTATCTACTTTCAATTGCATAACCATAAATATAATGGCAGGTAAACCTATGTAGGCCAAAATATATGAGTTAAGAACAATTTATATTAATACTCTCATATGCAATGTCTAGTAGGAGTAGGTCTAAACCAAAAATCACATCCTCTATTTCATTTGAAAATCAACCTCTTATTAGATAGGTGAAGAATCCTCATGTCAAAAGGTTGAAGAGGAATTATAGTCATTCAAAATTGATGGATGAACTCTTGAACAAAAAATCATGTCGAAAGTTTTTCAATAATTAAATTAACACAAACCCAAAAAATAAATAAAGGAGATAAAAATAGAAAAGAAAACATAAAGAAAAGAAAGGATAGGCACAATGATTATGTAAGAAACCTCAATAATAAAGAACAATTCACATGAACCACATTAGTACCTTGAAGTATTACTATATTTATGTGTGGACATTTTGTGATTATGACCCCAAATGGAGATGTATTCATTAACTTAACACCCTATATCAATCCTGATAACCTTTTTCAAGGTAATAATGCATCACTACTAATTTCTCACATAGGCAATATAACTATTTGTGCAAATGGTCATCACTTGATTCTAAAAGATGTCTCATATGTTCCTTTCTATACTCACAACATACTGTATGTCATTAAATTGTGTCAAGATAGTCGTTGTAGTATCAATTTCATTGATTCTTTCTATTCTATTAAGAATTCTAATATGGGCAAATCCTCCTCTAACATCTAACTAGACGTCGTCTGTACCTGATCATTTTAAATAATGTCTAGTCACTTTGATCTCTCCTTACACCAATTGTCTCGAATGAAATTTGGTAACTTGGCATTTCTGTTTATGTCATCATCACATTGAAGTCCTTAATATGTTAGCTCAACATTAGTTTATCCAATTCAAATCCTCTCAGGAATCCATACATCTTGCCATTCTTGTTGTATTAGAAAGTCCACTCACCTTTCATTTTAGTCATCAACTTGTAAAGCATAAAAACCCCAAATTTTAATCCATCCGGATGTATGACAAGTACAATTTAAATTAAACCCTAGGTTTTAGTACTAGATGCTCCTAGATTTACCCAATGCATAATAAAAGTGAAGGCATGCCTTATTTTAAGTGGTTTAAAAATTTAGGTGAAAATCATTTCCCTAATATTATCAAAATTTTCCATAATGATGGTAGTGGTGAATTTGTTAACAAAGCTTTATCTACATTGCTAAGCGAACATGACATATAACTTTATCTCTCATTTGCTTAAACTCCTAGACAAAGTGGAGTTATTGAATGCAAACATCATCAAATTGTTGACGTAACCTACATTATCTGCTTGCATGCCAATATTCTTAAATCAAACCCCCATTCCCCCCAGCTCTTTAGGTAAATGCCATCTCAATAGCCATCTATACCATAAATTGATTCCCTTAGCCACATTTGATCATTAGTTATTGCAAGCCACTAGATTTTATGCTACAATTTATGCTTAAACCCTAAAGCAGAAGTCAACCGGAAACCCTAAAGTCAACATATAGGTAACAAACTCTAGTAGATTTAGATCCGGCAATCCCACGCTTTTAACCTCTAAATAATGGAATTAAGATAATTATGGATTATGGTCCGTAATAATATAGGAAAGTTTAAAAATATCAGATTCATTAAAATTTAGTTTGTTCCAAATCCAAATGGGATAAGATATCGAAAACCATGCCTCGGTGCACCAAACCATAAAAATATTTTGATAATACCATTAGACTCGTAAAAATATAAGGATTTCAAAAATATCAGTTTTGTAATTTTTCGGTATTTAAAAATATCATATATATCTTGATTACTTATATTTTCTTTACTACCAGTATTAATTTGTCTTATCTATTATTCATAGTATTATTCTATATTATTTATTGCTATTTATCTATTTCTACTTTTCTACCATCTATTCATACACTCTATCATATTTATTTCTTACTTTTTACTTTTCCCATACAACTTTATTTACATCATACCTTATAAATTATTAATTTTCATTAACAAACTTACAAAACAACTCAAATCTCACCCTCTCTCCTCCCTTTCTCAAACCGGTGCACTCCCCTCCCCCCCTTCTCTCATATATCTATTTTTTTTCCTTTTCAATTTATTTTATTCACATAATTTTTACTCTTCAAAACTCTATAAGTACTCCATCTCCCTCCATTTCTTTTACGCATTCATTTACCTTATCAAAACTCTCTCAAAATTTCCTGTTATCTTTTCTCTCTACAATCTCTTCTCAACTTCCCACATCTCTACCATTTCCATACCAAAACAACTTCTCTTTTATTGATATCTATATTTCTACTTAGGTAAAACTCTTCCCTATGCTTTCTTATCATATCATGTAACTTAACATGACCATGGTATATGTTTCCTAAACATCAAAGTGTTATAGAAGCAACACTATATTCATATTTTATTCTTGTTCATGAATAAATTTCATTTTATTTACTGTGTTGTTTTATTATTGTTATATTGTCACATGTTATTATTATTGTTCTAATCTAACTTCTATATATTAGTAACTATATTTATGTATATATATTTCTTAGAGCATATAAACTCACTAACATAACCGTTATTTATTTATTTATGCTTTACAATTTATTTATGTATCTATTCCATATTTTTATATTACAACTAGTCTTTCTAGTCTTAGATTTGTCATCATCAAATCAAAACAATTTTCTTATTTCTTTTGTTTTTCTTTTTGGACTTACCCATGGATAAGTCCGGAAGCCTTAAATCAAGCTAAGACTTCCAATATTTGATATTTATTATTTGCTTATCTCTATAATTTCCATCTTTCTTATTAAATATTTTTCTTATGTTACTTAGCTATAAACTCATATTCATGCATAGTCATGTTGATTGTTGTGTTAATAAGAACAAAAAAGGTTCTTTCTTAAGTATAAGAAAATAAGTCCAACTTACTTTAAAAATGTAATTTTATCACTTAGGAAAAGTTTTACTAAAATTTAGAAACTTTATATCAACAAAATGCTTTTCAAAGAATTTTAGATAAGATCACTATAGATTTTAGAGTTTTTAATATGCAAGGACTTTTCAAAAATTAATTAAGACATTCTTTACTCTTTCTTTTTTAAAACTACAATTCAAAACCTTAATGTTGATAATACTTTGTTATAAGAGATTTTATTAAAAACTTGTCTATAAAATCCTCACTAACATTTTTAAAAAGTACAAAGATCAAAACAAGCTAAAATCAACTTACTAAATAAGGTCTACTTAGGAAATAAAATTTGGAGATAACTTGGAAAGAATAAAATTTTTTAATCAAAATTATCTTTTAAAGATTAAGGAAAAATAAATTATATCGCATATTTAGTGACTAAAAAATCTTTAGTTTTATTTCCAAATAACTTAAAATAATTTTGACAACTTCACCTTTCAAGCTATTAAGACAAGATTGTTTTATGAAAATCATTGATTAAGACATCATCATTAATATCATGTGTATAATATGAGTAGTATATGTATCAAAAGGATTTTTCAACTATATATATTTATATGTTTGCTATGGGGTTCTTGGTTGATAAAAAGTTTGAAAAAATTATGTTTTAAGGGTTGGGATTTTCATGTCAATTCTATACCACGTCTTTTTGGAACCCACATGACCTTTTATGATAAAAATAACCTTAGAAATAGATAGATTGTTTTTGAGTAGGTAGAAAATGATATATAATATGCAAATTACAAGTTAAAATGAGCAAGTTATGGCCATTTTAAGTTAGAATTTCCGTTCATATGAATTTTGACAAGCTTAGTAAAATAGACTTTGCAAGTTTAAGTAGAATATCCAAGAAATACTCATTTTGGATATTTCTCTTGTTTAGGCAACGAAGAGCTCGAGTTTCCTTATCTGGAGGACTACTTCGACTAGGAGTTTTTTGCTGCCATGGCTAAGTGAGTTTAATTTCCTATATTCTTATACTAGAATTAGGAAAAGATAAAACATGAAAGTGCATATGCCTTACATATATGGTTGAAATGGTGTTAAGCATATCGAGGTAGGAATTGTTAAATAAATAATGTTTGATTTAGCATAGAAATGATATGTCTGCAAACTCTATGATCACTATTAAAATATCTAATATTATGTTATGACTACTTTAACAAAATGATTCATGCATAACATGTAGTGAGTCACATTGCATTCATTTCCATATCCTTGATGGGACGAGGGCATAGTAATGAGGTCTATAGAACCCGAAAATCTACATTATGGCGAATGTTGCTCGATTAAAATGGTGAGTAGACACTCGAATTAGCTACATTTTAGCAGCTAGTAGTAGCACATATAAAAACTACAAAAACTTCATTTGCAAAATTATGGCATTATGGCTTGGAGCACCTAACCTCAAATGGAGGGGTAAATCCATTCAACATACGACTCCCAAAAAATCATATGTATTATTTGCTCACATGTTTGTTACATCTCATATGCTTGTATAAATAACTTGTTTGAATATCGATTGCTAGAGTACTTTATTTGTGAAATTAATTCTCACTAAGAAAGGAAGCTTATCCCTTTATAGATATTTATTGCAGCACCCCTACCTTTGGTTGACGCCCAGAGATATTTCTCTTAGGTACTACCTTTTTGGATTCAGAAGATTTTGGATGAAGTCAAAGACTAGATGTAGACTTATACTTCTAACTAAATCTCTAATGTATCTATTTTGGAATAGACTATGATGGACTTTATCTTTTGCTAGGGGAATGCCCCTTTAATCCTTGTAAGACTCCCATATTTTTTTAAAGGTGTTTATGTTATGATTTCCATTCTTAACTACTATTATGCATGTCTTCTTAAACAACTTGTTTCAAAGTTGGTCCTCTATGATCGTGAATGTATGCCTTACACTTGGTATTGAAGCTTTCGGGATGACTAGAATTTTCATACTTAAGCTTTAATATTGAGTGTGGCAGACCGTTGCGTTTATGGTACCTTTTAGGGCATGACAGTTATCCTTTGACCTCCTTCATAACATGGCATTAGATTTTCAATTCCTTTGCATGTTTGGATTTTTTTTTTTTCCAACATTGTATCTCCAATCCTAGACAAACATTTCCCCTGTTCTACTCTTTACATCTTCTTTGCATATTTGGCTAAGTACAAAGGCTAGCGCTCTTTTACACCCACTTATGTCCAAGTTTACACAAGTCGTCATGTGGTTTTTTCAAGAATAAAAGTTTCTTTGCCAAAAACTTGGCTTATCCATATCCCTACTATTGTATAAAAAAAATCTTGTAATCACACTTTTTAATCTAATTTTAATTATATAATAAAACTAAATCACAAAAAGAATAAGAACTAAAAAAAGATAAGACTTAAGAGCTGAAGATTTCTCTAGAAAGTAATACAGAGAGAAACATATGTTTACATATTGTAGAGGGTCATTTCGGTAATTGGGCTTAGAGCCAATTTAATGCCATGGGTTGGTCTTCTAAGCTAATGACAAGGGTTAGAAGACTAAGGGCTTAGAAGACTAAGCATAATAAAAGATGTCAGAGGGAGATTTGGTTTAGTAAGCTCAGAATAGGGGTTGTTGGACTGGTTCATTCAGCTCTCGACCTAATTTGGTTTTCTCATGTGTAAAAAGTAGACTCCAAAATTATCTCCCTGGGCTAACTTAGACTTTATTTGACTAAAATAGGGCTTATATAGAATAAAATAAGCCTATCTCTATTTTATATTAAAGAAGAGCTATTTTAATAAGAAAAATGAGCTCCTTTTATATTAAAAAAGCCCTCATTCTACTCCAGGCTCATATCCAAAGCATATGCCCATATATATATAAGAATGGATGGATTCTAGCCTTTGGATCCATAGAAGAGATCCCATGGTTGCAAGCAAGAAATGTTTCATCTCATCGATCTATCCAAAAGTCATTCGATGGCAACTACTAGCCTTCAATATCTATAAATAAGATATGTTGTTCTCGAAAAAATAACCAAGAGGGGGGTGAATTAGTTATAAATAAATATTTTACTTTTCAAAATTTCAAACAAACTCACACAACTTAGTTACTCAACTTTAATGGCTTTGAAACTTTTTAAAACAAAAATTTAATAACTAATATCTTTGAACAAAATTCAAATCAAAAGTTAAACTCCCAGTTTTATTCTCTAATTAACTCTCTGCTTAAGAAAAGATATTTCAGTTATTCCCTGAATTACTTTGTGAGCATATAACACAGCTAAGAAAAACAATTAATTATGCACGAAATAAAGAGAGACAAGGGAGTAGAGAGTGCAAAATCGATTTATAGAGGTTCTGCCTTGAGCGTCAGTCCTCTCTTCCAGCACCAAGCCAGGGACTTGGTATTTCACATTGGTATGTTCCACTATCTAATCAATAATTAAATTACAAGTTGTCTTTGCCAAAGAACTTGGCTACAATGCACTCAACTTGATTCTTCAAGCTTTCCTCAAGCTAACAATCAATCTACTGAGTCTGCTTATAACTCTCGATCTCATCCAAAGTGAATAAATCTAGATCAGAGGAAATATAATAATAATCCTCAAAATTTCGAACAATAAAGACAATAAAAGAAGATTGCTCAAGGTAAAGTTTACAAGTTCTCTGTTTTCTTTCTCGTATAGTGGCTGCTTTATACTTTTCTTGATCTTCTAATATTTATTTATTTTTCTTCAATGGCTAGGTTTTGAAGTAGATAAGTTTAAAGCCTAATTTTGTGTGTGTCATTCGGATGAGATTTGTTTATTGAATCTTTTTCCAACTGAAAATTTTGAATAAGTTTCTTGCTTCTGATTGAAATCTGTTGGATGTTGTTTTGTAACGTACAAAAAGATAAGGATTTCCTGATTTCAGCTATGTAAAGTTGATCCGTTGCTTGATATCTGCAAACTTGTTGTTGTTGTGATCTGATCCACTATTTGAGGATAAGAAAGATCGTGATCTTTTCTCAACAAAATAAAATAGAACGTCTGATGGAAAATTTTAATCCAATTATGGTGCGCCTATCATTGATAATTGCTGATATGCAATCTTGATACTGTTCATTATCTTCTTTAATTCAAAATTTTAACTTTGTAGAGATAGTCTCGATCGTTAATAAGAATCCCATAAATTGCATCTACTCAAAAGATAAACATCTTCTGATGTGTTCAATTTGAAAACGGATTTGTTTTCCCACATCTTGCAGCTTATAAATCTCATATTTATCAAAGTCATCAAGCTGTCCTTAAACCTCATGATTTAAGCTCAATCCACTATCCTTTGTCTTTGTGATTTTGAAAATATTGTCTTGTTAAGACATAGCCTAAGGAAAAAAATTAGCTTCTCGTGTCTAATCAGAAAATTGAATGTGTCCAAAGTATCTTGAACTTTCTGTCGTAGTTTTGCTATCAAAACATAATGGTAATCCTTAATCCAAATAAAAACTTGAATCCTCATGGATATTGAACCAACTTAGTGGAATATATTTGAATGTACTACCCAAATACATTCAACTTTGGAGCTGGGTCTTCAAATCCATAAAGAATCATAGAAGATCCAATTTCTTGAAGTATTTTCGTGAAACTCATTTATAGATACATTTACCCTCTGATTGACCTTTTGATCGTTATAATAGTTTTGTAAACTAATGATTTTACCTTCTGAGTTACCTTCTGACTATTCATTTGTTCTTAAAAAACTTTTCAAATACTTCCTAATAAACTTTCTGAATAGAGTCTCTTTTGAACCCGTTTTCATAAACCAACTTTGATTATACTTAAGTACTGCACACTTAATAAAATTGTTAGTAATTACTTAATCCTTTTTGTTATCATCAAAATCAATATTAAGAGAAATCAACAGATGCTTCTCTTCTCATTTAGGGTCATTCTAAGTATTGCTAAGATCGAGAGCAACATAAAAAATTTATCAAAATAACCATTACAGAATTAAGTAACTACTTCACAAAGAATGAGTCAAGAACGATTGAATCTATTTGATTTAATCTTCTGCCACACTTGCATACTCAAGAAACCAGATTTGCATGTTCCTCCTCCCATTTCTTTCTTTATGACATTTGTACACGTGTCATCAGTTTAAGACTTCTCTCAAGTCAACACTACATTTATCGCATGTAATCGACCAACTACAGCAACCCTACCACACATTTGGCAACTCTACTAGGGAGAGAGTAAGTTCTTGACAAGAATGGTACCTTCACACAAAAGAGCTGGACAGAAAGCGAACCCCTAAGATCAAGAGAATCATCCTGTTGTGGTTAAGCATACTCATATAGTTGATGATAATGCTACTCTTGTGGCTATGTAAACTCTTATAGTTAATACCGTGCTCATGATATGCACTATGCAAGAGAACACCTAGGCTCTCAATTATTTCTTGAAAGTCTTCATGGAGTTTCTACTTGGTACAATAGGAATTGCCATTACTACATTGAGAAGTACATTTCCCAGGATAACTTTGCCTGCATCAGACATGCGAATGGCTAGTACTGCTCCAACTACTGTTGTCCCAAAAGGTACTTGAGATGAGACCCTACATGATGCTCAACACGAGTAAACTACTATTCCCATTGCTAAAAATCAAGGAGGACACTAGCAGGAGTCATTGTAGCCTTTGCTACCTCCAACTCCAAGAGATCCCATGTCTACTGTTGGAGAAGAGGCAAGTGTCTATCTTGGAGGCTCCTCCTCCTCTAGATGCGATGTCCAACCTCTTACAAGTGGTATAGTTGTGTCTCACAACATTATTCCTTCTCCTCAAGTGGAAGTTAATACATCACCTTCTTCCATGCCATATGTGATGAAGGAAGACCTCAAAAAGTACTTAAAACAAGTGCAAGTTGCATATGCCACTAGCATCATCAACTGAACGCTTTGTACCAGCAAAGGATTGTGGAGAAACCTATCCTAAGGACTATACTATTCTAAAGTTTATCAAATTCAATAGGAAACAGGGTAGTGCTAAGGAGTACCTTCTCAAGTTCATTGAGACTTGAAGTCTACGGATGATGACCTAAAGATCATGGAATTTTCTAAATCCTTGATGGAGAAGGCATACACTTGGTATATCAAGCTTGCCCTTAGCTCTATTGATTCATGTGGGATTATGTGAGTAGAATGTTTCTTGAGAAATACTTTGAAACTCAAGAATGAGTGACGTTAACCTATATAGGGCATATCAAGCAATGCATAAAGGAAAATCTTATGAATTGCATTGAGCGCTTCAGGAAATGCTCCTTAGACATCTAGGATATGTGTGTCGAAAGTGAACTTGTCAAAATCTACATCTAAGGTATGTTCACAAAATATGTTGTGCACTTGGAGAATTTGTCACTTAAGTCCTTTTCGATGTTACTTGAGAATACGCCAAGCATAAACAATTCAACTATCAAACAAAGGCATGACGCAAATAAAAAGCATCAACCATAAGTGACCACTGCTTAAGATAGGAACTTCATGGGTGGTGAGAAACCCAAAAAAGACAACACTTTAGAAGTTCCACCTTTTCCGTGTGCTATGGGTAAAGTCTATGCTATCCTTGATTGATGGCTCAAAGACAACATTATTAGATTACCAAGGGTTGAGGAGAACCCACGATACAAGAGATAGGAGATGTAATATTCTGTAGGCTCCATAGGACGATGAGATACCTAACAAAATATTGTTGGACCCAGAAGAGGATTTTCAATGAGAAGGTTCACAATGACAAACTTGAACTTGATAACAACGATGTGCATAGTAATTCCCTTCTAGCACATAACAATTAAGGAGCTCTTAATGCGATCTCTCATGATCCTACAACTTCCCAAGAAGTTGATCAACCATAAGCTAATGAGCCGATGGATGCACCATGAGAGGAAACACCCACTAATAAAGGAAAAGAGTTTATCAAGGTTCAAACAACCATGCTGCTTTTGCTTTGCTCAGGACTTCTAATGTAATAAATATCTTTGTTCTTCTTGAATTTAATAAGGAATCTAGGATTGTAGCTATAATCGCTTTAGTGCATATGTCAAAGCACTAGTATGAACAATGCAATGTCATACATCTGATACGCAAGATGACAAAGGTTCATGGAAAAGTAATAATCTTCAAAAAAGATGAAATGTTCACTAGTAATCCTAGCCACAATCACATCATCGTTTGTGGAAAGTGAACTTAATGGTCATTCAATTAGGAAGACTTTCATTGATAATGGCTCCTTACTTAATATTATGCCTATATCAACCTTTAAGGTAGCAGGACTTGATGCGTGGAAGTTTGTTAGATAGTTGATTCGCATACACAGTTTCAATGATGTCCCTGTTAAAATAATAGGTTTCATTAATGTGAACTTTAAGGTTAGCCTTATTCACTAGTCAACTAAATTTCATGTGATAGATGCTTCTATATTCTACCACTTATTAGGAGGAAGAGAGTGGATCCGTGATCACAATCTCTTCCTTTTAACATTGCATCAATGTATGAAGGGACATTGGAAAGGGCAAGATCTTTTCACACCTACTATAAGGAACCCATTTGAGCATAGGGAATCCTTCTTCTCTGAAGCTAAATTCCATGATGAATACACTGGAGAAGGAGAAACTACCATTGGTAAGCCTATTGGCATACCACTACCAAAGTGGAAGAAAGTGCAAGAGTACGATGCTAGAAAGTGCAAAGCGACTCTTGCATCTAGGAGTCGAAAGAAAAGGAGAGGAGGTAACAGATTTATAAAGATTGAGAGTTACACTAGGTCAGATGGGCATATCTTATACCGCTTATGATGGTTTATGGGGTTTTAGGAGATATTTGCATCCTCTCCTAACCCCTTAGACCTACAAAAAGCCTAACCTACTCCCCCACAGTTACAAGACCAACTTACGCCATAAGCTAAGGAAATTGAGGAGTCAACTTTGGCAACTCTAGGAGAAACACTTAGACTCATCTTTATTAGTAAGGCTATGATTAAGGAAATCAAAGATCCCTTAGTGGATTTGATTAATGAATTCAAGGATGTCTTTATATGGATGTTTGAAGAGATGCCAAGCCTTGATCTTATCCTAATAATGCATCGTTTGAGTATAGTGCTAGGAGCTAAGCCAGTGAAACAATACCAAAACATATTTCAACTAAAAGTCGAGGTATAAATCAAGACTGAGATAGAGAAGCTTTTATAAGCTAGCTTTATCAAGCCCATTGAACACTCAACTTGGTTAGCCAACATTGTAAACCCCCAAAGTTTTGTGGTCGATTTAGCTTAAACTCTAATAAAAAAGTCAACCGGAAACCCTAAAGTCAACAAAACCCCAGTTAGATATAATGGTTTAAGTCCGGCAATCCCGTATAAGCAACCCTAAGAAAGTAAGTAAGAGATTAGTATGTAGAATAGTTCGTAATTACATAAGGAAGCTTAAAAAGATCATATTAGTAAAACCGCAAATCGTTTTAAACTCGAGCGGATATAGTTCTTGACAAATGTATCCTAGGGCTCGGAATAGTAAAAATATTCCGAATATACCGTTAGACTCGTAAAAATATAAGATTTCCAAAAATATTAGTTTTATAATTTTTCGGTAAGTAAAAATAAAAGATATCGCAATTATACGCGTATTTTCTTACTATCGATACTTTATTAGTCATATCTACTTTACATTATACTATTCATTACTATTCTACACTATTCTTTTATCTCTACTTTTTCTAATACCTATTCTTATACCCTATAACCTATTGCCTTTACTTTTTACATTTTTTTCACATCTATCTTACTTAATATTACATTTAATCAACAAAATACAAATTAAATCTCTCTCTCCCTCTCACTCATTGTGGCCGGCGTCTTCCCCCTCCCCCCTATCCTCTCCCCCCCTTATCCCTCTAATCTCTCTCTCAATTTTTTTTTAAAATTTTTTTATTTAAATCACACAAAAAATTTCACTCTCACTTCCTATAAATACCCCCCCCTCCTCTTTCACTTCTTTCACATAATTACTACTCACAAATTCACTACCAAATCTCTCACAATTTTTTCTCTCAACATTCTCTCCAAATAATCTCTCAAAACTCTCTCAAAATATTCTCAAACCTCCTTCTACATACACAAAACCCATTCACACATAATATCTTAAAACACTCTTTAGGTAAACTATTCTATACAAATTCTTTTTCTCATGTCATGTAACTTTACATACCCATGGTATGAGTTTCCAAAAACTAAATGTTATGGAAACTACACTATGTTCATGTATTATTCTTGTTCATGAATATCTAATTATGTCTATGTTGTTATTTTACTTTGTTCATATTGTTATTGTTTTTATATCTAACTAAGTAATATTATGTATCTATATATATATATATATATATATATTTTTAGAGCATATAAGCTCACTTGCAATTTATTTATTTCCTTCTTTGAAATTTATTTATTTCATGATGTTATAAGAGTCTTAGACTTGTCCTTATCAAGTCAAAACAATTTTTTTTATTTTATTTTGTTTTTTTTCTTTTTGGGACTAGTATACTTCTTAGTCCCGGGAGCCTTGAAGAAACTAAGACTCCCAATACTTGACTTTATTTATTAATTATGTTATTTTTGCTTGTTATTATTTCTCAAAATCATGTCCATTAAGATTCTTGTCCGAATTTTCAAAGCTCCAATTATATTTGATAAAAAGGAGATTTTATCACCTAACAATAGTTCTATATGAAATATAAAATCTATGGTTTAACAAAATTAAATTTATTCTTTTCCAAACTTAGGAAGAACTCACTACAATTTTAAAAAGCTACTTTTGTTCTAAAAAGCTTTTTTTTTAATCATTTCTATATTACTTGGTTTTCCTAAAAGAAGATGACTTTTTGTACTAAAATGTTTTCCATAAAAACATAAGGAAATTCCATAAAAAGAGAATAGGAGTTTTCAAAACAAAAGGTTTTCAAATAAATAGTAAAAAAAAAAACAAATAGGAAAAATAGCACTAATATTGAGAATTTACAAAAGAAGAAATTCATTTTATCAAAAAGTCATTTAGGAAAATAGTAAGATAAATATAAAGTAATTCCTTGACAACAAAGAAATCAAAATATTCATTTTTAAAGGAGTTACAAAAAAAAAAAATAGATTTCTTATAAACTTTAGTTTTCTAAACTTTTAATTGACATTGTTTTACTCAAGAAATTTGAATGGACAACAAACACTTGAGCATGGATAAAATATAATCTATGTATCTATGGAAAAGGAAATTTTCAATTATATAGATAAATAAGTATTTATTAAAGTAATTTTTGAATGGTTTAATGTTTGAAACAAAATGCTTTTGGGAAAGGAAAATTCGTGATGAATATGATCGCCACTGTTTCAAAGCCTAAATGATTTAGTTTGATAAAAATAGTTTTAGAAATGGATATATCTTTTTGAGTAGGTAAAAATCGGTATATTATATGCACAATTCCGAGTTAAAATGACCAAGTTATGACCATTTTAAATTGGAATCATCCTTTATACAAACTTTGATGTTCTTATGACATTGTTTTGTCAAAATTCAAGAAAATCATGAAGAAATACTCAATTTGGGTGTTTTCCTTGATTAGGTGATTCCAAGGAAGAATACTCGTACCCTGAAGATTATTTTGACTAAGTGAATTGTGTGAACGACTCATCCGTTTAGAAGAAGGGTCGACATGGCAACGTGTTTATTTCCTTAAAAAAAGCTTACTTGATTGTGCTTGTAGTTTAGTCGTATTAGAATTAAGGAACGATAAATTGATATGTATGTGGAAATTGTTGAAAGTACTTTAAGAATATCGAGACGAGAATTGATTGTAAGTAATTGTTTGTTTTAGTATAGTATTTGATATGTATGAATTTCTATGATCACCTTAAAATTGTTAATAACAATGCTATTGTATCTTCAATAATCTAATTCATGCATATCACGAAATAAGTCACATTGCATGGGGTTATTATCCTTGGGTGAGAAGGATGATAGCTCGGTCGAAAGCAACACTTGGTGGTTATGATCGAAAGCGATTGCTTGGCGATATGAAATTAATCAAATGCTTGGCAGAAAGTCCGTAAGCATGGCTCAACTCGAGTAGACTAAATATGCTTGGCGGTATTGATCAAAAGCATAATTTAACAAAAACTACTCGTTTTGAGGTTACGTATCACCAAACCCCGAATGGAGGGCGCAAATCCATTCAACATATAGTTCCCGGAAAACTATATACATTGTTTGCCCATGTGTATGTTGCATTTCACTTGATTGCTTAAATAACTTGTTTAAGTTTCTATACCAGAAGTTTACTTATGGAAATAATTCTCACTAAGCCTATTAGCTTATACCTCTATAGATATCTTTTGCAGTTTATCTATTTGTGGTTGAGGCCACGTGGACCCTGTAGTAAGGTATTTTCCTTTTTGGTTAAGGAATTTTTTTAGATGAAGTTTAAGTGCTAGATAAGATGTAGACTTCATGTAAATTTCCTTGTAATAGATTATAGTTACTTATGGTTAGGGAATGCCCCTAAGACCTGTAAGACTATTGTTATGAATGAATGAATATTATAAATCTTCTATTCTTAATTTGTTATTGTATCTTCTTAAGCTTCATAATTCCATGTACGGTCCTCTAAATTTGTGAGAGCATGCTTTACACTTAATATCGAAACTTTTGGGCCTGACTAAGGTTGTCATACTTAAGCTTTAATATTGAGTGTGGCGGACTGTTATATTTATGGTACCCCTTGAGGCGTGACAAACATTATACCTGTAAAGAAGAAGAATGGCCAAATACGTGTTTGTGTGGATTTTTGTAACTTAAATAAAGCGTGCCCAAAAGGTGAGTTTCTGCTCCCTAACATTGATATGTTAGTTGATACAATGATTAGACATGAACTTTTCTCTTTTAGATTTAATGGATACAATCAAATCAAGATGGCGCCAGACAATGCCTAGTGCACACTTTTTCAAACACCTTTTGGGAAATTCTATTATATTGTGATACTATTTGGTTTAAAGAATGCAGAAGCCACTTATGAAAAAGCAATGACTATAATCTTCCACAATATGATGCATGATCATATGGAGGATTGTGTAGATGATATTGTCTACGAATCATGGTAAGAACCTTATCATCTTCACCACATGAAGAAGGTGGTTGAAAGGTGTCGAACCTATAAATTGAGAATGAACCTCGGCCCTTAAAGTGCATCTTTAAGGTAGCATTAAAAAAGGGATAAAATGTATATCCATCTGAAGTGAAAGCCATTCAATCCATGCCATTACCAAAGAATCAACGAGAATTGAAGGGATTTACGGGGAGGGTATCATATGTTAGACAATTTGTCCTAACATTTACCGAAATCTCCTTTCCACTACATCAGATGATGAAAAATAGAGTACAATTCAAATGAGGTCCAACACAAGAAGAGGCATTTCAGAAAATTAAAGGAGAGACAATGACAATACCAATAAAAAAATCATTTCGATAATTGATCTTAAAGCCCAATTTAATGCCATGGTCGATCTTTTAGGCTAGTAAGAAGGCTTAAAAAACCAAGTCCAATAAGAAATGTCATCAGGAGATTTGGCTTGGTAGGTTTGGAGCAGGAGTAGTTAGATTAGTTTATTCCGCTTTAGCCTAATTCGATTTTCTTGTACGTGAAAAATGGGCTCTAAAATTAACTTTTTAGGCTAAATTAGGCTTTATTTTACTAAAATAGGGCTCATATAGAATAAAATAAGTTTATTTCTATTTTATATTAAAGATAGGATTTTTTAATTAAAAAAAATGAGCTTCTTTTATATTATAAAAGCCCACATTCTATTTCAAGTCCATATCCAAAGCCCATACCCATATATATAAAAGAATGGATGGATTCTAGCCATTGGATTCATAGAAGAGATCTAATGATTGCAAGTAATGATTCATCTCAACCATCCATTCAAAAGTCATCCAATGGCTATTACTAGCTTCTAGCATCCATAAATGAGATGCTTCTCTTCTCATTTGGGGTCATTTTATGTATTGCTAAGATTGAAAGCAATACAGAAACTTTGACGAAATAACATTAGAAATAATCAAAGCAACTAGTTCACAAAGAGCGAGTCAAGAACAATCAAATCTATCTTATTTAATCTTCTATCACACTTGCGTACTTGAGAAATCATGTTTAACTGTTTCTCCTCCCATGCCTCTCTTTGCAATATCTGTACAGGTATCATCAGTTCGGGACTTCTCTCAAGTTGATCTATATTTGTCGCACGTGATCGGCCAGCTACACTAACCCTACCACACACATATATATTTTTCATTCCACACCTATCATACACATACTTAAATTTACAAAGAAATCTTTGACTAATCTTTTTAATTCAGGGATCTTGTCTGCTACTTACTTTAAGCTCCACCACAAATTTCGACTAATTCATTCTAGCCATACATGTTTAGTCAAAGCATATAAAATATCAAAAATACACTTTAAATGACAACTCTGAGCATCATAGCAGCTACTATAATAATAATAATAATAAACTTCATAACCATTAAACATAATTAACTCATAAATGCTTGGGCGTAAATAATGACCCATCCATTTGAAACCTAAACATTAAGCCATCATAAGAACCAACATTTGACTGCTAGTGTCAGACATAAATTTACGAACTGAAATATTTTCATGCACCGTTACAAGGACTAGTATTTGGGTAATAAAAGGATGTATTTGTAATTGCTCATAATGTATCACATGTTAAAATCAAAGAGATACATGAAACGCTCTAACTTGCTCAAACCTTTGGGAGATAGCCATGTTCTTCAAGTTGCGTGGAAGGAGTTATAGTAATGTCTTCAGTCAAAGGTGAAAATTTAAAAACTTCATGAAATACAACAATCTTGGAGTTAGAGACAACAACAAAATTATAGATATTATAGTAGGAGAGCTCGTCTAGTTAAACATTGGTTTAATGTTAGCAAATGAAGTTTAAGGGATTACAACAAAACATTACCTTACTTCCATTTAACAAGCACCTTGACTCATCTAACCATAATTGACGACGATGCTCTACTTCTGTGCCACCAGCAACTTCGAGGATTTCTTTAGCCAGTTCTCTTAGTCGATCATGCTTGTGCAACTTATTATCACCATCTATTTTCATTAAAGACAATGCTTCAATTTCTCCAAAGCTTCTCTGTGTGTGGCTTCCCACATAGGAAACACATCGTGTATGACAAATCGATTAGGAAAACAAACTATGCCAAGGAACATTTGTTTCTCATTATCATCTAATGCTTGATAGTTGGTTAGCAACATTTGTTTCTTATCTTATCCTATTTTTATCAAAGTGTGTTGCCATTTTACCTTTATTTGGCCAAACGAAAGGGATCCCATTATTTCAAGAAGCAAAGGAAAGCCTCGACACATGTCCACCACTCTGATTGAGTATTCTCTAAATGCATCTGCAGAACTAAGCCTTGTAAAGGCATTCTTGCAAGAAAGTTCCATAGATTGAGCAAAGCTTAGTTTACTTAATTCATATTTCAGGTTCACTTCAGGGGCACTAACAACACCTATGTTTCTAGTGGTCAATATTATTTTCCTACCAGGCCCTAAATGACTGCACAACATCCTCATCAATATTCTCATCTCAATCCTACTATCAATATCGTCTAGAACAATAAGCGCTTTCCTATCATGAAAAAATTGTTTGATTCTATTCATGCCTTTGGTGGAGCTATTTATTGTAGCTAATCCCTGTTCAAGAATAAGGGAGAAAAGTTTTTCTACGGAGACCTCCATTGACATTATTGCCGATTGAATGTTGATGATTAAAGCTATGCTTGAGTTCGTTGTAGATGTATAAAAGTTTTTCTCTTGCTTTCTCCTTGACACTGATCAAGTGATCCATATAGAGGTGAACAGTTAACCGTTTTGTTCGGTTAATTTTTTCGGTTTTTAGTTTTTAACCACTTAATGTAATGGTTTTAATAAATCAAATTGATAATTTTAACAAACCTTTTTTTTTTTGTCTTTTATCATAGACTTTTTCTTTAAATTATTATAAATATTACAATAGCAAAAAAAAAGGAAAATCAAATTAAGAAAAATGAGAAAAAACAAGCCTTTTAATGTATCATCATCAACAAAATTAAATTAATCAATTACCACATCAACTCCCATCAAACATAGGACAATAGTATTTTAATCAAAATCCAAAAAACATTAATATATGTATATGTAAATCATATGTGTATATTCATATATTTAAAAATAATAATTATATATATGCAAATTATACATATAATATATTTATAAATATTGAAAACAGTTAACCATTAACAGTCGGTTTTTTGTGGTTACAAACCGAAACCGAAATCGAAAACCAGAAAAAATAAAAACCGTGATCCTAAATCGAAACCGATGGATCGGTTAACCATATTTTTCGGATTGGTTTTTTGGTTTCGGTTCGGTTTTTCGGTTTCATCGGTTTTTTTCACACCCCTGGATCCATATGCATTCCTTTTTCTATCCTTACATTGAAATATATGCTGTGAGAATTCTTTAACTCTATTTTAACTTGCTCAACTATAAATGTAGCAATCATGGCTAGATACCTGAAAAATAATTTAAAATTTGTGAGTTAATTTATACATTTCTATGGATTTACAATTTTATGAGGTTTTTATTATTCAATACTTAGGTAAAATGGCTTACTCATAAACTTTGTTTTTATTGATTTTATAAACTTAAGATTACGTGGTTTTATATAATTCTAGAAACTCTATTCTTTTCAATGTCATATAAAATTATCAACAGCTTACCAAATTGAGGCCAAAAACAAAAAGGATAGTGGAAACAAGATTGGATTTATCATAACTAAAATTAATAAAATGATTCCAAAGAAACATTCTTCAGGCTTCAATTCAAGAATGTCAAAAGTTTTGTACGTGGACACCCATCACCTCAATTTTTTTTTTCCCCCCTTGTAAAACGGAATAAAAATATAAAGAATTTGGTTGAAATCGTTCTCTTCAAATAAATTTAAGCGACTCTCTCATATGTCTTGATACTGATTTCAATAGCTAGGTAATTTTTAGAAACATTTTCTCTCACATACCTCATATCATCTATGACGAATCCTTTCATACTCGCAATATGTTTCAGAGCTTCCTTGCAGCTTTCCACAATCATCCCATGGTACTTTATTATATGCGATTGTATTCTCTGAAATGAATTCCTAAGGCTTCTTATATCAGAGGCTTTGACCTTGTAAAAGATTGGCATCACCTTTAATCTCCCTGTTTCCTTACATTTCAAACTATATGCCAACTCTTTAAGACAGTCGTCGCTTGAAGCATAATCATCTGAGATCATTGTTATGGCTATTCTCGACTGCTCAATTGCTGTAAGAAGCTCATCTCCATCTCTGCTCCAAAAGGAAGTGAATTCTCCCTAGTAACTTCTCCTCTGAAGCTTAAAAAGACATCATTTTTTTTTTCCGGAAGGCTCAACAATTGTGGCTTGCATTGTATCATCAACGTCGATTGTCGTGCTTATTTTCAAAGAGCTTTCCATCTGATTAAACTGCCGTGTTTTTCAGAAAGGCAAATGTTACCCTTAGCCAATGTTAATCTACTCAATATGTGCTCATCTACAATTTAATTGGAAGTGTTTGTTGACTTTTTAATATATAAACAACTTCATGCGTAATCTCCTTTCGTTAATGATAGAACATATTGATTAGAAAAAGGAAAAAAAATTATCATTCCGGTTATTGTAAAACGGGTAAGGACAAAGCATATGGTTAGTTAGGAGCTTCTATTTCAAGCACAGCCAGAATATTGAAATTCTAAAAAGTTTTTGAATATATTTGCAGCACATTTACGACCAAAAATAAACATAAGACTTATAATAGAATTATAGTAAAATATGAACTATTGGAAAATGATGAAGTCTTATGCTCTTGTGAACGTTCACAAACAAGCAGGCATATAATGATGGGACATGTTATTTCCGTGATTTCATATTTTACATCTAAAATTTAAAAATGTTAAATCTCATAATCTAACTTCTATTTCTCAATTTTACTATCTTAGCTCTAACATAAATTCTTTAACCAATGAGTTCATATCATTTCACAATGGTAGTAAAAGAAATAACTTAAAAAATAAAAAATGGACCTTTACCTTAAGTATTATTATTATAAATATAAAATCAACCCCACCGAAGTAAATTATCGGAACCACGTAGTTATAATAATGAATATAATTCCCATCTCACTTAGCCGCAACATTTGCTTACCCTTTGGTGAGTTATCCTCTATTCATTATTTTGGGGTTGGGGTATGAGGCAAAAATGTAGAAACAGAAGGTACTTAATCCAACCAAAGAACATAGTTGCACCATTTGAAAATTACTCAGAACTTTTTAATTTGTAACAATAATATACCTAAAAAAATTTCATACCAAAAAAATATCCTGAATTTTTAGAAATTTCACTTAGAATACCTTTGGTCGGAATTTGGCAATTTTTCTAACTGGAAGCTAACGTGAGAAGCAAAAGTTGATTAAAACATTTATTTTTTTATCCATGTCAACATTTTTTTAGTTATTTTTGAATTTTATATTTTTATTTCCTCACTCTCTCATCCCTCTCTCCTCCACATCCTTCTTCCCCAAATCAAAAAGTAAAAAAGCCAATCAAACTTAAACTAACTTTGCCACCTTTGATATGCCTAAGACAACCACCAACCTAGCTACTTGTTATCTTCAACACACCTAAACCCTAAAATTAATATCAAAGCCAAACACAACAACGCAACCCCTGAAAACCCATTTGATTGAGACCGCCTAAAGTTACACTCACAACCACTAGATTGCAACCACAAGTACTCCCATGGACTTGTAAGCAATAAACACCCACCAAGGCTAATTCCTAACAGATAAATCAATGTCTAAATAGGCACCAACCACAAAGTCGTAACTAAATCAACTTCTACATTTGATTCCCTCATTATATGAAACAGCCTTATCGCATCATCGAACCGAACATTCTTACCAAACCTAGATACCAAAGCATTGTAACAAACTATGAGCTTTTTTGCTTTAGGATTTTCATTGAACACCTTATAAGCATCGTTAAGGAAAGATCAAAGAGAGTAAATGGTGATTAGAGAAGTTAACGTGAGCATGGAATTGGGAACCGGTGATAGGGAGTAATAAGGAGGCATAAGATTTGTGAGTGTTGGTTTGGGTTGTACGATGACTATGTTTGGTTTATTACCGATGGGAGCTTGCCTAGTGTATGTTAGTGGTGTTGGTGGTATTAATGGGTTTTGGGATTCATCTATATGGTGTTTAGTCTATGGGTTGCAGTATCGACTAGTGGTTGTTATGTTTAAATTAGGGTTGTTGAAGGTGGCATGGCGGTTGCATTTGGGTTAGCTATTTTAGGATTGACAATTGGTGATGGCATTAGATACTCATTTAATGTTAATGTAGGAATGGTTTAAGGTTCCTGGTAGTGGTCAGCAATTAATGGTTGTTCTGGGTAAATTTGGCATTGTGGTAGAGGTGTTTGTGTGGGTTGTTGGTTTTCATCCAACGATTAGAGATCGGTGGCGGTTTACTTGGTTCAAGTGGCTATGGTGTTTTTGAATTTGATGATTGATGGTGTGATGGTGGTTGTTTAGTTTAGTGTTGGATAAAGTCACGCACGATGGTAGTAGAATATTTTGTTGAAGGAAACATAGGCAGGTAATTGTTGGTGGTGTCCCAATGGTGATGATGGTGGTTACGGTTATGCGTACATGGTTTTTGGTGTATCTAAGGCAACATAGTTGGTCTAAGTTTGGTTAGCCTTTCCCTTTTTTTTTTCTTTATTTATGGGAGAAGATGGAGGAATAGGAGAGAGAGAAAGAGAGGAGAGAGAAAGGAAATAAAAATATTTAAAAAACTACAAAAATGCCAATGTGGAAAAAAAATAATTTTTTAATTAATTTTTCTTTCCACGTCAACTTTCGGTTGGAAAAGTGGCCAGAATTCAGCTAAAGGTATTTTAGGTTAAACTTTTAAAAAGTTTGGGTATTTTTGTCGTGTAAATTTTTTTAAATATATTTCTATAATAAACCAAAAAGTTCATGTACTATGAATGAAACTTACCCAATTACAGAACTATCAATTCATTTACTTAAGGTATTCTGAAATGTAGGAATTAAAATTTCTTTCCCATTGTATATTGCTATCCTGATAGTTATAATTAGGGACTGTAGTAGTGCTATATAAGAATTAAGGCACTTAAGAGATCTTCTCTAATAAAGCAATTTTTACTTAATTCCAATTTGTTCAAAATATCAAGCTATGTGATAAATTCCATAAGGATCTGTTTCTAGAAGTTGGTAATGAAAGTTAGTTTAGAATCTTATTTAACTAAAATTCTATTCTTTAATATCTGTAGAATTATATGTATTTTTTTAAAAAAGAATTCTTTACATACTAAGCTTAACATTCTAATAAGTCTTACTGTATATTCCCACATTTCTTTAAGTTATAAAATTATTGGTTCATCATTCATCCAAGCCTTTTTATCTCTTATGGATCCTCTCTCCACAATTGCTTTATCTTTCCTTTGTCTTTGCTCACTTTCTTCTTCATAAACTCTATTTCTCTCTCAAGCATTGTTTCAAATAAAATTCTACTATTAGAAATTATCCAATACCCAAATAATGGGCATCTAAAATAATAAATCTATAAAAAAAATTCAAAATTTGGGAGAAAAATAGAGTGAAGACGGCTTAAGTTTTGTATTACTAGAAAAACTTAGTCCGCTATTTGCCAAAGGGTGTACACATATAAGTAGGCTCAAAAAATACCAAAAATAGAAATGAAAACTATCAAAAATAGCAATGCCCAATAACTTATAGACACAAAGCATATGAAAGAACAAATAAAATGTCACAGACGACATATAAAACCAAAGTGTCTATAAAAAGTTATAAAAAAAAAAACACAAATTTTCCTAAAATAAAAAAGAAAGGAGCTATTTTGAGAGTCTAAATGAAGGAATTTCTCATAAAACCAACGTAGCTTATCGCCTAAGGTGGTGACTTCTTCCTATTGGCTCATATCCTTCAAGATAAAGACTTATATTTATAGAACTACTACTAGCTAGCCTTTATCTGATTTTCTTAAGTATCTTTTAGTCACTTATATACCTCATCGGACATGGGGTATTTATAGTTTGATTCTACCATTAACTTTGAAAGTAGATAAACTCCAGTAAAGATATTTCCTTTTAATAGGTTAGCTTACTTGCCTAATATATTCGAGTGTCTATAACAAATAAAGATGAGAACAGGATGATGCTATCAATCCCTAAGATAGCTCGACATTTCCTTATGAACATACAGTTAGGAGAAAATAACCCTAATCCAGTTTCAGTCAAATCAAATGATCAACCTGAAATAACAAGTTGATTCTTCTCTTACCTAAAGAGATAAACACAATAGCAAAAAATTACAAAATAAAACAAATAACACCAAAAATTACTTGGAAAACCCTAATTTGAGGAAAAACCATGGGACCAACAGTGCACAAATTTTTCACTATCAAATAATGAGATTACACAAACTTTTCTCACTCGACAACACCAGTGGATAAATCAATCATCACCACGAACCGGTGGATTGCAACAGAAAGAGGCCTCTCTTTCTCTCTAGAATCTCTCTTTAGGATTTAGGATAGCCTTTACTCCTCATACACATAAACCTTAGAACAAAAAAAGGAGTATTTACTTCAAAACCAAAGGGAAAGCACAAATTAAACGTAGGCCAGCACGTAACAAATAAAGGCTGGTAGCTTTTTTAACTAGCATTGAAGATTGGCATTCCAACGCCAGTAGATACGCCAATGGCCTTAGGCGCTACACCGGTAGCGTACCCCCCTAGGCCGGCGGGGTTAGAGCCACCCTAGCCAATCTGTAGCTTTCAGCAAAAATTTGCCAATTTGAAGGCTAGCTATTGACGTGATGAAGGCCAACGGACTTTGTCTTCCCTATGTCAGCTTACAACAATCTAATCTTCCTTTAATGCAAAAAACTCCTTGTTTCCAAGTCTTCTTCTAAGTATATGTTATATACCTAAGGTATCCTTGATTTCAATGTCTTCTAAATATATATAACATATATTTAGGATTTCTTTGGCTATAGACTCATATGAGTTAGATCTATAACCCAACAAACTCTCTCTCCAACTCATATAGGGGGTTTCATCATACCTGTTATCTTCCGATGGCACCTCCCGTTTGATTGAACGCTCTCACAACTAATGTTTTCCTTGTACCTTGATGGTGAGCTCTTTTTGTCAGTCTTCAATTTGTATACCTTTTTTGTGCTTCAGTGGTCTCTTCCCTCAGGCAGTTTCACCAAATCATGTATATGATTCTCATACAAGGATTTTATCTCATCCTGTATGGCTTCTTGATAACACTCTGATTCTCTCTTGTTAAATAGCATCACATACTCATCTGGATTGTATCTTACTGATGGCCTTCTATCTCTTGAAGATCTCCTTAACTCACTCTACTAATGAGGCTCATGGGCCTCTTCAACTGAATCTTCTATATTACCTCGATCATTATTAGAATCTTCAACGAAAGGCACTAGGTCTACACTAACTGAGATCTTATATGAGGATTTTGACCTCTTAGGTTTTTCTATATCTTCAATGGTTTATTCTTCAATAAAGACCACATCCCTACTCCTAACAACCTTCTTGTCAGCTGGATCGCACAACCTGTAGCCATACTCATCATATGCATAACTTAGAAAAATAATTTCCTTTGATTTCATATCAAGTTTCCTTCTATCATCCTTATGCACAATTGCCTTGAAACCAACACATGTAAGTGCTCATACCTTTACTTGTCCAGAATGTCTCTAGGATATCTCCATCCAAAGCATAAGAGAGGGATAGATTTACCAAATCAATAGCTGTCTTCAGCGCTTCATCCTAAAAGGATTTAGGCAACTTGGCATGAGATAACATACACTTTACTCTCAATGTGATAGTGCGATTCATCATCTTTGCAATGCCGTTTTGCTATGGGGTCTTTGGATCTATCTTTTCCAGTTTAATCCCATGTTCCTTGTAGTATTCCTCAAAAGGTCCTCTGTACTCATCACCATTGTCAGCTCTGACAGATATCAACTGTCTTCTAGTTTCTTTTTTCAACTCTAATGTGGAATTGCTTAAACACATCCAACACTAGATCTTTGTAATTTAAAGCAAAAGCTTACAGCTTCCTAGAGTGATCATCAATAAATGTAACAAAATAGAGAGCACCGCCTACTATCCTATCTTTCATGTAACACACATCTGTGTGAACTAAATACAACACATGAGATTTCTTAGTAGGTGTATCTCTATGAAATGCAACCCTGTGTTGTTATCTAGCCAGACAATCAGTACAAGTTTTTAGATAAATACCCTGTGCATCAGGGAGAAGTTGTTTCTTGACTAGCATCTAGAGTCCTTTCTTGCTTATGTGACTAAGCCGCTTATGCCACAATTTCATAGAATTGTCATCAATCAGATTCACATCTCCTTTACTTAGCTTTGCTAACATTAAGTAAAGGGTATTGTTTTTCTTCCCTTTTGCCACAATGAGAGAGCCATTGATGAGCTTCCATTTTCCTTCACCAAAGTGGCTTTTACAGCCTTCATCATCAAGTTTTCCCATAGAGATAAGGTTCATGCGGATATCTAAAATACGTCTAACATCCTTGAGAATGAGCCTGCAACTAGTGTTAGTCTTTAAAACATTATTACCAATGCCAACTACTTTGGATATACCATCGTTTCCCATCCTGACATTGCCATAATCACCAGTAGTGTAAGAGGAGAAGAAATCATCATGTGAAGTCATATAAAAGGAGGCACCCAAGTCTATAACCCGATCATTGTCATGACATGCAAAGCTAACACAATCTTCATCCTAGGCAACAATAATCTCATCATGTGTTGTTGTAGCAATTGTGTCTTCATCCCTTTCATCCTTTTCATCACCTTTATCATTACCCTGTTATCTCTTCTAGAGTTTGCATTCTCTCTTAAAGTGCCCTGTCTTGTCACAATAAAAATATTTAACATTTCCTTCCTCTAGATTTAGATCTTCCTCTGGATTTAGATCTTCCCCTGGATATGCCTGATCTATCATTGTTATTAGATGAGCCTCTATTCTTGCTTCTACCATACCTTCCTTGCTTATCAGTAACAAGTGCCCCAGACTTGGAATCTGTATGAAGATCCTTTCTCCTAGCCTCTTCATTCATTAGGTTATCCTTCACCATTGCTATGGTGAGCTTTCTCTCTAGGGTAGAGTTTTTGATAGACACAACAAGTGTCTCCCAGCTGTGAGGCAAAGAACTCAACAACAATAGTGCCTAGATCTCATCATCAATCACCAGCTTCATGGCAGTAAACTGATTCACAAGCCCTTGAAAATCATTCAAGTGTTCTGCCATGTTAGATCCATCTTTGTATTTCAAATTGACTACTCTCGTAATCAAGGGAGTTTTATTCAAGGTAGCCTGCCTCTTATACATGGATTCCAACTTCTTCTATAGGACATTAGCCCTGGTTTCCTAGGCAACCATGGTAGTCAAAACCGGCCCGGACCGGCCGGTTCGACCCGGTTCGATCGGAACTGGTACCAATGCCGGGCCGGGTCTCGCCTAAAATTCGTTTTTGCAACGAACCGGCGAGACCCGGGTTGAACCGGTCGACCCGGACCGGTTGACCCGGATCCAAAAAATTAAAAATAAAAAAATAAAATAAAAAATTATAAATTTAAATATTTATTCATACTTTATTATAAATTTATAAAATATAATCATTAAATCATATTTATTTAATAATTAATTGATGAATATGATCCAAATATAGATTTAATTGAGTGATTACACACATATTGATCTTTTATAATTAAATTATCCCTTATATTTTTATTTTTTCGTGACCCCGGTTCGACCCCCGGTTGAACCCGGTCCAACCCCTCGACCCCTAACCCCCTAGCCTGCCCGGGTCAAACCCCGGTCCGGTTCTGACAACATTGTAGGCAACATGGTAATACACACTGTGATCAACCCATTGTCGGATATATTCAAAAGTTTTCCTATACATGATTACCCAATCTATATCAGTTTCATCTATTGGCTTCACACCATCACCTACTAAAGGCAAGTATAGAGCTTTACAATACAATAAATATTCCATCATAGATTTCCGAATGGAGTAATTTGATGAATTCACTTAATCACTGTTCCTAATGATTCTTCCACGTTTGCGCTACAATAAAACCCTAATTCTTTTTTAGTCCTATGCTCTGATACCACTTATTGGGAGAAATAACCCTAATCCAATTTCAATCAAATCAAATGATCAACTTGAAATAACAAGTTAATTCTCCTCTTGCATAAAGCGATAAACACAATAACAAACAATTGTAGAATAAAATAAATAACACCAGGATTTTTGTAGAAAACTCTGATTTGGGAAAAAACCACAGGGCCATCAGTGCATAAATCTTCCACTATCAAATAACAAGATTACACATACTTTCCTCACTAGATAATGCTAGCGAATCACTCAATTATCACCACAAATCGATGGATTACAATAGGAATAGGCCTCTCTCTCTCTCTCTCTCTCTCTCTCTCTCTCTCTCTCTCTCTCTCTCTCTAGAATCTCTCTTTAAGATTTAGGATAGCCTCCACTCCTCGTACACAAAAACCATAGAACTAAACAAGGAGTATTTATATCAAAACTAAAGGAAAAGCATGAATTAAGCATAAGCTGGCACATGACAAATAAAGGTTGGCGACTTTGTCGACTGACACTGAAGATTGGCGTTCCAACACCGGTGGGTACGCTGGCGGCCTTGGCCACTATGCTGGTGGGATTGAAGCCAGCCCAGCCAATCTCGAGCTCTCGGTAAAAAATTGCAAATTTGAGGTCGGTTATTGACGTGATGAAGGTTGGCGGCCTTTATCATCCCAATGCCAGCTTACAACAATCCAATCTTCCTTTAACACAAGAAACTCCTTGTTTCCAAATCCTCCTTCAAGTATATGTCATGTACTTCAAGTATCCTTGATTTCAATGTCTTCTAAATATATACAACATATATTTAGAATCTCATTGGTTATAGATTCATATGAGTTAAACCTATAACCCAATATATACTCAAGGGTCTTCCTAAGTTATTGTAGGCTTTTTTTTTTAAGTCAACTCATGACCTAATTCTAAATAGATTAGCAATTTGGCCAACTAGTCGACCTATAGTCTAAAGAGGTTAGCTTTGGCCTAGGGGCCTATTACTAGAATTGCCTATCAATACTTATATACCAACACTTTTTATTGAAAGTTCGGCAAGGAGAGTAAAGCCCTCATATGGGCTCCTTAGGCCAATGTTTGGACTATCCGAGATACGAAGTTGGAAGAGACCCCCTCTATCAAGTAATAAGAACAGATTGTGACCATGAAGACATTAAATCTTTCAGGAGTTCCCTTTGGAGTGAAGCATTGGCGCAAGCAAGAGAGAAGGAGAAAGCACCCACGCTGAAGCGAACAATAAAGCCTCGATAGGCTATTAATAGTAGCCCAAGCTGTCGAACAGAAGATAGACCTTAGCTGGCAAACTACGCAGCCGTACCAGGAAAGGTATTTGAGTATCGAGTTGTTTTGTGCCGGTACTCAAATGTAAAGACTGATTTTGGTAAAAATGAAAATGTTTTACTTTTTCTACAATTTTAATTTGTTCTATTTTATTAATTGGTTAATCAATATATCTAATATTTTTATTATATTAAATTAATTATTATCGACTAATTGTAAGCACACCTGCCCTCTAACCAGCTTTAATGATTGTTATGATTTTACAAATATATCAAAATATAAGTCATGCTTTTGTAATTTTATTAATAATTATGTGGAATGGCAGTCTACTACAACAACCACAAATGAAAGTACACAAATGTATATTTGTACCTCTTGTCTTAGACGGATGCAAAGACAAAAGTAAAGATAAAAAGCACTCCACATGTTTTGGCATGTTAAATTATATTGGTTCAAATCCATGAGAAATAGAATAAAAATATTTTAGAAGTTAGAGTGAGATCCGTTGCTTTTAATTTGTCTCGGACAATTATCTAATTCAAGGCCATTAGAAAAGGGAAAAGGAAAAAGAAAAATACTCACTCACATATAAATATATCCTTGCACCCACTTAAAAACTAAAGGACTAATTTAGAGTTTGACTTCATGCAGTTCTATAACAATATGTTCAGATTGCTGGAAAATATATTTATATTCAATTGCATGCTTCGCAATTGTACAAAGAATTAATTTGTCCACTCTTAACTTCCATGTATTTGTCATTTTTCAGTAAGAAAGGGAGAAAAAGCTTCTTTGCAATTTGTTAGGGTATCCTCCAAAAAAATCATTAGAATCAAATGGTGCAAGCAAAGACCTGAGCTATGTATAAACTATAGTTCGACAATATTGACTTCACCTTCCTTAAATTCTACTGCGTTTAACGCAAGTGCCAACAACAACATTTAGTACACAATTAATATCGTGCTCAACCAAAGTCAACAACCGCAGCTTTTATTTTAAAAGTTTTGGAAGTGGAAACTAGTGCAAATGCTTACAAAAAGGCTCACCAAGATTACAAAAATTACAAAATGATACGAATAACAAAAAGAAGTTAAATATTTAATCCTACTTTTTCTTTTGAGCAAACTTTTTATTTCGTGAAGAATGTGCAGAACTAGATCGTGATTTGTTTTAATTTTTTCCTCCAAAGTTGAGATATCATCAAAACTTGCTTGAGCTTCAAGCAGCTGATCTGTGCATCTTTTAAGGTCATTAGACAAAGCACTTAAAGCAGGAATGGCATTGGTCAACTTGGTCTCCAGGTGGTGTTTTTTTGCCTTCAATGATGCTAATTTGGCTTCCAACACAGCAATTTCTCTCTGTGTGTTTTGTAGAGCATCTTTGTCCATATTCAGCTCAAATTTTAGATTTTGGATCTCATCAGCTTGTGCCATTTGGACTTGCTTGCATCTATCAAAGGTATTTTTGGTAGATTGAATCTGATTGAGATACTCCGATCCTTGCAAAGGATGTCAAAGCACTGCACAAAGCCGTCGACAACTCTGTAGGAACTTCATGAAGTCCATTTGGTTGTCTCAAGCTTTCTAATGCTTGTAAGAAATTTCGAGAAGTAAAGTCAATATTAGCTGCATTAGGAAGATTGATTTTCTTGATAAATGAATCCACTAAGGAAATGGCCGCTTGAGTAGATACAGGGCGATTTTCTTTCATTCTATGTTGGGGATGTGCCAACACAGGGTCAATTTCACCAATCAAATGATCCAAGTGTGCTACAGGATGGCTCTGGATGAAAAATAGTTAATATAGTATTAACAAATGTTGCAAATTCTAAAGGGCTAGCAATAATATGGTTCTTTTAACTAATTTAATATAGTATGATATTTTTATTGGTATTTCAAATTGTGCCTTGATATGGATACTAGCTGTTAAAAGGGGTAGGGAAGCGAACAATTCTTGATCTCCCTATATGTGTATGTTTTGAAATGTTATAATCGATGCATAGAACTCTAAAAATTGGATTTTATATAATCAGTTCGGATTGACATTTTCAGTTTCTAGTATTAAGTGCACAAACAATAAACATAATAGCAGGTGCATAGGAATATTTTCAACAAGAACACTGAAAAACCAAAGATTCTATTCAACATCTTAAAGTTGAAACATCTTAAAGCTGCACTTATCTTGCCCATACTCAATGGCAGGTTGGGACAAATTAAATACAGACGATTATCTAATTCCTAAGAGATGAGACAGGGAATTGGATTTTTAGGCTTGCAAAACGGTTTGGGAGGATGGATGTTCTATCTGGTGAACCATGTAGCCTTCATTTTTAGGTTGGAGATTCTTTCAGAACTTGTTGCTCTTTTCACTTCCAACAGTGATTTTATATGAAAATATATGCATGTGATCATGGCTTGAACCAGGCAGCTAAAGCATCGGGTGGATGTAGTCCTAAGAGAGGTGAACTCAGTGGCGAATTGGCTTGAGGGAGTAGTGCATGACAGCAAAGAAGGTGAGGTAATTCTTTTTGTGCCGCCTAAAGCGGCTTTAAGTTTTTGTAAAAGAGACTAATTTCATCATGTTTTGTATGGGAAGAAACAAACTCCAGTCAAATTCCTCAAAAGCCATGAGCTTCTTGCTCTTACATGTTTTGATTGAAATATATTTCTGTAGCTCCGTTAGAAAAAGAGGAAAGCAACCAAGAATCATACTAGTTCTCTAATACATAGACATGCATCCCACAAGGCCTGAACATTTTGGGATCTAAATAGTGGGTCATCATAAATACTGATATTAGACCAATAGGATCGGAATTAAATTCTATAACTGGGCGCACTAAAATAAAATGACTAGGTTGATGGACCCAAACATGAGTGGTCAAGTTACACGGACCCTTTGCAGAGTTGAGTATTTTGTAGGACTGTTATTAGGACTAGTGTTTGGGAAGTAGAAGGATACCCGTAAAGTCCTCAATTTACACGTACCTTTGGGATATGGCCCTGATCTTCAAGCTGTAAAGGGGTTGCATCGACCTCTTCGGTTAAAAGTGCTGGTTTAGAAACTTCCTACAAGTATAAACACGAGAGTTAGAGACATTAACAAAATTTTAGATATTAAATTTGAAAGAGCTCATGCTTGTTGAGACAATAATTTGCGTGATCATCAAGCTATATAGGGGTTGCATCGACCTCTTCACACAAATTACTGTCTCATGTTTGGTGAGACAGTAATTTGCGTGATCAAAAGTTTATAATAGCAAGGAAAGTTGCGAGAGAATGTGGTAGCGCATTACCTTGCTTCTCTTCAATATGTTCCTCGACTCATTGCTCCTTAAGCCTTTATGGTACGTTGTACAATTATCTTGGAGGATTTTCCTGCCTAGGTCTTTCAGTAAATCATGCATCTGCAATTTATTATCATCACTGATCTTCACTAAAGACAGTGCTTGTAATTTGTCAAGAGCTTCTGTCTCTGGGAATATTTGTTTGTCGGCCTCATTAGAAAAGCAGGCTATGTCAAGAAATATTTGTTTCTGATTTTCTTCTAATCCTTGATAGCTTAGCAGCAGTTTTTGTGGGACATTCCCTAACGGGATAGCTCTTAATGCCCTCAAAGTGCTTTCCCATTCTACTTTCTCCTTGCCAAACAAAGAGGATCCTATTACTTCAAGAAGCAAAGGAAGGCCCCAGCACTCTTCCACCATAAATCTTGTAAAATGAGCAAACCCATCCAGAGGAAAATGTCTTCCAAAGGCGTGATGGCAAAAGAGTTGCACAGATTGATCAAAGTTCAATCCATCCAACTGATATATCACTATCTGCTCCACCGGGACACAAAGCACATCTTTGTTTCTAGTGGTCAACATGATTTTACTACCAGAGCCAAAATAACTAAACATCCTCATCAAAACTCTAATCTGAATCCTGCTATCAACATCATCCAGAGCAATAAGAACCTTCTTATTATGAAAAAATTCTCTGATCTTAATCATGCTTTTATCTATGCTATTCATTGTATTCCATCCTTGCTCAAGAATAATTGAGAGAAGTTGGTCTACCGAAACCTCCCCTGACAAGGTTTCTCGAGCGTTGGCGACAAAACTACTGAATTGAAAGTCATCGAAGGATTGGTTGAAGATGTAACTGGCCAAAGTGGTCTTTCCCATACCACCCATTCCTATAATCCCAATAATGGGAATAGCATTAGTATCATCAGAAATCACTTTCATGATTTCTCTTGCTTTTTCTTCAATTCCGACCATGTGATCCATATCCCTCTTTCTCACTGGCCTTTCATTGAAATACATATTGCAAGGATTCCTCAACTCCATTTTAACCTTCTCAACTATTCTTCTAATCGTCCTGCCTTCGAAGCTGACAATGTACAAAATTTGGAATGAAAAAATAATATTAATTAAAAAATAAAAAGATTCGAAAACAAAATTAAGTTTAGTTCAAAGAGACATTCTTTAATCTTCTCGGAATTTATGACCGTTGGTCACAATCGGGTCGTTGAAACCTTGTTGAGAATGAATTTTTGTTTTCTAGAAACAAATGTAAATTCTACTATCTTACATGCTTTAAAATTAATTTCGTCAGCCTATGCGAGTTGAGAAACATTACTGACCTCGAACCATCCACGACCAATCCTTTCATATCCCCAGTACGTATCAAAGCATCCTTCCAGCCTTGCACGGTCGTCCCGTCATACTTCATTATATGCGTTTGTATTCTTTCAAGTGAGTTCCTAAGACTTAATATATCAGAGGGATTGACCCTGTAAAAGATAGGCATAACCTTAAGTCTCCCTGAATCCACACATTTCAAAATATGCGCCAACTCTTTAAGACAGTAGGCGCTCGAAGCATAGTCCTCAGAGATGATTGTTATGGCTATTTTCGATCGTTCAATGGCTGCAAGAAGCTTCCTCTCGATCTCTTCCCCGAAAGCAAGTGAAGGTTCGTCCATAAAGACCTTGATCTTTGGCTCAGCTTCTGTGAGGCTCAAGTAGAGATGATCTACAATATTTTTCCGAGTATCTTCTCCTCTAAAATTAAAAACACATCGAATTCTTCTTCGGAAGACTCCACGATCGTGGCTTGTATTGTATCATTAAGGTTGACTTTTGTGCTTATTCTGGATGAGCTCGCCATTAGATTATACTACCGTGTTTTTCAGCAAGGAAAATATTACTCTCAGAAAATGTTAATCTATTGAACATGTACCCATCTACTTGGTTTAAATAGAAGCGTTTGTTGACTTTTCAATAATAACAATTAATTTGTGTATTTTAGGTATTATTCTCGATGCAGGAAAATTTTTGTAATTTTCTATTCAATTATTGTTGCTCTTTCCTTACCCAATTTACTACTTTAAGTTATATTCATTAATCAATTAGTTCATGTCATCTTATACACTCACATTTGTTTATTTGGAGATAATAGAGGGGAATAAAACAACTATTCTCCTGATATTCATATTACGTTATTTACTTGTAAAATGGATTGTAAATTCTTGTTCCCAATAATTTTCTAATTTCTTTTGCAGAGGAAATGTTAAACCCATATATTGCAAGTGATAATCTGCTGGTAAAGTTGAGGTACGAGGCCATCGAAGACCTATAGACATAGAACATGATCGGTAGGGTGCCAAGGGATTATCCATGCGGCTGCTTTAATCCTTAAGTTAATAGTGGGTTCGAGAGAAATAGGAAAACTCAGATAATGTGTTTTTGGTGGTGTAAAATTCATCATAACTTTGGTATGTGGGTCTATTTATAGGTGACAGTCAATACTAGAATGTGGCCCACAAAATATTTGATGTTGATGTGCACATCCCTAAATCTAATAAATCATTTGAATCAAAGGTGATGAATGTGATCATTTGTGGTAAGGTAGTCGGACTGGTGTTCATTCCCCCAAGGAGATAAGAAAGTGGCACAATTTGTTATAGACCTCCATGTGTAGAGTCACAACCAGGATTGTATGCAACTTCGATCCTCATAAAGTCAAAGGTCCCCCATAGGCTGATGGTCTAAAGCATGAAGCTTTTGGGTTGATGTGTCCAAAGGAGTTTCTCATGGGCAAACTGGCCCATTAAGTGGGGGTTGGCCCAATAGATTATAGCTAAATATTCCTTATCAATGTTTGCACCCCTTAACTCTCGTTATGAATTATTAAGGAAAGTAAGAGTCTCAAGAACCATCAGTCAATATATTGGGCAAGGATCGAGGAACTTCGAGTTAGTCTCTAGCCATTTGAGTTGCATCCTTAAACCACTTTGTTTAATGTTGACCATATTGGGGTTCACTTCAAAATTCAGCCAGTTTGAGAGGATAGAACTCGAGGAGCTCTTATGACCCAAGCTGGCTTTACTACTTGTTGGAGTTAAGGGGTTACCCACGATGGGAGTTACCCAAGGTAATAAAAACTTGCTTTGTCAAGGGCCACGCAAGGCTCATTATGGCATAGACTAGCACCTTTGAATGAAGTGATGTTTAGAAGTGAGGTTTCTAATTTTAAAACACCTACACATCTTCCAAAGAGGCATTTCCCATGATGACTTATCGCATGCCATATATATAGCTTTGGACAGCCAAATTTTTCTAAATTTTCCCCCTTTTATCACTCTATTTTTTACAAAGAAAAGAATTTTCCATCTTTTCCTCTTGATTGCACAACATAGCCTTCGGTAGAGAGAACCCCAAATTGTGGAGAGAATCATGGACAACCATGAAGGAAACTCAGGTAATTCTAATGACCATTCTTCGCTTCATGATCCAATAACAAAGAGGTAGGATAAGGTTTTTTGAAGAAGGGGTCATGCTATTTCTTCCTCTAGTGCAAATGACTTAAGAGGTAGGGGTAGGGAAGCTGTGTGGGAGTTTGTCACTTGGCTATAGCCCTAGTGGTAGTGTGTTGAGTATTATTGATGATAACTCTCCATCTCGAGGGGACAGTAGGTATGAAGAGTTAAGTAAGAAGTTCTATAAAATACCTCTAAGTAACTATCCTATAGATAGTGAGGAGGTAGAGGTAATGGCCCTGCTTTTCACTAAGGCCACCATAGGTAAGGGACCCGACAAGGTCAAAAGTAGTGTCACTATGATCAAGACCTTGGCATTCAAAGAGAAGTTCATGTTGGGGTTCCCAAAGGCATGGAAGGTCTTGATCCCTTCCAAGGAAGATAGATATTGTCTCTTTTTTGGGTGAGAATGGGTTTGCCATTTATTTGAAACACTTCGGGTATGGGCTAAGTGCCCTTCTCGAACTTCGAGAATAGCATATTAAATTACTTCAGGTTGGCACCTAGTTAAATCCAACAAAACTCTTACATACTATTGGTGGCCTTCAAGGCTTATGTATGATTATGGTCGTGAGGCCGACCTCAACCTTCTTCAAAAAGTATTACACCCACAAGCCTTCCAAAGATAAGTGGTGGTACCTCACGAAATAGCTGAAATCCCCAAAGAAACTCTTTGACGACCTCAAGAGCTCAACTAGTCACCTCTAGAAAAGTAAGTATTGGGTTATAAGTATTAGGGAAGGGACCAAATACCAGTTTGATTTTTTTGTATCCTAGTGCAAACCTATCCAGAAAGAGGAGACCATTGAGCTAGGCATGCTGAGGTGGTAAAAAAGATAAATGCTTCTATGGGGGAGCGGGGTGATAGGCTCTTACATGTTGCTAAGGTAGTAAGGAGCTACTTGAAAAGCTTGTTGATTACCTCCAATCGGGGGGTTGGAACAGGAGGTATGACCTCCCATCCCCATGATAGATTTGATCTTTTCTTGCTTTTCTACCCCCCCCCCCCCCAAGTCAAGTTTTGCCTGGAAGACTTGTTCACTCTAGCATGTTGAGGAGTAGACCATCATCGTAGGTTGATGCTCGACAAGGCATACTTCTTCATTGCTTTGCTACCTTGTTTTTTAGTGTATAGTTGATTTAGGTGGAAGGCTTCTAAGTAGAGGTGCTACATCATTACTAACCCAGTGTGATGGATCCTCAAAGAAGAAGCAAAGTGAGGACGTTAGGAGGAAGATCCCATCAAAGAGGCTTGCTACCAAAAGACTATTGCTACCTGGGCTTCATAGGATGCTTCAAAATTTGGCCCCCTGGCCAAGAAACAAAAGGTAGGGGAGTCTTCAACTCAAGCTGCTCAAAAGGAAGCTCATGGTATGCAAAGGGATACTCGTGCTGTTGAGATGCTAGCACAGGTTCAAGGTTTTTGGTCACTTGAGATACAAAGTTCTCTCACTCCTACAAGAGAGATGAATTCACCTAAAGTATCACTGTCTCCTTGTGTTGAGGCCATTGAGAGGTTTACTCATACTCTTGGGAAGATGGTAGGGTTAATGGGTCCTTAAATTGGTATGGATCCTCCCTTGGCTATTGTTGATCCTCTTATCAATGTTTTAGATTCCAGGGCTAATGTTCGAGGTAGGTCTACCTGCATCTAGAAGTATTATGACGCATGACACTATAATCAACCGAAGCTCCTATGGGAGCCTCATATTGCCCCATGATGTGAAAGATTTCAACCAACTTTAAGATAGAAAGATTAGGAGGGAGATAAACATATTTAACATACGTTGAATATATGGCATGAGCTTGGTGTCTCTTAGGTCAACTTAGTTTGTCAAGTTCCCATTTCTTACTTATCTACTATGTTTACTATAAATACCAAATTAACCCCTTTGTGTCGCTTTTCATAGATTACATGTCATGTTTATATTGCATAAGATTGCTTATATATTTCGTATGATTAATAACTTACTTTGTCTATGTAATAATGATAATGAATATAATTCCCATCTCACTTAGTCACAACACGTGCTTGCCCTTTGTAGAGTTATCCATCTTAATAGTCATTTCAACAATACTGGTAGGTGAATAACTATCCTAATGACTTCTATTGGTTCTTTTAGGCTTAATGTATGAGGCTAAAAGGAAAAGGCAAAAGACACTTAACCTAACCCTACATTCTAATTCACTTGCTTCTAACTCACATCACATAAGGAAGCAAACATGGAAGCAAAGTGGCATTACCCATGCCTTCCTAAAGTAAAGCACTTCACTTGGCGAACTCTTAAAAATGCTATCCCCACTCAAAGGAATATGGTAAGAGGGAAGGCAACTCAATCTCCTAGCTCTTGAATACCTTCTCCTTTGCATCCCATGGACCAAAGTAGTATAGTTTGCTTCCACGAGCATTAGGATTATCATAGAACAAATAACATCTTTAGATGTATAGCCATTGTCTTATCAGAGAAGAGAGATTAGATATCAACTCTGTCATTGCAGTTGAGACATGCACTAATTAAGCTGGACATATTATGCAAAAAATCATCCGAGAGCCACACAATTGAATAGACATCAAATATTGAACATGGTTTCTCATCAAATCCCATTGCTTTTGACCCTAATGATCTATCACATCTTTAGTAGTGGCTTAAAAACATTATAATCCATATGGCAATCTAGATCACGTCCAAAATGAACCTAAGCCACATACATTTGCAGGTACTCGAACTCCATGATGTATTCAAGCAACAACAATTGTTGCACATCTATGGAGTCAAGCGATGAATGATCTAATGAACTTAAATAATCAAGAACTCTATTCCAATGCATATGGTGCACACTAGCTTTCCTTAGCAATGGACTTACGCACCTTGCAACCTCTAATGGCTAGCTTTATCAAATTGAACTGCATCTGTTTCATGCATCTACCCTCAAGAGATGCTATAGCAGGCTTTATAGCTTGCAACACAAGTGGTTCCCTATGCAGTGGAGGTGTTCAGTCTTTTAAATAGATGGTGTGGATAATGCTGAAGCCTCTTACAGTTTTAAACAATATTCTCTTTGCAAGGGACAAAAGCAAGTTGAATATAGTGGTGGACATGCATTCAACCATGGTGTTTAACGTTATGACTAGATGGTGGCACTTATAGAACAACTCACAAACATACGACTGGTGCTAGAGAATTTCAACAATGTAGAGTTCAACTTGATCAACCACTAGGCAAACTTAATAGTCAATTGCGCCATTCATCATTACAGAAGGAAGATGTGTCCTAAAGATTAGGTTCAAGCACCACCATCTTCCTTGCTTGCTATTTTTATGTTTTGATCTAGCATGTACTTTGAGTTGTTCAAGACATGCTTTGCACTAAACTTTTACATATTTTAATGAATTGTTTCCTTATCTTACCAGAAAAAAAAAAAAAAAAAAAAAGTTTCTACCTAACAATATAGTTATATATTTTGAAAATTACTCAAAAGTATCAACTACAAAACTTTAAATTCATTTGGTTTTAGTACTTTGAAATATATAAATTAACATTTCTTTTTCATTGTATATTGCTATTTTGTAGCTATATTTAGAGACTTCACTTGTGCCATAAAAGAATTAGGGCACATAAGTGGTCTTCTCTCTTAAAACATTTTTTACTAAATTTCAATTAGTTCAAAATATAGAGCTATTGTAAGCTTCCCAACACTTCATATATATTTATTTAGTTTATCAGAATCAATATGTTAATTCCATAATCTAATTCTATAATTTTGCAAGGGAAGTTAGTTAAGAATCTAATATAATTGAAATTCTACTCTTTAAAAATATTCATGGAGTTATATTATATATATATAACTTCTTCTTTTTTTTTAACAAACTATTTTTAAAATTCTAAGTCTTAATGTATATTTTCCACAGTTCCTCAACTAATAAAATTATTGCCTCATCATTTGTTGAACCTCCATTTTCTCTTATGCACCCCCTCTCTCTACAGTTGTTTTGCCTATCCTCTATCTCTATTCACTTTCTTCTTCATAAACTTGGTAGATAAGCAAACTACTAAAGCGATTATCCATAAATTATGGACCTAGCAAGCCTGAATCCTTGAAATTAGGCTTGCAAGAGAAGACACAATTGGTGGACATCGAAGGCTGGTCATTTTGCCCACTCTAATTCTTAAGTTAGTAACTAAATTGATAGCAAGACAATTGAAAAGTAACAAAAATAAGTATACATGAATCTCAATGTTACTTGAATGTGGCATAGAGTATTTATAGAAGTGTATCTACCAGTAATCGGGAAAGTAGATAAACTCTAATAAGAAAACTACCTTTTGATAGTTTAGGAAAATGAATTTAAAAGGATTTAGCAGCTACATATTCTCATATTAGGAAGTCTTCAAGAAACTATCATAGAAATTTATGATGAAATCGACTAGAGGCTATCAAGCTACTGGCAAGCAAGAACTCATCATTTCCTCGGGACCTTCTCGGGATTCATTATCAAGTTATCATAGGCTCTTTCCTTAAGCAAGCCTATGATCTAATTTTAAGATTTGTCATTAGGATAATTGGTCAACCCATGGTCTAAAGAGGTTAGATTGGGCTTAGGCAAACCATAACCAAAGGATGGATTGGGTTTAGAGACCCGTGACCAAAATCACCTACCAATACTTGCATCCCATCTGTCTTTAATGATAGGTCTACAGGAGAGTAAGCCAACATATGAACTCCTTAAGCCAACATTTGAACTATTTGAGATACAGAGTTGTAAGAGACCTCCTTTACCAAGCAATAAAGACAAGTTATGATGACGGTGACGTTAAATTCTTTAGGAATTTCCTTCTAAGTGAATCATTTGAGCAAGCAAGTGAGTATGAGCAAGCAATACCTATGCTAAAGTGAACAACAAAGCTTCAATGTGTTATTAATGATAACTTGAGCTCGTAAACAAAAGATAACCCTTAGTTTGCAAACTCTAAAGCTATACAAGGTAAGGTATTAAAGTATTAAGTTATTTTGTGTTAGTTTGCAAACTATAAAGCTGTACAAGGTAAGGTATTAAAGTATTGAGTTATTTTGTGTTAGTACTTAAAAAAGGAGATTGACATTAGTAAAAAGAAGAATGTTTATTTTTGGTCTATTTGTTTCATTATATTTTGGGCATTCTGGCATTATATCTTTATCATTTTCAAATAAATGTTTGTCAAGAAACAGATGTCGATGAAAAACTAATAGTTTTACTCATAAATTAATCAAACATATATGATACATATAAGTTATAGATTCAGATCAAATACAAATACAATACAAATAATAATCTGACAATCCAAACAAACCCTTTTTCTACAATTTCTCACTTTAATTTATTAATTGATTCGATTAATATATGTAAATTTTAATATATTAAATTAATTATGTCTACTAATTATAAGCTTGTTGTCAGTCAAATTATGAATTTACAAAAATATCAAAATATAAGCTATGCTTTTGTAATTTTTCCAATGAATATATAGAATGACAATCTACTACAACATAAATGACAGTACACAAAATTATGTTTGTACCTCTTGTTGATAATGGAGGCAAAGAAAAAAGTAAAGATAAAAAGCACTCTACATGTTTTGGCATGTTAAAGTACCTTGGTTCAATTCCATGAGAAATAGAATAAAATGATACCGGAAGTAAGAGTGAGCTCCGTTACGTTTAATTCCTCTTGGACAATTATCATATCCAAGGCCATCAGAAATGGAAAAAAGTACTCATTCCCTTAGAATCCTAAAAGACTAATATTAGAGTTTGCGCTGCTTCAAGTAATTCTATAACACAATTTTTGGACGCTGTGTTTGTGGCAAAATATACTTCTATTCAACCGTATGTTTCGCGATCTTACAAAAGATTCACTTTTCACTAAATAACCTTCCATATGTTTGTCATGTTTCAACAAAATTGGGAGGAAAAAACTTCATTATTATGGTATGCTAAAAAAAAATTTAAATCCAATCAAGATTGAAAAAAATGATAGAGATAGAAAACATTTTAGTATGGAGAATTTGACATAGTTTTTATCAGAAATAATATGCATCGATTGTTTTATTAGACCGGTTGATCGACATAAATGAAGACATAAACATTAACCATGAAGTGTTTTCCAGAGAAACCCTACAAGTACAAACAGGAACTACACACTGTACAACTAGCAAGGCAATTATAAAATATGAACCAAAAGAAAGAGAAAAAGAGAGAGAGTGTGTGCATAAAAGAAGTTACCTTGAAATGAAATGAAGAGTTGTAGAAGCTGAAAACACCCAACAAAAACGATTTCATGAAACAGTAATGCATCAAAACTGACAAACTGAAATAAAGTTTTTATCTTTTTTTTTTTTTTTTACTTTTTCCCCGCTGAGATAATTATGAAGGTTTTTTTTTTCCCTAGATGAAGATGAACAATAAAAAAATAAAGATAAGGAAAAAAATAAAAATACAAAACCTAGAGAGAGAGAGAGAGGATTGTTGTAGTGGGTGCTTTTGGTTTTGGCTATGGAGGGGGGGGGGGGGGGGTGGGATCTAAGGGATCTCTGGGAATAACACAAAGAAGCTCCTGTCCTTTACTCTTTTACACTTTCTCTCTCTCTCTCTTCCTTTCTTTCTTTCTTTCTCTCTCTCTATCTGTCCCTCTCTCTTTCTCTCTCTTAATTTGTCTCGGTCTGTTGGAGTACGCAACTGCAATGCAGCTACTGAGAACATGGACACTTCTATGGTGGAGGAGGATCCGATGTCAACTGTTTGTTTTATTTTTGACATTTTAACTTTATTAGTTTTAATTATTGTTAAGAAACAGATATAAATAAAAAAATAGATAATTTTACTTATATGTTAACTAAATAGATAAATAATAAATAAAATATAGATGAAAATCAAATAATTGAATAATAATATTACGGTAGATTTCCTAGCAGGTCATTGATGACGTCACCGTCTGAAATCCATTTAACGCTTTGACTTGTCCTTAATCGCACTGGGTGTAGTTTATGATCCATCATTGGCCGAGCAGTGTCTTAGGTATATTAATTATTCTTCTTTTTTCCATGTTCAGAATCTTTAGTGAATCAAAAAGGTCGAAGAACAATTTTTACTATTTTGAATCGATTACTTGTTAACTTCATTATAAGAACTAAAAGGGAATTAAATTTTAATTTAATTAAAATATAATAGAATTATTATTATATTATTCACTTGATATAAAAAATAAAATAAATAATTATTAAAGTAAAAAGTAAAATATCTTTAATACCTCTTATTTTCATTATAAAAAAATATTAACTCTTATTTTTATAAAAAAATGAAAACTACATATGTGATATTTTTAATATGGAAGTATTTATAATAAAAATAAAAAATAAACTATTCAATAGCAATTTATATGAATAAGGACATAAATTGCTATTCATTAGTTTTAATAGTAGTAATTCTCTGGAAAACATCTTCAGTGTGTAGTTCCTGTTTGTACTTTTTATCTTATTTATTCCAACCATTTGCTTAAATGTGGCAAATAAGTGAATCTATAAGTATATATGTTACTTCGTTTAATGTGGTTTTCACTGTGTAAGCAAAGACAATCAGCAAATCTATAAACTACATTTAGAGGCATAGATTTAATCTCTTTACTTCTTTTGGCCCAAAATAATAATAACAATAATATATTTTATTAATATCGCACTCTACCGGACTCAACTATGATAGATTTTATTTTTACAGTTCTTTAAAGTAGAAACCAGTGCAAATGCTTACAACAAGGCTCACTAAGATTACAGCAATTATACGTTGATCCAAATAAGAAACAAATGTTAAATATTTATTCCTAGTTTTTCTTCTGAGCAAGTTTTTAATTTCTTGAAGAAGGTGCAAAACTCGATGGTGACTCGTTTTAATATTCTCTTCAAAAATTGAAATATTGTCGAACTGTGCTTGAGCCTCAAGCAGTTGATCAGTACATCTTTTAAGCTCATCAGACAAAGCACATACGGTAGGAACGGCATTGGTCAACTTACTCTCCTGGTTGCGTTCCTTTGCCTTCAATGATGTTAACCTGGCTTCCAACAAGGCAATCTCTTTCTGTGTCTTTTGTAGATCATCTTTGACCATACTTAGCTCGAATTTTAGATTTTGGATTTCATCAACTTTTTCCATTTGAACTTGTGTGCATCTATCAAAGGTGCTTTGGGCAGATTGAATCTTATCGAGATACTCGGGAGTCCTTGCAAAGGATGTCAAAGCACTATGGAAAGCCATTACCAACTCTGCAGGTACTTCGTGAAGTGCATTTGATTGTCTCAAGCTCTCTAATGCTTGTAAAAAACTTAGAGAAGTGAAGTTAATAGCAGCTGCATTTGGAAGATTGATTTGCTTAATAAATGAATCCACTAAGGAAATGGCCTTTTGAGTAGAGAAAGGGAGCTTTTCCTCCATTGTATAAATGGAATTAATTTCATCAAACAAACGATCTAACTGTGCTATAGGTTGGCTCTGCATGAAAAATAATTACTATTGCATTAGCAAATGTTGCAAATTCTGAAGGCTGCAAATAAAAGAAGCCTAAGAAGTAAGTGATATGAAAAATTTACCAAAGAAGTCTCAGCTTCCACACTTTCGAAACCTGTCATTGATGTATCCCCAGTGCTTTCACTGAACTGCAGGGGAACTTCAGGAGTGACCCTTTGAAATTTACTCACTATCCTAGATTCACCAAACTCATGTTGCAACATCCATGACTCCTCTAAAGCCGCCATTGGCTCCTTACCTTTTGCAGTTGTTGTTGTTCGGTTTCCTTTACTCTAAAGTGCATATAAAGATAATTTTAAATTAAATGTAATTGTTAACAATTTTTTCAGTAGTTCATAATAATGCAATAGACTTTTGACAGTAAAAACTCTCGATGTTGTTGGAGATTTTAAATTGCACCTAGATATGGATGATAATTGTTAAAAGCGAAGTGAGTAATTCTTGATCTCTCTCTACCACATCTCCCTAACTGCGACACTCATAAAGCTTTAGTGATACATTGAAGATATAATTGCATATATTTTTATGAGTTAAGGTCAGTGCAAATACACATCTAAATTTCAAGTGGGGATAAGGGAAAAAATTAAAAATTAAAAATTAATAACTAAACTTTTGGGGTGAGAAGTTTTTATGCTAGGATAGTTGACACACATTGAATTTGAATCAGACAGATTCTCTGGTCTAAGGTTTAGGTCTCAAAGCATATGAAACATGCATAAGGCATGTGGCCTAAATCCTTTGGGACCTAAACCTTTGACCATCATAGAAACGGATTTTGGACGATTAGGATCAGACAGATTCTACGGTCGGGTAAGCTAAAATAAAATGACTGGGTAAATGGACCTAAGTAGGAGTTAGTGAATGGGGATCTTTGGCAGACTAAAGCATTTTGATGGGTTGTGATAAGGCCTAGCATTCAGGAGGGAGGAGCAAAATAATTAACTAATGCACCAATAAAAATATAAATTGCACTTTATAGGTAGTTTCACAAAGTGTCTTGGTAGGATTTGAACTCATAAACCTCAAGTTGCTATGAGTTTCTTATGCTCTAACTATTGGGTCAACACCTTCTAGACTATCGACATGTAGTGATTATTATAATATAAATTCAGTATATTTCATATGAGATTACATGTTATATAAATATACGTCTTAAAATACAAAATAAAGTAAAACCTGAGAAACAAAGGGAGTAGAAACCAAATTTTAATAGCTTTAGAAAATTCGTAATCCGAAATATGCAGTTTGGTTCAAAAAAATGAAAAAAAAAAATTTAAAATGCATTCATTATGGTTTAATTTAATTTGGTACGAAGGAAAAATCAAATCAAGCCACAACCACTCTTAGGACTGCTTAGATAACGTGAGGATGTCTGTAAACTAGTTGACAATGTATTAGATGTTCAAACAAGAGAATAACATGGAAACTTTACTTGAATCTCTGGAGAACAGCTCTGTTCTTCAAGCTGTGTAGGAGTTACGGCATCCTCATCAGTTAAAAGTCTTGATTCAAAAACTTCCTGCAATTTTAGATGTTGAATTTGAATGACTTCATACATCTGATCAGACAATATTCTCTGCAACTAAGAAGTTCATTAGAACGGTTAATTTTAAGAGACTGTAATTACACATTACCTTGCTTCCCTTCAGCATGTACCTTGACTCATTGCTCCACAAGCCATTAAGGTACTTTGTACTCTTATCTCGGAGAATTTTCCGACCTAGGTCTCTTAGTAGATCATGCATATACAACTTATTATCACTGTCAAACTTCACCAAAGATATTGCTTCCAATGTGTCAAGAGCTTTTGTGTCTGTGGTGTCCAGCACAAGAAACAGACTCTGCTTGTCGAATCCATTAGGAAAGAAAGCTATGTCGAGGAATAATTGTTTCTCATTATCATCTAATGCTTTATAGCATAAAAGCAGTTTTTGCTGGACACATTCAAACGGGATATTTTCTAATTTCTTCAAAGTGCTTTCCCATTCCACCTCCTCCTTGCCAAACAAAGACGATCCTATCACTTCAATAAGCAAAGGAAGACCACCAGTCGTTGACACTACTCTTCTTATATATTTAACAGTCCAATCCGAAGGACGATGTCTTCCAAAGGCATGATGATGAAAAAGTTGCATAGCTTGATCAAAGTCCAATTCACATATATGATATATCATTCTCACATTATGGTTTGTAAGAACACTACTGTTTCTAGTGATGAACATGATTGTACTACCAGAGCCAAAATAAGTGCACATCCTCATCAGTATGCTCATCTCAATTGCACTATCAATATCATCTAGAACAATAAAAACCTTCTTGTTATAATAAAATTGTTCAATATCACTCATGCCATTATTAGAGCTATTTGTTGTACTCGATCCCTGCTCAAGAATAACTGAGATAAGTCGGTCTACCGGAACCGCACCTGAAAACGTTTGTCGAGCTGTGGTGACGAAACTACAAAATTCAAAGCTATGCTTGAGTTGGTTGTAGATGTATCTGCCAAGAGTTGTCTTTCCCATACCACCCATTCCGAAGATTCCAACAGTCTGAACACCATTACTATCTTCAGAAATAACTTTTATGATGTCTCTTGCTTTCTCATGAATACCCACCAAGTGATCCATATCCCTCTTTCTTTCTTTTCTTTGATTGTGATTCATCTTCCGAGGATTCCTCAACTCTATTTCAACATTCTCAACAATACTTCTAACACTCCTGCCTTCATAGCTGACAGCGTACCAAATATGAAGGAAGAGAAAAAAAAAAAAAAAAAAAAAAGACATAAAAACATGATTGGATTTTACCTCAACTAGAATCCGTGAATGATTTAAAAGAAGCACCCTTGTATGCTTTAAGAAACATTTATGTGTTACGTACCTCTTACCATCCACGACCAATCCTTTCATATTCGCAATGCCTTTCAATGCTTCTTTCCAACTTTCCACAACTGTACCAGGATATTTTATTATGTGCGATTGAATTCTTTGAAATGAATTCCTAAAGCTTCCTATATCAGAGGGTTTGACCTTGTAAAAGATAGGCATAACCGTCAGACTCCCGGTCTCCATACATTTCAAAATATGTGCCAACTCTTTAAGGCAGTCATCACTCGAAGCATAATCTTCTGAGATGATTGTTATGGCTATTCTCGACCGCTCAATGGCTGCAAAAAGCTTCCTCTCGATCTCTTCTCCAAGAGGAACTGAAGGATCGTCCATGAAGACGTTGATCTGAGCTTCTTTGAGGCTCAAGTAGAGATGATCTGCGATATTCCTCCGAGTATCTTCTCCTCTGAAGTTCAAAAACACATCGTACTCTTCTTCCAAGGAGTTCGGGACTGACTCTTGCGCTATATCACCATTGTTGATTGTTGTGCCTAGTCTCTCCAAGCTCTCCATTTGAGTCCAGGGAGTTAAATGACGATCCAACTGTGTTTCTTTAGAAAAGCAAATATTACTCTCCAGATATTCTTAATCTACTGAACATGTACTCATCACTCATCCACTCAGTTTAAGGGAAACACTGTCTCGTATCTTGTGCCAAGAAATTGGCTTCAGGTAAAAAATATTAATAAAGAAAAAGGGCAAAAAAAAAAAAAAAAGAAGGATTCCGGCTTGTTCGGTTTTTGCTTTTTATTTTTTCATTTTTTATTTAATTTTCATAAAGTGAAAGGCATAACAGAAAATATTGAAAGAAGCTACAAAATTAAAAACTTGTATCTTTCCACAAGTTTCTCTCTGTTCCTACTTTACTACATTCGGGTAACAGGGAATAAATTCTAGGTGTTATAACTTGTGTGTATTAGGGGTGTTCATGGACCGGTTAACCGGTCCGTGGCCTTATTTTTTGAACCTAACCGTAATTATCGGTTTTTAAATATCCCGATCCTTAACCGGTCCATTATAAACGGTTAACCCCCTCAACGGTTAACCGTTTTATTCGGTTAATTTATTCGGTTTTCGGTTTTTAACCATTTAACGTAATGGTTTCAACAAATCAAATTGATAATTTCAAAAAACCTTTTTTTAGCCTTTATCATAAAGTTTTTCTTTAAACTATTATATATATTACTAGAGCTAAAAAAAAGAAAATGAAATTAAGGAAAAGGGGAAAAATGAACCTTTGAATGTATCATTATCAATAAAATCAAACTAAATCAATTATCAAATTAACTCCATTAATCATAAGATAATAGTATTTTAATCGAAATTCAAGGAATATTAACATAGGTACATTATATGTATATGAAAATCATATGTATATATATATAAAATAATTATTTATATATGTAAATTATATATAATATATTTATAAATACTGAAACGGTTAACCGTTAACCATCGGTTTTTTGTGGTTACAAACCGAAACCGAAACCGAAAACCGAAAAAAATAAAAACCGTAACCCTAAACCGAAACCAATGGACCGGTTAACCATATTTTTCGGATTGGTTTTACGGTTTCGGTTCGGTTTCTCGGTTTCATCGGTTTTTTTGTACACCCCTAGTGTGTATGGTTATATATCATATAATATTAATAACATGTTTGATATATAGAAATAAAATTGTGAATTTAAGTTTTATTTTCTTTTCTATGTTCCGTTAAATCAGTGGATCCAATGGGGGGAATGAAATTCCGCCTTTAGATGGTGGAATCAGTTCCATGTTGCTGCCAGAAATTTATAAAAAAGAACAATTACCTTCTTAATATATAATATATGTTTACTCCATTTGTAATTAGGTATATTTTTTGTGAATATGATTATGCTATATAAATAAAACCAACAAGGACAAAATTGATAGAAATGGATAACGTTTACAATTCCTTTCCATTTTAGGTCATTCAACATCCCAACGGTGGCATTAAGTCGTTCATAACAAGTTTTGCACCAAATGTGAAATCGATAAGCAGGAATAGAAAGGGTGAGTTCATTTGAAATCACAATTGCTAATGTACCTTGAATGATCCATACATATCAGGATCATACGTTGATGAGTACATTGAACTATCCATGTGGCTGAAAGCCTTCATAGCCCAGGCACAACAGTGCAATTATCAAGGATAGTCATATTTTAATTGCACAGTTACCACAATCCATAAAAATACCAATTAAATACACTAAAATATGGCCACCTAATTATCGACTCAAAACTTCAAAATTAGTCTCATATCAAACCCTAGAAATCATTGTCGGTTCACAATCATATCAAAGTAGACTTGAACTGCCGGTTCAACTTCTAAATTTTTGAAAAATAAAAGGGCGATTTGCGGTCTAGCTTCAAAATCGGCAAACTATTTGTGCTTCTTTTTCTTCGTCTAAGTTGAATTTAAATATACATCGGCTTGATGATGACCTTACATTATAATAGACAGGCCCTCTAGTTTACTCCCACATATTTCATTATCACCAAATGATGTGCTTCTTCAATAATAATAGTAAGATAGTAAAAGGGTACATAAATGCAATGTTAACATTAAAATGTTAATGGCCAAGAACAAAAAATTACAATATTGACGATAATTGAGAATAAGCGTATTATGTTGATAGCAATAATTAATAAGAAAAATAAAGAACACAAGACAGTTTATGTGGTAAGATCAATGTGATATACGCCCATAGATAAGGGAAAAGAATTCTTATTCCTTGAGGAAAATTATACATACTATCTTCTAAAACTCTAGAAACACCTATATATCTATCCATATATATTGATATCTATACATATCTATCTATATCTATTTATATATGTTCATACATATCAAGTTGGGTTTTATAAAGAATTCAAGTCACTCAACAATTCTTTACGTTGACTTGAATTTCCCAAGTCACAAAAACCAAGAATAACTCTCTTACATCTATGCTTCCAGAGGGCATCATACTATGGGAACATTCACCAAGTCTAAGCTATGTTAGAACTTCTCTATAGGCAAGAACTTTGTTAACATATTTATTGGATTATTTATAGTGGCTATTTTCTGTATAAAGAACACCTTATTCTCAATGACATCCCAAACGAAGTTTAACCTGACATCAATATGTTTCAATCTTTCTTGATAAATTGAATTTTTTTTTTCAAGTTTAATGAACTCTGATTATCACAATAAATGATAGGTCGTTGAACATCTAAGCCCAAGCTATCAACAAGATCGTGCAACCACATGCCTTGCTTAACCCCTTCTATTAATGACATGTGTTCAGCTTTTGTGGTAGACAAAATAATAGTGGATTGAAGTGTTGCTTTCCAATTGATAGCAAATCCACAAAGGGTGAAGATATAGCATGTCAAGGGTCTTCTCTTCATAAGGTCTCCACCAAAGTCAAAATCTTTATAGCCAACAAGGTCACCTATAGGACCATTAGCACCATAAACCAAGCAAACGTTACTCATGCCTTTCGAGTATCGCATAATCCATTTAACTACCTCCCGATGAGCTTTTCTAAGATTACTCATAAACCTGCTCACCATACTAACACATGAGCTAGATCTAGTCTAGTGCAAACCATAATGTTCATCAAGCTCCTAACTGCACTTAAGTAAGAAACTCTACTCATGTAATCTGTTTCTTCATTTTTACTTGATAATACACTACCATCAAGTTTAAAATATGTTGCCAAAGGAGTTCTTACCAGCTTAGATTGTGTCATTTGAAAAGACTAAACCACCTTGTCAATGTAATTCTGTTGAGAAACATACAATAAGCTGTTCTTCTATCTCCCTAAATCTCTATACCTAAAATTTTATTGGCCGTACCCAAATCCTTCATGTCAAACTCATTATTCAATAATATCTTTAAATTGTCAATTTCCGCATTATTCGTAGCTACAATTAACACGTCATCCACATATAGCAACAAATAGATAAAAGAACCATCTGACAGTTTTATAGAGTAAACACAATTATCGAATTGATTATAAAAAAAAATTCATGAGAAAGCATCAAATCTCTTGTATTATTGCCTAAGAGGCTATTTCAACCCATATAAGGATTTCTTCATCAAACACACATGATCTTTATTTTTTGAATCAAGAAACATCTTTGGATATGTCATATAAATGTGTTCTTCTAGATTCTCATGTAAGAAAGCAGTTTTTACATCAAGTTGCTCTAACTCAAGATCTAATGCTCTTCATGGCTAAAAGAACCCTTATGGCTTTACGCTTTACAACTGGTGAAAATCCTTCATGATAATCAATTCCCTCCTTTTGTGAAAAAACCCTTTGCTACAAGCCTTCACTTGAACTTAGTTGGTTCAACTCTGGGAATATCTTCTTTCATCTTAAATACTCATTTGCATCCCATTGGTTTAACACCCTTTGGTAATGGTACAAGATCCCATGTTTTATTCTTCAAAAGAGATTGCATCTCCTCATTCAGAGTAATCAACCATTCTGATGTTTCTTTACTCTGTACTGCCTCTTTGTATGACTTTAGTTCATTATCGTCAATACTCTTTGCTACTAGCAACGCATATGCTGCAGAATTAGTATCAATGATGCCAACATAATCTACATACCTTAAGGGCTTTCTAATTCCTCTTCTTGCTCTTCTTGTTACAATACTTTGTGGTTGATCAACCTACACATCCATGGGCTGTTCTACAAGATTTATAGTCATTCCTTTCGAAATTTCAATCTCAAACTACACCTTTAGGCCAAAAACATCCTCATCTTTATTACCTACAAGACCATCAAGCATCTCTATGGTAAAAAATAGCAGACTCATCAAAAGTGACATCTCTATTAATAATAAATTTAGGAGTTCTATCCTTTTCAACACACCAAAATCTATACCCTTTTCACTCTAGTTGAATACCCTAGAAATATGCATATCATTTCACTAGGCTCAAGTAACCATCATTAACATGAGCATAAGTAAAACAGCCAAGTATATGCAAGCTAAAATAATCAAGGGGAGTATTATACCATACCTCTTGAGGAATCTTAGAATCTATTGTAGTTGATGGAAATCTATTCACTAGAAAACACACACTATTAACTATCTCAGCCCAAAATTGCTTTGCAAGCCTAGCATTTAGTTGCATGGATCAAGCACGTTGTGTGAATGTTTAATTCATGCGTTCTACAACTTCCTTTCATTGTAGTGTATGCCATACAATGTGATGTGTCACTATACCTTCCTTTTTGCAGAATTCATCAGACGACATGTTACAAAATTCTAAGTCATTTTTTGTTCTAAGTGTTTTGACCTATTTCCAAGTACGTTCTTCCACCATGTTCTTCTGCTCCTTGAACCGGCCAAAAACCTTATCTTTTGACTTTAGAAAATACACTCAAACTTTTTTAAAGTAGCCATCAATGAAACTAAAAAAATATCTACATCTACTGTAGGATTCAACTAGAGAAGGTCCCCATAAATCCGAATGAATATAATAAAGGATACCTATAGAAATATGCTTGCCAAAACTAAACTTCACTTTATGTTGCTTGCCCATAACACAAGTCTTACAAAATTTGAGGTTTTCAGTTTCAGCATCATCTAATAATCCTTGTTTTCTTAATATTGCAAGTCTTTTCTCATTCATATGACCCTACCATAATTCTGTACATTTATCATGCTTCTCTATAGAACTAGAGAGTGCCACTGTTCCCATCACTAAATTGCCTATCAAGACATAAACACCATGTTGTAATTTACCCTTCACCACAACTAATGCACCTTTGGAAACTCTAATATGCTTATCTTCACCAGAAAAACCATATCCTTGTTTGTCAAAGGTACCTAAAGAAATAAATTTTTTTCATATATCAGGAACATACCAGGCATTGAGTGTTTTAACCATCCAATTATACACCTTAATCTACAAAGAACCACTACCTTTGACACCAAGCTCCTCACCATCATCCAATTTTACACTGCCCTCAACTCCTTGAAAGAACTAAACAACTCCTTTGAAAAGGTCATGTCGTAAGATCCACCGATATTCATAACCTAGGTATTTGTAGAATCTAAGGTACTTACAGCCAAAACATCACTGCCTTCACCTTCATTTGAACTCTTCTATACTGCAGTTGTGCTTGCTTTACCATTTGATTCCTTCCTTTCGTTTACCCTCTTTTGTCATGGAAAATCCTTCCTAATATGTCCTTTTTCTTTACAATGATAACATCACGGTCCTTTAGAGCTAGATTTTGAATGTGACTTACTCATGTTCCTACCATCCCTCTCTATATTCCTTCCCCTTTTAAAAGCCATACCTAAATCTAATCCATTATCATAAGAGCCAGAGACTTTTCTCTTCAATTCCTTGGACTACAAAGCATCCTTCAGATCACTAATAGAGGTAGTTTCTCTACCATATAACATGTATTAACAAAATTCTCATATGAATTAGGCAATGAACACAAAATAATGATGGCTTGATCTTCATCATCAATTTTAACCCCAACACCTTGTAAATCAAGAATGATTCGATTAAAATTATTAATATGATCTTTTACCAGTATATTTCTCATCATCCTCAAAGTATACAAATGCTACTTTTGATACAATTGATTCATTAAGGATTTCTTCTAATACTTGCTGTCTAGATTTTTTCATAATGACGTAGCATTGGTTTCATCAACCACCTCTGTTAATACTTCATCAGTTAGACTGAATATAATCGTTATATATGCCTTTGCTAGAATATCTTTCTTTTCCTCTTCTTTTAAGTTCTTAGGAAATTTTTCTTCTCTTTCTAATGTTGTCGCATGCCCTTGCTATGTAAGACGAGCTCGTATCTTCACCTTCTACAAAGTGAAATCATTTAATCCTTTCAATTTCTAAATATCAAACTTATAGACGGCATCTTTAATTTGCAAAACAAACCCTAGATTTCAAATTTTAAATAGAAACCCTTGATTCCCAAATTGAAATTGGAACTTTATGTAAGCAGGCTCTAATACTAATTGTTGTGTTCATAGCAATTATTAATAAGAAAGAAAATATGCAAAATAAAGAATACAAGAGAATTTACGTGATAAGACCAATGCGGTCTACGTCTAGGGACAAGGGAAGAGAATTCTTATTCCTTGAAAAATTGATATAGAGTATTTTCTAAAACCCTATAAACACCTATATATATACATATCCATCCATATCTATTTATATATATTCATATTTATCAAGTTGGGTTTTATAGAGAATTAAAGGAACTCAATAACATGAAATTAAAGATTGTTGCTTGCAACTTTTTTTTTAACGAAATTTCCACGTTTACATGCTTAAACAACGTAAAACATTAAACTTTCCTCATTTAAGATTATTAAAAAGTTTATTTTAGACTTACTAGATGAGAGCATTAAATCATGCCTCTATTATATGTTAAAGTACCTGCTAGCGATGAAATAGGAAATTATTGTAGGTGAATTTTTTTTTTTACTAATTTTTAAAGTGGCCCCCCCATGTATTTACTTATTTGCTAGTTTGAATTAAATTGCTATAGTTGTTAAAAAAAAAAAAAAAGAAGAAGAAACAGAGAGAAAAAGAGAAAACTTTAGCATGCGAGTTAATTTTAATTAGGAAATTCAAGTTGTGTTTAAATAATTTACAAATTAATTAGTTTTTGAAATAGCCTAAACGACCTAATTGAGTTAAGAATTTTGGAAGCTATCTAAATTGACCTATGTTTATGTGGAAAAAAGACAAATTGTCAATTATTTTTTTTTTTAAATAATGAAAATGGTTTTTCCATGTAAAAGAACTTTTTTTTTTTTTTTCAAACTACTTTCAAGTGAAGCTTACTCACCTCCTATCTACTTTGGTATGGACCCATCTATGCTTTCACCACGTGTTGTAGTCAACAAAATATTCATCTTCCTCGCTTACTGTGCATACCATATCCTTTAGTCCCTATTCCACTTTATTTCAACTTCATTTCATGTAAGGGCTACTACAATAACCAATGCTAATCTTAACCTACATTCATCAAATACAAGGATAGTAGTGCTAAAAAGCTTGTTTGATCGCAAGCATATGTCTTCAAATGCCCTTTCCATCAATCTAATATGTCAAATAATTGTGTCCTATGTTGTTATCGAACTTGAAGGAGGTTGTCGAGTACTTATTGATTTTTGGATTAGTACCCGTCCCACCAACTCTTGTATGCTTTTCGATAAGTTGACTCATGAATGTAATACCAAGAGTTGAATTGCTTTATGATAGACGTGACATCAAGGTAGGGGATGGACTCAAAGAGGACTTCTCCCATGAAAAAGAGAACTATGAATGCAACCCAAAAAGGAATGTTATTTACCTTACGAGAGACATGAGTTGAATTTACACTATATACATCCCATTTTTCTTATAATTTATCTACTCATTAGTAATACAAATTTGTATAACCAAAATGTCCTTCAATTTTATAACGACCATCCAACACCACATCAATAAAATATATCTTTAGAATATTCTTGTAGTTATTTAACCATTTTGCGCACATGTAATTGACACAAAGCTTATCGTAACAAATCATGTTTAGCATCCTACAACATACCAACAATGTTAATAGCCTCAACCACAAATAAATGTATACAATGGTGGTAGGGTCAAACCTTAGTATAGATGGAGCTAGATTAAATCCTCATAATTAAAAAAATGAAAAATGATAAAACAAATGAAAGGAAAAAGTAAATAATAAAGATATAAATATTTAAACTTATTTTCATGTGAATAGTTAATACTTATTATCTATTCACAAAATTAAATGTATGGTCATTATTATCAACACATGTAATAAATATGCTTTGAAAGCATATCTAATTGTATTTATAAACTTGTACCAAAAGTGATTTCTAGTTTCTTAACAATGTGGGACTTATCTTGGCTTTATGGGAGTTTATCTTAGTGTTTTGAAGTCTTACATTGCCAATTTTACAACCACATGTGGATATACTTGTGTATAAAGAAATGCACACTTTCAACTATTTTTCAAGAAATGGGTTAAACATTATTATTCTTTAATTTTATGTTTATTTTATTTTATTTATTGATTTTTAATTTTATGTTATTAAAGAGAAATTATTTTCACAATTTTTTATTTTATTTTACTAAAACATAATTAATACGATAAATTCAATGGGCTTGAATTGGCTCATGAACCAACAGGTTGGCTCAGGCATTAGGGGGTTGGTCTAAGCATTAGCGGGTTGGTTCATCCTAGTGTCAAGATCTAGGTAGACTTGTGAGGAAGTTTCCATTCAATCATAAAAAATTTTAATACTTATAACAATATATGTCATATCCAATTGTTATCATACAAAGTTATATTTGATGTGTATCATAGAAAATTACACAATATAAATCTTCATGTGAAGTCTACTTCTTAGAAATTCATAGGTGGATTAAAAAAAAAGAAAAAAAAATTATGGCAAGAAGCTACTACCAAAATATCGTATTATTTGATAGTTGCAATCACACTTTAAAAATAAATAACAAGCAACTGATTATAAGAGAAATATAGGACTAAGAGAAGTTAAAAATACATTAAGAGCTTGATGGTGTGAGAGCCATAAGAAAACGTGGAGATGAATGTGCGAACTTCTCCAAATTTCAAATTTACCTGCATTCTGTCAGCACACTCAAACTATTTTTGCATCCTTCAATTGATAATTTATTAATTTTTATCAATGTTCCAATTTTGTTCCAGCGATTCCCTGAACATTAACTCTAGAGATCCTTTTGCTATGATTTATTCACAAATTAAATTTAAACTTTTCATATCTCTATCTGTGGTAGACTTACACACTCTCATTGAAAAAGTATTGACTTGGCTGCATGACTTGAGGAGCAGTCCATTCAAATAAATACATCAACCTTTACTTTTTTTTCTTTTTCTTTTTTTAGTCATTGCGTTTCCGGAATTGTTTCTTCTCTCTCTCTCTCCTTTTTTCTCTCTCTCTCTGTCTATGTCTCTCCATCTACTACATTGCAATCAAATCAAGCTTGCAGTTGCAGTTTGCTTGGGATATTGGGACAAAACCATGTCTCTTGAGTCTTGGCGCTGATTCCTGCAGGGAATTTATTTTATTTATTTTTTTAAGCAAATATTGGTTCGAAACCCTGCACTATCGTGGCATTATATATATATATATATTATCCATATATTTTAAATAATGGTGTTGGCTAAAAATCTATACCTATATTTAGTTATATTCATCAAATGGAGTAGAATATAATATCTATTTAAAAATAAAAATACTCTCAATGATATATATAAGCACCTCATTTTTATACCCTATTGGTTAAATTTGTTTTTAAAAAATAAAGAGTAGTCTTAGTTGTAGTGATAAATAAAAAATAAAAAAGAGAAAATAATAAAAGTAGAAAAATACTTGAAAAGAAAAAACAAAAAGAAAATTCATAAAAATGTGGTTTTGCAATCTTTAGCAATCACCGAGTAGCCCAATTGATTTTTCCTAAGCAAAAAACGAAAATAAATTGCAAGTCTCCTTGCAAAAACAGAAAAATTTTTATTAAAAAGACAATTTTTGACTTGCTACTAGTTTATCCACTTTTCTAGTTTCACAAAATGGACTACTTAAAAAATAACTGTTTCAAATGCAACTACAATTGTGATTAAATTGTCTATTTTGTGGAAATCTAAAACGTCAAGAAACACTAAAAACTATATTTTGATTAATTAGCTCAATTTTTTATTTGTAAACTAGTGTACAATTTTTGGAGATTGTAGCTTCAAATTATGCTCCAATCAGATTAAAATGACTATATTATGGATTTTCAATGTTTTGAGTTAAAATAAATAGCAAGATTCATAATTTTATTAAATCCTATTTTTAGGTTAAATTTTCTTACATATGCTATTTGTTAATTGCTAACATGGATTATGGGTCTTCCAAACACAATCTGACCCATTAGCCGCATGGGCTAACCTATTAGACCACTAAGACGCTCGTCACTATGGCTTAGAGTATTGACTGACCACCATCTACTCGACATGATCCCTTCACTCGAGCTTAACACAACTAACCATGGATTAGTAGGCTCACCTCACATCCACTGTCAATATTGCTAACTATCTACTCATCTATGATCTTATGACATACTCAAGGATTTGCTTGCTATCTCCTACCATTTTACATGAATGATAATATCACTTGGACTCTCTTTCATGCTTGTTATTTATTCCATATCAACATGTTTACTAACTTAAGCATCGAAGTGGTTATGTCGGGCTCAACCCTGACATGCTACTGACTATGTTCTGTTTTGTAGCCTACTATTCACATGAGTCCAGTTCATTGACTCCCTCTTCAGTATCTACTAAATTAAAACTAACAATGTTATTTAAATTCTCAGATTACAAATTTATAAGAAAAAATCCATTTTGGTTTTTGGTTGGGTTTAATTGATTTTTGGCCCATGGCAAGTTAAACTATGCCTTTAAATATATTTTCTTTCCTTAAAGAAAATGAATTATAACTTTTTTTTTTTTAAATTTAGGAGACTTTTAGTATTTCGAACAAAGAAGAACTTGAATTTATTTATCTAAAAATAAATATAATTTACGAATTAAAAGTGAAAAGAGTTTTAAAAAATAAAAAAGTACCAACACTTTTAAGGATTTTCCAAAAGGAACCACAATGATCTGATATTAACTTGTAGATACATAGACATCTATGGGTGACCTAGAAATGAAAAAAAAAATATTTTTTTCCTATTATATATATAAATTTAGTTATTTAGGATTTTTTATACAAAATTATAAAAATAATGAGTATTAATAAAATATGATTTAATTTAAAAGTTAAAAGTGATAACCATTTAGGTTTTACTATGTTAACCCCAAACTCAAATATCTATTATTTTGAACTCCAACTTTTAACAGTGGTTTTCAGCATGCCAATAGCTGAGCCAGATTTATCCTAACTCACTAATTCTAACTTACCACTTTCTTTCTTCCGAGATCGAGTGACGACCATAAAACATTGAAAGACCGATTTCCATTAATAACTAATCGCATATTCTTGTTGAAAGGGCTCATGATTTAATGAGAATTGAATTAAAGAAATGAAAATGGAAATCTATGCAATAAAATGGGTAATAAATATGTGTTTGGATTAAAAGGATTTCAAATAATTGACATTAATGACTGTGGAATGAAATAGCAATTTGGAAACATAAAAATGAGAATGGTATTTGCATAATTATATTTTGAATCCATTTTTGTGTACTAAACATGACATGAGAGTATTTGTAGTTCTATATTATTAACACCTCAACTAAATGTTGATGCATTTGTGTATTAATAAATACACATTCTAAACAATATCTTAAAAACATGGGCTAAAAACTATAATTGAAATATTATGAACCCTCACCTAGTTAAATTAGAGACTGTTTAATTGAATAATATAATAGATAGTTAATTTTGAACATATTTAGATAGTTTAAATAAATAAAATGAGTAGGCAATAGAGAAAGGAATATACAATTTGATATAATTAAATTAGTAAATAGATCAAATTGAGATTTGAGATTTAAAATATTCTTTTAAATCCTTGATATGTCTCAATGACTTTCTTTATGAATCAAACTTTTCATCTTCTTAACATTCTTCATTGAGACTCCTTTTTCTTTGATTTCAATTCCTAAATCTCAAAATAAATATTTTAAATGTTTTGAAAACTCCTAAACCCTCAAACTTTAGTTATCTTTAATTTTGTAAAATCTTTATAAATTTTGAAATCAATTGTTTGTTTAAAAATATCAAGTTTTAAGCCAAACCTAAATTAAATGACAATTTTCTATGAATTGTATTCTTGAACTAGATTTGCAAATCAAGATATAAATTACTACTATATAGATTCTCAAATTATTTTCTAGTTGCTTTTGGAACTTAAAATAATTATCTAAAAAACTTAAGTTGAAACCCTTAATTCTTAAATATCTTTTAATTTTCCTTGTCCTTATCCTTTCTCTTACCTTTTTCCTTTTATCTTTTGATGCCTCTCTTTTCTCTCTTCTCATTTCTTCTCTTGGTTATTTTTCTTCTTCTTCTTCTTCTCCTTCTTTTCTCTTCTCATTTTTCCAAAATCAATCCTCAAAATCTCAACTTGAAGAAGAACTTAAGAGAAATTAAAGAAGGGAAAGAAGATAAGGTATAGAAATAAACTTCGAGTCGCCCTAACAATAAGAAAAAGAAGTCTATGTTTGCTAAACCTAAAAGCTAAGTTGTTTTCTTATTTGATGTTGTTTTATATGCATGTATTTGATGTATTGCTACTAGTTATATATAGAATTTGTGATGAGATTTGTAAACAATGGATATATGAGCTTATGGGATGAACCTAGGTTTTGTAGCCATGTCAGAACTAGATTTTTATGAGTTATGAAGTAGTAATAGGTAAATAGATGTTATAATCATAGTTATAAGTTTACATGATGAGAATAAGATGTTAGATGTTGAAATATGATGTAATATAAGTAGTTAAAATAAATTAAGTTTTAAAAGCAAAATAGGTGAAAAACATGATTTTATGCGCGCTGGTCAAAAGTCACAAGCATGACATTGATTTTGAGGTGTCAAATTCAATGGCTTTTTGAAAATCATAGGTGTGATCCATCCCATGCTAGAAACTGTTTTGGAAAAATTTGTTGTCATGGGCATGATTCAAGACATAATGGTTTTGTTTTGAAAATTTTTAGGAATCATGGGCACGACTCACGCCTTGCTAGCATCGGGTTGTTTTTAAAATTTCGAGAAGTCAAAATCACGGCCATGATTGTTTCCTTGGTAGCCTCGGGTGCTTTAATTTTTTAATATCACGAGCGTGATTTAACCCACGATCACCTATGTTCACTTTCCTTTTCTTGATCACATACGTGATTTGGAATCATAGCCTTAGTCAACGACGTGATTTATGATTGTGCCCTGTTTCATCTTGTTTAAATAAAATAAATTAAATAAATGATAGATATACGATATAGTAGTGCTTATATGAATGAGTTAAATGAATTAATAAGATTAATAACCAACTCGAGTTGATATAGTGATTTTTTTTTTTTTTAGTTAATAATCTTAAGTTCAACTTTACTAAATGAACTAAAATGAATTACATTGATTAATTTTGGTCAAAATGACTTAGTAATTGGATTAGATGGTTAATTCTAATCAATTAGACGAGGATTAAGTTAGAATGAGTTAATATTTAATAATTTAGCTTAAGTTAATGAGTTAGGATAAACCATAAATAATATGAAGAATATGTTGTTTCAAATGTTTGATTGCTTAAGAAATGAATGTTTTTGAATATGAATGTTTTGATGATATTTTTATAATAAAATAGTATAAATAAAGTGAAAAGAAATACTTTGACAAATAAAGAAGAAATGTTCGTATTTTGATAAGAGATCTTCGCAGCCATAGCAGGGTTCCTAATTAGTGTTTAATCAAATAGGGTTTTAATAAAAGCTTGAGATAAGTGGATAATGAGTATAATTTCTTAATGAGTTTAATTTTTGAATCTACAAATATGGATACCTGATTTATCTTCTAAAATAGATTCTGGCCTATCTTCTGTTTCTATTTAGATTTCTAATATAAAAGGTACATAGTGACTTACGTGATGTATGCTATGATAGGCATCTAAAATGAATTAAGAACTTAAAGATGGCCTAAGTGATGAGTGTTGTTTTATGCATGTGCCGTTGAATCCCGTCACGGGAGTAGCAACTGTAATCTCCTAGTTTTTATGATACGGTTATGTTTAAACCCAAAACCGGAAGTCAACTAGAAACCCTAAGGTCAACAAATATACATCAGACCCTAGTAGATTAGATCCGATAATCCCATGTTCCCAATCTCGAAACAACGGAATTGAGATAATAGTGGATAATAGATCATAATAATATAATGATGCATAAAAATATCAAATTCGATAATTTTTTGTGCCTTTCGGATTTGAAAGGGATTAGTTTTTGAAAACCGTGCCTCGGTTCTCCTGACGGCAAAATATTTCGATAATACCAACAAACTCGTAAAAATACAAAGATTTCAAAAATATAAGTTTCATAATTTTTCAGTATCTAAAAATATTACATATAGTTTAATTACGCGTATTTTCGTTACTATCGGTATTAAATTGTCTTATCTACTATTCATAGTATTTTTATTCATTACTATTTACCTATCTCTACTTTTTCTACACCTATCTCTACACTCTATAAACCTATTATCTACTTTTTACTTCTTCCATACATCTTCATTCACATCAAACTTTACATCTTATTACTTTTAATTAATAAAAATACAAAACAAATCAAAATCACTCCCTCTCTCCTCTCCATAAGTGGCACCGGCCCCCTCTCTCTCTTATACACACATTTATTTTTCTTTTTCAATTTATTTAATTCACACAATTTTCACTCCAATAATTCTATAAATACCCCATCTCCCTCCAATTTTTTCACACACTCATTCACCTTATTAAAACTCTCCCAAATTCTCTCTTCAAACACTCCCTCCCAAAATCTCTCTTTTCTTTCTTTACCATCCAAATTTTTCTACACATTTCCTACACACATAAACACTATTCAAACTTTCTCTACACTACCACTTCCATATTTTTCCTTTAGGTAAAAGTTCTTACATATTTCTTTCTACCATGTCATGTATCTTAACATGACTATGGTGTATGTTTCTCAGACATTCAAGTGTTAAAGAAGCAACACTATGTTCATGTTTTATTCTTGTTCATGAATAATTTCTTATTATGTTGTTATGTTGATTATGATCTTATTGTTAATATCATGCTATTATTATTATTATTATTCTAACCTAACTATATATATGCTACTATCTATATGTATATCTATATATTATAGAGCCTAAATGCTCACTAAGTCACTAACAAGCTTATTACTATATTTGCTTTATTATTGCTTTTCTCTTTCTCTTTCTCTTTCTCTTTCTTTTTTTTTTTTTTTGAGAATTAGTCCCGAGATGTCTTGATGAAGCTAAGGTTCCCAATACTTGACCATAATATCTTGCTTATTATTGCTATCTTGCTTATTAATATTATCTTACTTCTTATCTTATTTTTTATCATCTGCATACTACGTGCTCATAATACATGCATCTTCATAATGATATTGTCTCAACAATATTTAAAGTAAAATTTCTCTTTAATAAAAGATCGTGAAACTAAACTTTTTATCAAGTAACTAGTCACTAAATAAAGGAGTCGTCATCAACAACTTAGAAATTGGATTTTTACAACATTTTCTCAAGTTTTCTCAGATAACAACAAGGATAGTTTTACCAAGGAGATAAAAGAAATAAACACCTTCTTTTCGTAATATGGTAGCCTAAGGCTAAATAACAATAATTTTTTGGTATTCAAAAATACTTCACAAAAAGCTTAAGATTTGAAATCTTTTCAACTCCATAACAAAAACCAGGAAACAAACTAGTTGTTTTAAAAAAAAAAAAAACGGTTAGATAAAATCAACCTATTACCTTATGAATCCACTTAGAAAAATTAATAATTTTAAAATTCCTAAAGAAGGAGTCTATTTTCAAAGAAATAACAAGAATATAAATATGATAAGATAAAAAACAAATGATTTTATCAATGAAGTTGGTTTCTTTTCAAATAAAATTGGTAGAGAAAATAAAAGACCAAGCTTAGAAACAAAAATTTATTTTTGAGTTAATGAACAAGAATATAAGAGGGAAAAGACACATTTGCTAAATATATGTCTTCTCAAAGGATTTTTCAAATATATACTTATCTATATTTTTTCCAAAGGATTTTTGAATAAAGTTGAGCTGGAAAATTATTTTGCAAAATCTAGAAATTTTCGTTTTGTACCTGTACCGAGGAATTTATCAACCCAAATGACCTTGTGTGTAGGAAATAACCCCAGAAATGGATAGATCTTTTTGAGTAGGTTGAAATCGGTATATAATATGCGATATTCCGAGTTAAAATGAGCAAGTTATGGCCATTTTAAATTGAAATTTCACTCTATACGAATGTTGACGAACATAGATGAATAAAGTTGCAAGTTTAAGTAGATCTTTTAGGAAATACTTGTTTTGGGTGTTTCTTTTGTATAGGTGACGTAGAGTCCGAGCTACCTTACCCGGAGGACTATTTTGACTAAAGAGCTTCTGTTGACATTGCCGAATGAGTTTAAATTCTCGCGATTGTACTTATGTATTTGCTTGTAGTTTAGCGACACTAGATTTTAGGAAAAGATAAAAATGTGAAAGCACATGTGTTTTACTTATATGGTTGAAATTATGATAAGTATATCGATGTGAGAATTGATGACTAATCATTGTATGATTTAGTTTAGTATTGATTGTTTGCAAATGCTATGGTCGCTTATAAAATGACTAATGCTATGCTATGATTACTTAAATTAAATGATTCATGCATGACACGTAGTGACTCACATTGCATTCATTACTATACCCTTGGTGGGACAAGGGCATAGTAACGAGGTCGAGGACTTGAAATCATAATCTATGTCTTTGATTATATGTAATTAAATGGTGAATGGACACCTGAATCAACTACATTTTAGCGATTAGTAGGAATTTATACAAAACTACAAAAATATCATTTGTGAACTATGGCTTCGTTGCCCGAAACACCTAACCACAGAATGGAGGGGTAAATCCATTCAAATATATGATTCCCAAAAATTCGTATGTATTGTTTGCTCACATGATTGCTTGCATTTCATATGCTTAATTAAATAATTTGATTGATTATTGGTTGTTGAGTACTTTACTTGTGGATTTAATTCTTACTAAGCAAAAAGCTTGCTCCCTTATAGATACATTTTGCAGTTTCCTTATTTATGATTGAAGCCCCGGGGGTATTTTTCACAGGTATTACCCTTTGGCTTAAGAAGTTTTTTAAAGAAGTTAAAGATTAGATGTAGACTTAGACTTCTAAGTAAATCTCATTGTAATTATTTTGATTAGGCTTCAAGTAGACTTTGATGAACTATATCTTTTAGCGAGGGAATACCCCTTTGATGAATTGTAAGACCTTTATATCTATTTCCTTAATTCGGTTATTATGTTATGATTTCCATTCTTAAACTGCTATATGAATGTCTTCTTAAACAACTTGTTTCAAAGTTAGTCTTCTATGATTGTGACCACACACCTTACACTCGGTATCGAAGCTTATGAGATGACTGAGGTCGTCATACTTAAAGCTTTAATATTGAGTATGGCGGATTGTCGCGTTTAGGGTACTATTTGGGGCTTGATAATTTAAGTTGGTATCAGAGCATAGTTAAGAATTTTAGATCATAACAATAGAAGTGGACTTAGGAAGGAAATAAGTAGAATGGAAATAAGAAGGACCTAGATAGTTTAGCATGGGTAGAATAAGTTTTCTGACTCCCTTTCTTTTGTGAATAGGTATCTTTAGGAGAAGCCCGCTTGGAGGCCCAAAAGTTCTGGAAAGAACTCAATGAGACCCTTGTTAATTATCAACCAAGGATTAGGGTCCTTTGCGAAGAATTTGCTCTAGCAGGGAGACCCAAGTCATTGAATGAGATGTTCGTCCTATGGAAGAAGGGGTTGAAATATACCGAATGGGCCAAGATTATTGAGACAGTAAGATATTGCCTTTTAAGAAGGAAGAAGTGGTCGGAGTTATAAGTGATTTACACCATCGAAAATATCACCTTGCTCACCAACAACAAGTCCATGCTTCAAGAAGCAACCTTCGTGTTAAGGAAAGAACGAGCGCCCACATTTCCCGATTTCCAAACTTGGAAAGAAATTGGGCCATTATTCATCTATGCTCATGATGAATTGAAGGACCACAGTGAATGGTGTAAAGCCGATTCTGAAGGAGCCTTCTATTGGCATGGTTTGTACTAAAATATGCTCAAGCTACCCGGTGATGAAGCACCTCAACTGCCGTCACTTACTGGACTTCAGCTTGAGGATGATGAAGTTCTAGTGGATGTGGGATCAGGTGAAGCTGACGAAGGAGAACGCGAAGAGGAGGTTGAAGAAGAAGACCCTGAGAAGGATCCCGAAGAAGATCCAAAAGAGACACCTGCTAAGAATGAACCCACCATACCATGGGAAGATCAATGGTGGACTGAGGAGGAGGATGACCTACACGGAAACAGACGACGATATGAGGAGTGACAGGCTTAGTTGGTAGCTAGAAACTAAGAAACTACCCTAACAATGGAGGTTGATGCCGCACCATCCAATCCCCTAGTCATAAATGTCGAACCCAATGATGGCATGATGGAACCCCTCTTGTGGAGGAATGCTTATGAGCAAAGTGAGTATTCCCTTGGTTGCCCAAGTGTATCTAGGGAACTGACCCTACAGCTTGCCCCATAAATGGAATCTAACTCGATCGAATGTTGTTCTTGGAGAATGATGGAATACTTAGAGAAAACGTGATTGCAAACCTACCTGAAAGGGTAAAAGAAGTTGCAAGGAAGAAAAAGATGACTGTATACCAATACTTGCGCAACATTATAAAGAGGCCGAGGGGCTCGTCGAGTAGAAACTTGGGTGATGCACCATCCTCGTGAGATTTGGCAAAAGAGAGGAAGAAGGATGAAGAAGGAAAGAGGAAAGAAGGACGTTAAGTGTTAGACCCGAGCTTACCCACATAGTTCAATAGAAAATTTTGTAAAAGGCCTAGAATGTTAGGCCGGGTAGACTAGATTTTGTGCTTTGCAGAAAGGTGTTGTTTATGTTTTCCCTCTGATATTGTTGTTGTATGGTGTTGTGTTTTGGTTTCCCTTATATAAAGGTCTTGTACCCATTTCATATTTCAATGAAGAAGTTTTATGTGAATTTCAATTTCAATTCTAATTTCCTTACCTATTTCATGAATTCTCATTTCAATATTATGTTTATATACAATGAAATTTTCGTGATTTCCGCTATATCCATTTAAATACTTAATAAATCAAATGAAAAATCAAGCTCACAACAAGTAAAACCTAAACATCCGAAGAAGAGGAAGGAGGCACCAAGAGCAAAGTGCCTCGAATCATCTTGAGGAAGAAGCAAATCAACCTGCTGCACCTCCACAAAACCCACCTGCTGCTCACCCACAACTTGCAAGCTATGCTTGGACAGCTAGCACAAGTGTTAGAGGCTTTAAGTTGAAATGTGCAAGCACCTGTGCCACCTCCACCATAATTCACGCCACAAGCTTCAATGGAAGTACCTGCTCTTGGAAGTGCACAATCTCAGACTGTGCTATTGCCGCCATCGCTACCACTCAGGCCATACTGAAACTCCTTACCCGAGTTCATTAAGAATAATGGATATTTTGATGGAGCTTTCGAGAAGCCACATGAAGTTGAAGACTGGTTAGCCCAGATTGAGAGGTCATTTGATGCCTACGAAGTGCCCATCATCTAAGAATCACCTTTGGCACCTATATGCTTCATCTCAATGCCGAGTTTGGTGGTAGTCTAAGAGACGTGAGTTGATACCACCCATGGCATGGGAAATGTTCCAACAAGAGTTCCTAGAAAACTATTTTCGCGGAAGTCTAAAGGTTCAGTATAGTGTTGATTTTTTTCATATTGCTTAAAGAGGGAGGACGTGGAGTAGTATGAAATTGAGTTTATTCGGTTGCTACAATATGCACCGAATTCCTATAAGTATAGCGAAGAACTTAAGAGGAAAGTCTTTTTAATTGGTTTGGATGAAGAGCTGCATGTTAAGTTGGAGGAGTTTGATATAAGATCTTCTAGAGAACTAGTTGAAAGGGCTCGGATTGTCGAAGGAGCCAAGAAAAGGAAGGCAAGAACTACGGAAAAGAAAGTACTTGTCTTCGGACGAAGATTTCATGAGGGGTCAAGCTCCGCACACCTACAGAAGAGGTTTCGACTTATTGGCAGTTTCAAAGGAAATGCTAACAGTGAAAAGTTAGGGGATGCACTATCCAAGGAGGTGCCCCCAACTGTAGGGAAAGTGTTATTTTTGTGGAGACCTGAGTCACAAGATGCCCGAGTGCCTAAAGAAAGCAACAAATACTTGCTATATTTGCAAGCAAGTTGGGCATGTTTTCAATGACTGCCCCCGGGGGAAGAATACCCTAACTAGATCATCCGGTGGATCTACCCTAGCAAGGTTTGGAAATAGAAGCAAGAGTGGGAATCGAGCTGGATCATCGATGCCCGGATTCCGTATTTACAATATGAAAGGACAATGGATGTGCGAGGAGATGGATGACGAAGGAGTAAAGTTGGCTGCCCTCGAGGAGGATGAGGACTTCAGCTATGACCTGGTCACAGGTTAGCCTTGAACCTTGAGTTTTTTTTTTTTTTGTTCTTTCTTTCATGCGATATAAGAGATGACATATATGTATGTAAGCTGTAGATTTATAAACAAGTAGGATTGTGGAATAGGAGTTTAGTAATCCCTGTATTAAAATGCAAGAAAAATACAAGTAGCTCGTCAAAATGCTTATGCCGTTTTTTATTCTAAAGCGACTCATTCCTTTATCACGCCTAGCTTGGCTAAGGAAACTGGACTACCTATAACCATAACCACCTCTTGTTTTAAGATAAAAACCCCTATGGGAAGTGTTGTGACAACAAAAGAGATATTAAGGAATTATCTGTTAATGATACAAGGATGTCTTTCCACCTGTGATTTCATAATGATGGAAATGACTAAGTATGAAGTGATCTTAGGCATAAGTTAGTTGTCTCTTACCAAGGTTAAGATTGATTTTCAGAATAAGAAAGTGGAATTTTTGGATCAAGGAGGAGAAAAGGCAACGTTTGTTGGAGAGTCCATGATCTCAAGGGGAAAGGAATCATACTCCTTCAAGTTGATAGAAAGAGAAGGAAATGGAGTCGATAGTTACGATGGTAACAAGTAACCAAAGAAGGAAGAGCCTATTTTGGAGAACATTCCTATCATCAATGAATTTTTGGATGTTTTTTCGGAGGAGTTGCCACGATTGCTGCCAAAGAGAGAGATCAATTTTGAGATCGAATTGATGGCTAACACAAAGCCAATATCAAAGGCCCCATATCGCATGGCACCTATTGAGCTCAAGGAATTACAAAAGCAACTAAAAGAGTTGCTAGACCAAGGATTCATTAGACCAAGTGTCTTACCTTGGGGAGCTCCAGTATTGTTTGTTAGGAAGAAGGACGGATCCATGAGGCTTTGTATAGATTATCGAGAGCTCAATAAAGTCACCATCTAGAATAAATATGCATTGCCACGGATTGATGATCTCTTTGATCAATTACAAGGAGCAAGAGTGTTCTAACGCATTGATTTGTGTTCAGGATATCACCAGTTAAGGATCAAACCCAAAGATGTGTCGAAGACTACATTTTGGATAAGATATGGACACTATAAGTTTTTGGTGATGTCTTTTGGATTGACAAATGCACCAACTGCTTTTATGGATTTAATGAACCAAGTGTATAAGCCTTTTCTAGACAAGTGATATAGTGTTCATCGATGATATCCTTATCTGCTCGAAGATACACAAGCAACATGAGGAACACTTGCGAATTGCATTATAGATATTGAAGGAACATAAGTTATATGCCAAGTTGTTGAAGTGTGATTTTTGGCTTGACCAAATTTCTTTCTTGGGTCATGTGGTATCGACGGAAGGAATATCTGTGGACCTAGAAAAGATTAAAGTAGTGATGGATTGGAAACCGGCAAGGACCGTAACAAAAGTAAGGAGTTTCTTGGGTTTAGTTGGTTATTATCAAAAGTTTGTGAAAGACTTTTCTAAGATAGCGAGACCAATGACTTAACTAACCTAAAAGAATGAAAAGTTTGTATGGATGGACAAGAGAGACGAAAGTTTTCAAGAGCTTAAGCGGCGGCTAGTTTCGGTACCAATCTTAGTTTTGCCAAACCCGAAAAAGCCTTATACGGTACATAGTGACGCATCAAGAAATGGTCTTAGATCCGTGTTGATGCAGGAGGGAAAGGTAATTGCCTATGCTTCGTGTCAGTTGCGACCACATGAGCAAAATTACCCGACCCATGATCTCGAGCTGGCAGCTGTAGTGTTTGCACTCAAGTTATGGAGATACTATCTTTATGGTCAAAGATGCGAGATTTATATGGATCATAAGAGCCTTAAGTATTTATTCACACAAAAGGAGTTAAACATGCGACAGAGGAGATGGTTAGAGCTAATCAAGGACTATGATCTTGGCATTAATTATTGCCTAGGGAGAGTAAATGCGGTAGCAGACGCATTAAGTCGAAAGAACCATGGAGAGGTTGCCACATTGCTAATCGATAAGAAGGAATTGATTAAGGCATTTGAAAGGTTAAGTACTGAGTTTATTGGACAAGATGTGGAAATGGAAATCTCAAACTTAGTTATGGAACCAACCTTGATAGAAAGAACTAAAGACGCCCAATGATACGATGATGTGATTCAGGATAAAATGAGAAGTTAAGAGAGAAGGTACACGAATTTTGAAGTTGATGATAAGAAAATAGTAAAGATAAGGGGCAGGTTAAATGTCCCTAATGATAAAGAGATGAGGAAGGAAATTATGGAGGAAGTGCACCACCACTCGGGTAATACAATGCACCCCGGTGGAACAAAATGTTCCAAGATCACAAGGGCCATTATTAGTGGAATGGCATGAAGAGAGATATGGCAAACTTTGTGATGAAATGCCCTATATGCCAATAAATTAAAGTAGAACATCAAAGGCCAAGAGGATTACTAAAACCATTGGCCATATCGGAATGGAAGTGGGATCAAATTACAATGGATTTTATATGTGGTTTGCCCCGAACACTAACTGGATACGATGCCATATGAGTCATAGTGGACCGGCTTACCAAGTCGACATACTTTATTCCAATGAATATTATCACGCAGAGATACCTTAAAAGTAAAAGTTTGCCACATACTAAATGAGACTTAGGAATCATTACCTCAGTTATTCAAAAGTCTTGTATTAGATGCAAGGCATTCCCTTACAATAATAGAATACATATGCAATTGGAGATAGATAGTTTAACTTAATAGAATAAGCATAAAAATATAAACCACAGATATCTCAGGATCATTTACAAAATACTAAGGGGCATTCCCCCGCAAATATAATAATCAATCCAGGTATAATTTTCGACAACAACTTAAGCATTTAAGGTTTCCTATGGAAGTCTATACAAAAGTTAAACATAAACTTCTAAGGGAAACCCTTACACTAGCCTTACCCGATATGGCTAAGTCCTAGGACGCAACCAAAGATATGGAAACTGCATCAAAAAGAAGCTATAGGGGTATAAACTACGCTAGCTTAGTAAGTAAATACTTCCAGAACACACATATCCCACAATTAATTACATACAAACAAGTTGATTTAATCATCCATATGAAATGCAATAACCACTTAAGGAAACAAGACCTATGATCAATCGGAAATCATATGTTGAATACATTTACACCCTCCATTCGAGGTTAGCAGATTTACGAATCTTGTGTACTACCTTGAATTATTGTTCCATTTTATGGCTCACGAGCAACCCATTTCATTCATATCGTTTATGGATCATGGAGAACCAACCATGATTAAATGCACTGTACCCATCGTGAAGTGATTATGTCTATATTATTTGTTAATCTGAATAATCATTAATTCAATTTCACAGGTAACCAATCAATTGGCAAACACTCATAATCATGGCATACAAACATACATCAATTAATCACCCGGTTTCGATATTCTTAGCACATTTTTCTCAACACATCAAGATAGCATACATAAACCCATAATTACCCATAATGCTTTTCCCATTTTTACCTTTGCCTATCATTCTAGTGCCACTATGATTTATAATCACAATATGGAATAGTAAATAGAAAGTATGGCTTACTCAGCCATGGATACCGGTCTCTAATTGCATTAATCCAGGGGTAAGGAATCCACCGATTGAAAGTCACCTAAATGAAAGAAATACCCGATGAGTATTTCAACCCACAACTAATTCCAACTTATTAAATAAAAACTTTCAAGTTCGTAATTTTCGTGGTAAATGGAAATTCTAACTTAAAATGGTCATAACTTGGTCATTTTAACTCATAATTTCGCAAATAAGCTATTGGTTTCTATCTACTTCGAATGATCTATCTATTTATGGTGTTATTCCTAAGTTTGGAAAACTTTTAGGTCTTGGAAAGGTCGGATCAGTTCTGATCAATAGCTAAAATCACATTTCCGAAATTGTTTTGTGAATTTGCATTGTTTCTACCAAGTATATTATATGTGCATGCAATATCAATAAGTTATTATCATGAATAAAATGATATGAGCTATCTATATGTATGTTCTTGATGATATTTGATTAAAAAGAATTTTTAGAAACTTTTACTTTACAAAAACTTCAAGAATACTTTATTTAGAAAACTAGTTTTGTTTCTTGCAAAATCACCTTTGTTTTTGCTAAAATAAAGCCTTGATAATCTATATGCCTAATACCTTTATTGTTTTAATAAATTTCTTCATTTAGGAGTTGGAAAATAGATATTTAAATAGGGGTCTTACCTAATTACGAATTTTACAAAAATTATAGAAAATGAAAATAGAGTTTGATTTATGTTGAAACCTTTTCTTAGTTCTAGGATTATACTTTGATAAAATCCATTTATTCTCATTAAAATTAAGTCCTTACTACATCTATCTTCTAGGGCGTCTATCTTTCCATTAAAATCCTCATTTTAGAATTTGGAAATAGGTGTTTAAGTATGGGTCACTTCTAAATTAGAATTTTAAAATTTGTGTTTGAGATTATTTCTTATGTAAAACTCATTTAATCTTTCAAAAATTAAATCGTAACCAAATCTACTCTCTAAGGCTTCTATTTCTTTAGTAAAACTCTTGTTTTGGGATTGGAAAATAAGTGTTTATTTAGCATCTCATCCTAGTTACCAATTTTAAGTTCTTGTTGGAGTTGGAAACAAGTTCTAAGTTATCTTTTGTAAACTTTTCTTATTTTGAACATATCTCTCAGTAAAAATAGATTTAACTCATCATAAATGATTATGATACCTATTCCCTAAACTCTTCATATTTAATGTAAAATCTTCATTTTGAAGTTGGAAAATAGGTTTTCAAAATAGGTGTTTTTCAAGATCCAAATTTAAAAATTTATGTTTGATGGAAACAAAAATAAATCTTGAGTTTTTGGCATTATCCCCATACTACTATCATACTGCAAGTCTTTATTCACATAAAACAATGTGTTCATGGCATTTATGTACTCAAAACAAATAGATCTATAATGTTATGCATGTCATGAATGCAAATGCAATATGAACATTATGTAGATGAGGTTAATAAAAGAATATATGCACCAAATATTAGTAAGAACAACATGTAACAATAATATAGCAAAATAGTAGTAAAACAACTTAAATATAAAGATCCACAACATTGTGATGGCATAAATATTATGCTTAAGTGTTTCCACATCCCTAGCATAAAGCTCGTGGGGATTTTAGTGGAACCACCCATGTGTAATCTTGCCATTACATGTTTTATTTGTTGTAGAGTTTAGATCCGTTACCTATGGAGTGTTTGGAACAAGAAACTTGAAGAAAATATTTGTGTGTGTGTGTTAAAGGGAGGGGGGCTCACCGCACACAAAGAGAGAGGGAGGAGAAAAAGAACTTTTCAAAAGTTTGATTTTTGTGAAAAAAGAAGGAAAGGTGTAAAGTGTAAGGGATATGTTGTAAAGTTGTAAGAATAGATTATAATGATGTAAGAATAGGGTATGGGTTGGTTGTACTTGGTGAATAGTGTGATTAGAAATTAAAAAGTAGATTAGACAATTAAATTACCGATAGTAATGAAAATACGATAAAAGCCTATAACTGTAATTTTTATAAACAAAAAATTCTTATAATTATATTTTTGAATTCCTTATTAAATTTCGGTTCTAAAGAGTCCTATATAATATTTTTCTATTTTTAAGGTTCAAGGAATGGTTTTCAAGAACAGATCTCGATCGGGTTTGACACGAATGAATTTTTCTATAATCTGATCTTTTTATGTTTCGGTATATTATTTAGGACTATATTTTACAGCTAAACCATATTTATTGTTCTGAGGTTTCGTTCTCGATATTGTCAGACTTAAGATTCATAGGTCCAAACTAGCCCTAGGGTATTCTTTTAGGGTTTCGATTTCGGGTTCTGTTTTTCGAAATCGAGTTTGGTTTGCTAAGAAAATGAGGGCTTACAAATATGACCTATTCAATGGAAAAGTTAGCCAAGTTGTATATAAGAGAAATTGTGAGGCTACATGGAGTTCAAACATGGATAGTATCGGACAGAGACCTGAGATTTGTATCGAAGTTTTGGACTAGTCTGTAGAAATGCATGGGAACTAAGTTGCATTTCAACACTGCTTATCACCCGTAGACTAATGGACAGTCAGAACGAACGATCCAAACTTTGGAAGACATGCTTCAAGCTTGTGTTATGGAATTCAAAGGAAGTTGGAAAGTGCACTTGCATTTGGTTGAATTTGCTTATAACAATAGCTATCATTCGACCGTCAAGATGCCACCCTACGAAGCCTTGTATTGACGAAAGTGTAGATTGCCTTTGTTTTGGGACGATGTGGAGAAGTTGGTCATGGGACCCGATCTTGTTCAAGATGCAGCAAATAAGGTTCGTATTCTCCAACAAAGAACGAAAGAAGCTTAAGATAGACAAAAGAGTTTGGTGAATAAAAAACGAAGAGTTCTTGAATTCAAAATCGGAGATCATGTATATCTGAAGGTTAACCCGATAAAGAGTAAACGCCGAGTTCGAGCACAAGGAAAGTTAAGCCTAAGGTACATTGAACCGTTTGAGATACTTGAAAGAATTGGTGATTTTGCTTACTGGTTAGCATTGCCACCAAATTTATCAAGTATACATAATGTGTTTGATGTGTCGGTACTAAGGAAACATGTACCAAATAATGACAGAATCATGGAGCTAGAACCAGTAAGATTAGGGGAAAACCTTACATATGAGGAACACCCTGTTCAGATTTTGGATCACAAAGTTCAGAAGCTTAGAAACAAAGAGATTCGGTATGTCAAAGTGTTATGGAGAAATCATTCCCATGAAGAAGTCACTTGGGAGGCCAAGGATGAAATTCGAAGGAAATACCCGAGCTTGTTTAGAGAATCAGGTACAAATTCTAAGTTTTGAGGACAAAACTTTCTTTAAGGGGGGTAGGTTGTAATCCCTTAGATTTTATGATATGGTTATGTTTAAACCCTAAATCGGAAGTCAACCGAAAACCTTGAGGTCAAGAAATATACATCAAACCCTAGTAGATTAGATCTGATAATCCCATGTTCCTAATCCCGAAACAACAGAATTGAGATAATAGTGGATAATAGATCATAATAATATAATGATGCATAAAAATATCAAATTCGATAATTTTCTGTGCCTTTCGGATTTGAACGGGATCAGTTTTTGAAAACCGTGCCCCAATTCTCCCATCGGCAAAATATTTCGATAAAACCAACAAACTCGTAAAAATATAAGGAATTCAAAAATATCAGTTTCATAATTTTTCGGTATCTAAAAATATTAGATTTAGCTTAATTACGTATATTTTTGTTACTACTGGTATTAAATTGTCTTATCTACTGTTCATAGTACTATTCTATACTAATTATTACTATTTACCTACCTCTACTTTTTTTACACCTATTTCTACACTCAACATACCTATTATTTACTTTTTACTTTTCCCATACATCTTCATTCACATCAAACTTTACATCTTATTACTTTTAATTAAGAAAAATATAAAATAAATCAAAATCACTCCCTCTCTCCTCTCCATAAGTGGCGCCGGCCCCCTTTCTCTCCTATACGCACATATTTATTTTTCTTTTTGAACTTATTTAATTCACACAATTTTCACTCCAAAAATTCTATAAATACCCCATCTCCCTCCAATTTTTTCACACACTCATTCACCTTACTAAAACTCCCTCAAATTCTTTCCTCAAACACTCTCTCCCAAAATCTCTCTTTTCTTTCTTTACTACCCAAATTTTTCTACACATTTCCAACACACATAAACACTATCCAAACTTCCTCTATACTACCACTTCCATATTTTTCTTTTAGATAAAAGTTCTTACCTATTTCTTTCTACCATGTCATATAACTTAACATGACCATGGTGTATGTTTCTTAGACATTCAAGTGTTAATGAAGCAACACTATGTTCATGTTTTATTCTTGCTCATGAATAATTTCTTATTATGTTGTTATGTTGATTATGATCTTATTGTTAATATCATGCTATTATTATTATTGTTCTAACCTAACTATATATATGCTACTATCTATATGTATATATATATATTATAGAGCTAAATGCCCACTAACTTACTAATAAGCTTATTACTATATTTGCTCTTATTATTGCTTTTCTGTTTCTTTCTTTTTCTTTTTCTTTTTTGGGACTTAGTCTCAGGATGCCTTGATGAAACTGAGGGTCCCCATACATGATTGGGTTACCTTGATGAAGCTAAGATTCCCAAAACTTGACCATAATATCTTTCTTACTATTACTATCTTGCTTATTAATATTATCTTGCTCCTTATCTTATATTTTCATCATCTACATACTATATGCTCATAATACATGCATCTTCATAATGATATTGTCTCGAAAATATTAAAAGTAAAATTTTACTTTAATAAAAGATCTTGAAACTAAACTTTTTATTAAGTAACTAGTCACTAAATAAAGGAGTTGTCATCAACAACTTAGAAATTGGATATTTACAACATTTTCTCAAGTTTTCTCAAATAACAACAATGATAGTTTTACCAAGAAGATAAAAGAAATAAACGTCTTCTTTTCATAATATGGTAACCTAAGGCTAAGTAACAATAATTTGTTGGTATTCAAAAATACTTCACAAAAAGCTTAAGATTTGAAGTCTTTTTAACTCCATAACAAAAACCAAGAAACAAACTAGTTTTTTTTTTCCGAAAAAAAAGTTAGATAAAATCAATCTATTACCTTATGAATCCACTTAGAAAAATAATGATTTTCAAATTCCTAAAGACAGAGTCTATTTTCAAAGAAGTAACAAGAATATAAATATGAGAAGATTAAAAATAAAGGATTTTATCAATGAAGATGATTTCTTTCCAAATAAAATTGGTAAAGGAAATAAAAGACCAAGCTTAGAAACAAAAAAAAAAATATTTTTAAGGAGTTAATGAACAAGAATATAAGAGGGAAAAGGCATATTTTCTAAAACCATTCTAAAAGCAAATTTATAAATATGTTATCAACAATTTAATGAAATTTTGAAACCTTGTTCTTTTGTCACTAGAAGTAAAAAATTGTAAAAGACCAAATTTAAGGGAAAAATGTATTTGTTTTAAGAAGAAAATAGGATGACAAAATAAGAATATACTCATTTATAATAACCTAGGGAAATATAATGTTTCTTCAAAATACTTTGAAAAGAAACTTACCAAGTTTGAGTTTCAACACTTCAAGATGAATTGTTTTATGAAATAATCGTTGAGACAACACCATTAGAATTTTTACATATAAAGTGAGTTTATATATATACTTAAAGGATTTTTCAAATATAGACATATCTATATTTTTCCAAAGGATTTTTTAATAAAGTTTAGTTGGAAAATTATTTTGCAAAACCTGGAAATTTTTGTTTTGAACCTGTACCGAGGCATTTATCAACCCAAATGACCTTATATGTAGAAAATAAACCTAGAAATGGATAGATCTTTTTAAGTAGGTAGAAATCGGTATATAATATGCGAAATTCCTAGTTAAAATGAGTAAGTTATGGCAATTTTAAGTTGGAATTTTACTCTATGTGAATTTTGACTAACTTAGTTCAATAGAGTTGCAAGTTTAAATAGATCTTCCAAGAAATGCTCATTTTGGGTATTTTTTTTATAGGTGATGTGGAGTCTGAGCTACCTTACCTGGAGGACTATTTTGACTAAAGAGCTTCTACTGACATGGCTGAGTGAGTTTAAATTCTCATAATTGTACTTATGTATTTGCTTGTAATTTAGTGACACTAGATTTTAGGAAAAGATAAATATGTGAAAGTGAATGTGTTTTACTTATATGGTTGAAATTACGATAAGTATATCAAGGCGAGAATTGATGACTAATCATTGTATGATTTAGTTTAATGTTGATTATCTGCAAATGCTATGGTCGCTTATAAAATGACTAATGCTATGCCATGATTACTTAAATTAAATGATTCATGCATGACATGTAGTGAGTCACATTGCATTCATTACTATAACCTTGGCGGGACAAGGGATAGTAATGAGGTCGAGGACTTGAAATCATAATCTATGACTTTGATTATCTGTAATTAAATGGTGAGTAGGCATATGAATCAACTACATTTTGGAGATTAGTAGGAATCTGTACAAAACTACAAAAATATCATTTGCGAACTATGGCTTCGTTGCCCGAAACACCTAACTACTGAATGGAGAGATAAATCCATTCAAACATATAATTTCTGGAAAATTGTATGTATTATGTGCTCACGTGATTGCTTGCATCTCATATGCTTGATTAAATAACTTGATTGATTATTGATTGTTGGGTACTTTACTTGTGGATTTAATTCTCACTAAGCAAGAAGCTTACCTCCTTATAGATACCTTTTGCAGTTTTCCTATTTATGGTTGAAGCCTCGAGGGTATTTCTTGCAGGTATTACCTTTTGGCTTAAGGAGTTTTTAGAAGAAGTCAAAAACTAGATGTAGACTTAGACTTCTAAGTAAATCTCTTTGTAATTATTTTGATTGGGCTTCAAGTAGACATTGATGAACTATATCTTTTAGTGGGGAAATGCCCCTTTGATGAATTGTAAGACCTTTATATCTATTTCCTTAATTCAGTTATTATGTTATGATTTGCATTCTCAAACTGCTATATGAATGTCTTCTTAAACAACTTGTTTCAAAGTTGGTCCCCTATGAACATAAACGTACGCCTTACACCCGGTATCGAAGCTTATGGGATGACTGAGGTTGTCATACTTAAGCTTTAATATTGAGTGTGGCAGACTGTCGTGTTTAGAGTACCCTTTGAGGCGTGACAGTAACCTTGTCCCGAGAGAGCAAGATAGTTTATATGCTCAAGCCACCCCTATCATGATACAATAACATTTATAAGTGGCTCAGCAGGTTGCTGATGGGGCAACGATATCAGTGTAACATCCATCTTGATCGGTAAGAAGTAATATGTTGTGGCTCACATTTATGGGATCAGTTGAGTCCTTTTTATATTATGGACTGAGCCGAGTATAGTGTATATAGCAGTTGTGACCCCTAGATAAAATTATTTTCTTTTTTAGTTAGATATAGGTATCCGGACTGTCTATATAAATCCCTTGAGAAGCTACTGTTACTCAAGACCCTTAGATTACCAAGATTATTCCAGAGTGTAAGTGCTCTCATGTTGATTGTTTTACTTTAAATGAATTATAATAACTTGTTATTTGTTGCATTGCAATTAGCTAAGATTGTGTGTTATTCTATATGTGTTTGTGTTACTGTTGTACGGGGCTAAGCTCGTTGTTGTTGTTCTTCTTCTTTTTTTTTTTTAGGTGTTGATGATGATGGTTGATGATATGGTGATGATATTGATTATTTTAGTTATAGGTCGATTTGGGAGAAGATTATGGATAAGTGAAGTGTGTTAGAATTGAAAAATGTAGATAGTTTGTTTTCATCCATTTTATTAAAAAAATGGATTTGTATTTTGAGTTTATAATATTCTTTTAAGAGGGGCCTGGTGGAGCTCGAGTTTTATAATTTAAGCTCTTAAGCTTTTATTTACCATCATGATGTATTCTTTGATAAAGAATGCATGATGATATGGTTTGTTTTTGAAAGCTTATCTACTCATGAGAGTAGAGTATGAAATGCTTTTGTAAAGTTTATTTTGAAAGTTGAAATCAAGTTATTTTAAGATTTTAATTGAACGATTTCATAACTTAATAATTGAGTAGCAAATGCTCGACTTAAACATATCTTTTTGAAGCAGCCTTTGCGTGTAATACTTAGGGTATTGTGCATGGCGTTACAATAATATTGTTAGACCAATTTTATTTTAATTTAAAATTTTTCACAATTAAAATTAATTTTAATTTTTTTATTAGTTATATCATTGAAAAAGAATTATACTTAGGTCGATTCCATGGGTTTGAAATCAGACCAGGAAATTGCCATGCTAAAAATTAGACCTTGTTCCAATTTCGAGCTACCTTCATAAGACTTATGAACTATCGATTCGAATTTTGGTTCCGAGTTCACCTTCATTAGACTCGTAAACCACTAATTTTTAGTTAACTCAACCCATATTGGTGTCTAGTATAGAGTATAGAGACTATGACTGTAAACGAGTTGAGTTGAAACGATATAATGTCAACTTGAATGGAAAACTCAAAGCTCAAACTCGATCTAGCTTTATTTTTTTAAGCTAGAACTCAACTCAAATTAGTACTTGATAAGCTCGAGTTTGACTCAATTAGGCTCAATTTCTAAACTCTTGGATTTTATGGTAGTTATAAGTGAATCATAGAGTCGGAGTTGAAACTGGAACTATAAAACCAAACCAAGTCAACCTTAAGTCTTAAAAACCATAGACTGGATCAAACAGTTTCTAAAACCCTAAAAAAGTGAATAAAAAAAAAATGAGATGAGTTCGAATTATGAACCGAACATATAGTATAAGTCCTAAAATGATCATATTTGACAAAATTTCAATCGTTTTGAACCCATACAAGATCAGTTTCCAAATTAGGCCACCAACATGCAAAACAAGGCAAAATATTCCAACAAACAATCTATATTAGTAACATATTAATAAACTCATAAAATATCAAATATAATTTTTACGGCTCATAAAATTGTTAGATATAAATTTATATGCATATTTTTATCTCTATTGGTTCCTTTCTTTATTTCTTTCACACTTTTCATAACATATAACCAAACTCTACCAAAATTTACTCTCAACTTTTCTCTCTATAAATTTTCTCTCAAACACTCTCTTCTACCCCATACACATCTGTTCTTCCTTGGGTAAATATTATAAACATCTCATTCATAAATATTTGTTATCTGATATGTGTGTGTATGTCTTATGTGTTTTCCAATATAAATTTCCTTGATGCTTGATGCTTGATGCTAGGAATGGAAATATAAGAAGACACATTAAGCTCATGTCACATTGTTATGTTATATTCATGTTCATCTTATGTTATTTTGTTGATGTTACTAACTTGACTTCCTATATATTAATACGTAGATGTAGTATGTATAATTTTTAGAGCCCACATGTGATAAGATCATATTTTATACAACTTGTTGATGATCAAAAGAGCTAGAATAGATATTTGTTTTAATTAAAATTCATGTTTCAAGACTAATTTGGATGAAGAAATCAAAACAAGAAACTTTGAAGTGAAAATTGGAAAAATTGAAGTATACACCGGCATATCATACATCAAAGCCGACGGCGTTCAGACGGCTTACCATCAAGGCCGTTGCTTACACTACCAGCTTTGCCAGCCTTTGACTCAACCAACTTTACGCCGCCTCAAAGCTGCCAGTGTAGAAGTTGAACAGGCCAGCCTACATTGAAGGCTGGCAGCTTAGAGTTCAAAAGTCACCAGCGTAAAAGGAGTTACAACCTACGCCGGCTATTAAGCCGCCAGCATTGACACTGTGTAGAGCAAGAATCAAAAGCGACATATACACAACACAAGCTTGGAGGAAATTGAAGAGTCCAAATGTGATGAAGTGTCTAAGCCGGTGTCAAAGCCGCCGGCTTTGGGACAGCTTTCGTTATAAATTGGCCCAACCTTTCATTTCTCATCACATACGCCGGCTAGATCTACATCTAAGCCGCTGGCGTAGAAGCGACCTACCTGTGTAACCGAAGTTGAAAGCTACTAGTGTACTGCCTGCGCAAAGGAGAAAATGACTATACGCCGTCTGTAAGCTGCTGGCGTAGGATCCATAATTGCTGGCGTATGAAGTGAAAACTGCAAATTCCCATTAATGCTTGGCACGAAATTTTCCTATAAATAGGGGTTCTCCCCCCTCCAACAATCATCAACAAGCAGAAGCAAAGTAGTACACTTGAGTATAGAAATAGTCTAGCACTTTCATAGAGATTTGTGAGAGAAAATTTGTGAGCTTTCAAGAATTGTAATTGAAGATTGTGATACTTGAATTGGTAATATCTATTCTCTTTCTTATGCAATTCATTTATCTAAATTACTTGTTCATAATGTTATCAATTACATATTCTTATCTGATTATTGAATCATTCATGAATAGCTAAATCTTTCTTTGTGGGAAGTGATGAAGTCCTAATTTTGCTAAAATGATTATTGAATTTATATTATAGGATTGTTAGAATTATGGAATATTTGGATTGAATCATAATTATCTATTTTGTTTCTGATCGAAATTGAATTGATAAGAATTCTGATAATTTGGAAAAAGAATTAGGATTCATAGGAATTCATGAATTGAAATTAAATAACAATTGTGGAAATAATTAAGTTTGATTTTAATTTAGAAATTGTTCTATGGACTTCATGCAATATTTTATTTTAATTTCTCACTAAGGAATTAGGAGAAGTTAATTTAGGATATTAGATAATCATAGAATTGGAAGATTTATGATTATAAAATAGATTCCATTGATAATTTGTATAGCGGGAGCTAATAGATTATTTTATGGTTCACTAAAACTTTGTTTTAGATCTTTACAATTTCTTACAAATATCCATAATCCTAATTGTTCATATAATATAAATTCAGCATGATTAGTAAAGATTAGGATGGATTCTTTCCTTCCCACATTCATCTTATATAACTTCTCACATTCTCATTTGCATTCATATAGATAGAATTAGTTAGTAATTGAACATTTGATTGCCTAAATATTAGTATAAGCTAATACAATCTAGTAGTTAATTTAGTCTCTTGGGAACGATACTCTACTCATTCTATATTACTTGATCAAGACCCAGTACACTTGCTGGTAGTATCTGAAATATATACACATTTGATCAAGTTTTTGGCGCCGTTGCCGGGACCAAAATTAATATTAGATTACTTTTAGTTTTGCTAGTAGTTTAGGTGTTTTCCAAAGAATTGATTCTTTCCTCTTTACAGGTTATATGCAAAGAAGTAGAAGTGCTGATCTTCTACCAATAGATCCAGAAATTGAAAGAACTTTACGTCAACAGAGGAGAGAAAACCGTAGAAGACAAGAAGAAATGGCAGAAAACGATCCAAGAAACAATGAGGGAAACAATGATCAACAACAATCAAATTCAAGCTGCACCTGTTAGAGCACTTCGGGATTACAGTACCAACTGTTCAAGGTCCTGCTGTGAGAAGACCTGCAGTTCAAGCTAACAATTTTGAGCTTAAACCAGCATTGATTCAGATGGTTGAATCACATCAATTTGGAGGATATCCAAATGAAACACCGGATGAACACATTGCCAAATTCCTCCAATATTGCAACACTTCAAGCTTAATGGTGTTACTGATGAGGCCATTAGAATGCAGCTTTTTCCTTTCTCTCTAAGGGATAAAGCATTGGCATGGTTCAACTCTCAACCACCCGAGTCAATTACTTCATGGGCAGACTTGACAACAAAATTTTTGAAGAGATTTTTCCCTCCTGCCAGAACTGCCAGATAAGAATGAATCACCAACTTCACAAAGTTTCATGGAGAATCATTATATGAAGCTTGGGAAAGATTCAAAGAAGCAGTAAGGAAATGCCCACATCATGGACTTCCGGATAATCTTTTATTGAAAATTTCTATCTCAGTCTAGATGAGACTTTGAGATCATTGGTGGATGCTACATCCGGAGGATCACTCATGGGAAAAACATATGATGAAGCTAGTGCATTAATTGAAGAATTAGCTTCTAGTGCTCACAACTGGAGCTGTGAAAGGACAAGATCAAAGGTGGAATCTGTTCAAGATAGTGAATCCATGCAACAACTCACCGCTCAAGTTTCAGCTTTAACTACACAAGTGAGTAAACTTGTAGCATCTAGTTCTTTAAATTCTAATCAAGTTGCTACTTGTGAGTTGTGCTCAGGACCACATCCAGTTTATGATTGTCCTCATGGCAATACACCATCATCAAGTGGAGAGCAACTCAACTATGTTGGAAATTTTGAAGAATTAATTATGGACCATATTCAAATACTTATAATCCAGAATGGCGTAATCATCCAAATCTTTCTTACAAGAATGATGCAAATGTTTTCAAGCCCCCACCTGGATTTCAAAGACAAGGTCCCATAAGAAATACTCAGCCTCCACCTCCACCTCAGCAAAATCAAATTTCAACTGATGAATTGTTGAAGACTTTCATTCAAACTACTCAGACCACACTCAACAATCAGCATGCAATCATTCAAGATCTTCAAGGGAAAATTCCATCAACTTGCTCAGCAAATTGGTAATAGACCATCTGGTTCTTACCAAGCAACACTGAGGAAAATCCTAAAACCGTGAATGCAATTGTTTTGAGAAGTGGCAAAGAAGTTGAGACCGCTGAGTCAAAAGTTCAAGAAACGAGGAGATTCCAGTCAAAGACAAAGGAAAACAAAAGATGGAGGAACCTGTGCAAAAATCACCTGAAGTAAAAGCTTATGTTCCACCATTCCTTTTCCGGAAGATTGAAGCAACAAAAATTGGATGACAATTTTCAAAATTTCTGGATGTCTTCAAGAAGTTGCAAATCAATATTCCATTCTTAGAAGTGATTCAAGAAATGCCTTCATATGCAAAATTTATCAAGGAATTGCTTACTAAGAAGAGAAGGATTGATGGAAATGAACCAGTGATGCTCACAGGAGAATGCTCCATGATTTTGCAGAAAAGTCTACTCATTTGCCTACCAAACAAAGAGATCAGGGGAGTTTTACTGTTCCTTGCACTATAGGAAAATTTCATTTTGATAAAGTACTTATTGATTCTGGTGCAAGTATTAATCTTATGCCTTTATCCATTTTCAGGAAATTAGGACTTGAAGAATGCAAGGAACTCATGTCACCTTGCAACTTGCAGATAGAAGTGTCAAATACCCACGTGGTATTGTTGAAAACGTTTGGTGAAGTTGACAAGTTCATATTTCCTGTAGACTTTATAGTCTTGGAAATGGATGAAGATCGTGAAGTCCCAATGATTCTTGGCAGACCATTCCTTGCAACCGGTAAAGCATTAATTGATGTGGAACAAGGTAAACTCACTTTAAGGGTAGAAAATGATCAGGTAACCTTTAATGTTTATGATGCAATGAAAAGATTTGATAAAGGTTCCTGTTATACTATTGAATTATTGATGAGTTTATCTCTGAGTCTGTTGAAGAGAATGTAGGTGTAGACTATGGAATCTGTTTTAAAAATCTTGATGATTGGAGTGATGATGAGAAGAGCAAGAAGAAGAAGTTGAGAAAGTGCACCAAATCAAAGGAAGATATTATGAGGAGCTAGGCACTAGTGAAAGCAAGCCATACCATCATTGATACAGCCACCAAATCTTGAGCTTAAACCCTTCCTTCACATTTAAATATGCTTTTCTAGGAACTGGAGATACTTTGCCAATAATTGTTTCATCTTATTTGACAGGTGAACAAGAGCAGCAGCTGCTTGGAGTTCTAAGGAAGCATAAAGAAGCAATTGGTTGGACTATTGCTGATATCAAGGGAATTAGCCCTATCATTTGTACTCACAAGATCTTGATGGAAGCTGAGTACAAACCGACAGTTCAACCACAGAGGAGACTTAACCCAACACTTAAGGAGGTAGTAAAAAAGGAAGTTTTGAAACTCTTGATGCAGGTATTATCTATCCTATCTCTGATAGTAAGTGGGTAAGTCCAGTTCAAGTTGTACCAAAGAAAGGTGGTATGACTGTTGTGAAAAATGAAGAAAATCACTTGATTCCTACTCGTACTGTAACTGGGTGGAGAGTTTGCATTGATTATAGAAAATTAAATGATGCCACCAGAAAAGATCACTTTCCCCTCCCTTTCATTGATCAGATGTTAGAAAAACTTGCAGGGCATGATTATTATTGCTTTTTAGATGGTTATTCTGGTTATAATCAAATTTCTATATCTCCTGATGACCAAGAAAAAACCACTTTTACTTGTCCCTATGGCACTTTTGCTTTTAGGAGGATGCCCTTTGGTCTTTGCAATGCACCTGCTACTTTTCAAAGGTGTATGATGGCTATTTTTTCTGACATGCTTGAGAATTTTATTGAAATTTTTATGGATGATTTTTCTGTTTTTGGAAAGTCTTTTGAAGCATGTTTAGAAAACTTAGCTTGTGTTCTTCAAAGATGCAAAGACACAAATTTGATTTTAAACTGGGAAAATGTCATTTCATGGTAAGAGAAGGGATTGTTTTGGGTCACAAAGTTTCAGTTAGAGGAATTGAAGTTGATAAGGCAAAATTGAGATCATAGAAAATTACCACCACCACCACTGTTAAGGGAGTTAGAAGTTTTTTAGGACATGCAGGTTTTTATAGAAGATTTATTAAAGATTTCTCAAAAATTTCTAAACCCCTTTGCAATCTTCTTGAGAAAGACACAGTGTTTATTTTGATGACAATTGTTTGCAGGCATTTAACTTATTAAAGGAGAAGCTCACATCTACCCAGTGATTATTGCACCTGATTGGGAGCTGCCTTTTGAACTTATGTGTGATGCCAGCGACTTTGCTGTAGGAGCAGTATTGGGTCAAGAAGAGGTAAGTTGTTTCATGTTATATACTATGCTAGTCGGACTTTAAATGAGGCTCAAAGAAACTATGCCACAACTGAAAGGAACTTCTTGCTGTTATATTTGCTTGTGACAAGTTTAGGCCTTATCTGATAGGATCTAAAGTCATAGTATATACTGATCATGCTGCTTTGAAATACTTGTTTGCTAAAGCTGATGCAAAGCCAAGGTTGATTAGATGGATATTGTTGCTGCAAGAATTTGATCTTGAGATTAAGGATAAGAAGGGAACTGAGAATGTGATTGCTGATCATTTATCTAGACTAGAATCTGATAGTTAGATATTCCTATCAATGAAAAGTTTCCTGATGAACAATTGCATGCAGTAGAGATCCTAAATTTGCCTTGGTATGCTGATTATGTCAATTACTTGGTTAGCAAAATCATTCCATATGGTTTGTCCTACAACAAAAGAAAAAGTTTTTGCATGATGTGAAAAGCTATTTTTGGGACGAACCGTATTTGTTCAAAAAATGTGCTGACCAAGTAATTAGACGTTGTGTGCCTGAATCTGAACAGCTTAGCATTATTGAGCATTGTCATTCAAAAGAAGCTGGAGGTCATTTTGGTCTTCAAAGGACTGTAGCTAAGGTCTTATCATCTGGATTTTATTGGCCTAATTTGTTTCGTGATTGCAGGAAATATTTATTGTCTTGTGCTCAATGTCAAAGAACTGGTAATATTTCCAAGAAACATGAATTACCACAAAACAATATCTTGGTAATTGAGCTTTTTGATGTGTGGGGAATTGACTTCATGGGTCCTTTTCCCTCATCTTTTTCAAACAAATATATACTTGTGGCAGTTGATTATGTTTCAAAATGGGTGGAAGCTGTTGCTTTACAAACAAATGATGCCCGAGTAGTTTTAAATTTTTGAAAAAGAATATTTTTACCAGATTTGGGGTGCCTAGAGCTATCATTAGTGATGGGGGATCACATTTTTGTAACAAGCAATTTGAAAAGCTTTTATCAAAATATGGTGTTACACACAAAATTGCTACCCCCTATCATCCACAAACAAGTGGACAAGTTGAGGTATCCAATAGGGAGATCAAAAGAATTTTGAAAAAACTGTTAATGCATCTAGAAAAGATTGGTCTTTAAAATTAGATGATGCATTATGGGCTTATAGAACTGCTTTTAAAACCCCTATTGGAATGTCCCCATTTATGATTGTTTTTGGTAAATCATGTCATCTTCCTGTAGAACTTGAGCACAAGGCATATTGGGCCATTAAATTCCTTAATTTTGATGAAAAAGCTGCAGGTGAGAAAAGATTGCTTCAATTGAATCAATTGGATGAATGGAGGAATGAAGCTTATGAGAATTCTCGTATCTACAAGGAACGAGCGAAGAAATGGCATGATAGAAACATTCAAGCGGGAGTTTTTGCCTGGACAAAAAGTTTTACTTTATAACTCCCGTTTGAAGTTGTTTCCAGGAAAGTTGAGATCAAGATGGTCAGGACCGTTTGAATTGCCAAAGTTTTTCCCTATGGTGCATAGAATTGAAAACTGATGATAATCGGACTTTCAAGGTGAATGGGCATTTGCTCAAACATTATTATGAAAGGGAAAACCATAATAGTGATTCCACTATCATGAATCTGAAGGAACCATGAAAGAAATTGGAAAAGTCGGGCTAAGCGACTCTAAACTAAGCGCTTCTTGGGAGGCAACCCATGTTTAATTATTAGTTTTATTTGTTTTGTTTTTACTAACTTTATTTTTAGTGTGGACAAGTTCTTAAAAAAAATAATAATAATTTGAAAAAGCTGAAGGCCGGCTCAAGGCTGCCAGCCTTGAGTCTGCTTTGAAAAAACAAGTGAAAGCCGGTCCTAAGCCGCCAGCTTTAAGTCGGCGTAAAAGTCAGTACAAGAGTAGGTGAGCACCGCTGAAGAAGCTAGCAAAGGGAAGGTGAAGGCCGCCGGCTTATGTGCCAGCGTTTGGAACAATAATTACACCGGCTCCTAAGCCGCTAGTGTCGGGGCAGCGTATGTTCAAGATTTTTTGGGTTTTGAAAATTCCCGATCAAAGCTGGTACCTGGGATTAAAAGCCGCCAGCTTTTAGCCGGCGTATACACGTAAGCCGACAGTGTAAATGGATAAGCTACTGGCCATTTGCTCTCAGTATGAATTTATTTTAGTTACACCGGTAGTAAGCTACCGGCTTACACGATAGAAATACCGGCGTACGTTCTGCAGAACTTCATTTAATAGGTACGATCTCTCTCTCTCTCTTTCTCATTCCTACCCATATTCCCTCTCTCACTCTTACTCGAAGAATCCCACTCCTCATTCATCAATCTACTGAGTGTAATCCAGCTTGTCAAGTAAGTGTCTATCACTTTTGCTCTTAGTTTCAGATCTAATCCATGATATTGCATATATTTATGTTCAATCTATCGATTAAATGGGTTATTGCTGATGAATGTGATATTAGCTTCGGATTTGATTGCTGTGATGATGTTCTGATAAAGCTGCATTTCGTTCCATACATGTTTATTCCTATCTGTGCAGACATGATCCTTGAGCTGTGTTGATCCATGATTAGTGTTCAATTGGAAAATTAGGGTTCTTGAGCTCATGTGCATTGTTAAATTTTGAAATTTGGGGTTTTGTGGAGTTGATGTTGTAGCTGCTGGATTTGTAAATTCTCATACTAGTTAGTAGCTCCAATTCATGAATTGTGCTCAATTTTGCTCTAATTGAACTTAGAATTTCGAAATGTATGAAAAATTCGGTATAAAAATGTTTTTGGGACTTTGAATGAAAAATTTTTTAAAATCATTTTTATTTGAAAATTTTGAAATTCTAACATTCAATTCTAAGCTGGCCAATCTAAGCTGCCAGCTTTGAATTAGTTTTGCAAGTGTAAATGTTCCATTCAATTCCATGATTTTTAACTTCACTATTTATATGCCTTTGATCTCCAAATTGTTTGAAATCATGTTTTAGGCATAAATTAGGATTATAGTCATCAAGAATTTCATTGAAATTGTGCATTCCCTGTTTCTAATTAAGATCAATATTTGCAGGAATGGCTCCTAGGCAAAAGAGACAAAAGACTACAGACGCCTCTACATCTGGTTCTCAGACCAAGAATCAGCTGTCCAGTCAGTAGTACGCTAAGGATAGAAAAAAGAGGCTGGTGAAGATGGATTTTCTAAATACTCAGTATTTAGATTGGTGCCTACTGGATGAGTATGGGATTATTGATAAGATAAGAGAGATGATCCAAGATCCAGCTTGGATCAGATTATTTGATCTCAGGGAGCCAGCATGCAAGAACTTGACTATTGAGTTCTTGTCTTCTTTAAAGAATATTCCAGACCGAGCTGAGTCCACATTTCAATTCGAGGCATTCGGAGAGATTAGGGAGGTCAAGTTAAAGCAAATGGGCAAGCTACTAGGATTATATGATGAAGAAGAGGAGAATATGAATCTGTTGAACAGTTGGCCTGAGGGAGATGATCACATGACTCAGGAGGCCTATTGGTTTTAGCTCGTTGCTCTTGATAGAGCAAATGAACCTTTCGTCCCCTCCAAATCATTGGCAACATCTTTTGGTGCTGTTTAGCACAAGTTACTCCACCATATTCTTGCATACACTCTGAGTTGCAAGAAGACTAGTCACAGCAAGGTGATTAGTTTCGACATGTTTTATTTGTTTAGCCTTATTAGAGGCTACAAGATTGATCTAGGGGTGGAGATAGCGAATTTCATCTACAGGCAGGTAGATGATACCATGACTAGAGTCCTGTGTTGTGGTGGCTACATCACCAAATTGCTCAAGGGGATGAATATTTTTGAAGCTCCACTGGACGATGAGATATTTGAGAGTAGGAAGATCTCATCAGCACCATTCCGAGGCTAGGGATTGTTGAAAAACCCAGAGGAGCTCAGCCACCAGTTTTGGAGGAGATCGAGTTCCAGAATATCTTTCCTGGAGATGCACCATTCGAGATCCCATCTACATCTACTCCTCCTCCTCCTGCAGACACTTCTTCCACATATGGTATGGACCAGCTGAGGCTGGATGTTGAAGAATTGAAGAAGCAAAGCCAGGAGCTCAGGGATAGACAAGAAAAGGAGAGAAAGAAAAACAAGAAGTTTAGAAAGTTTATCTTTGAGGCGTTGAAGACGACCATCTGCTGCTTGAGCCTAGAGACAGGGGCTAGGATGACATACGAGACTTCATTTGAGTCTAGGCACAGCTCACATCATACATATAGACTCAGTTCGGAGCACACACATACAGCTAGCCCAGGAGACACTCAGAGACATACTCCTGAGCACAGCAGCAGAGCCAGTCCAGGGCCAGAGAGCTAGAGATCCTGCTAGCTCTCATTTGATCTTTATTGATATTTTTATTTTTATCTTGGCCTGTATATTTATTGAGCACCCAAGTTCTTGTGGGTAGACTTCTTTATTTTTCTGCTTTTATTTTTTGTTTTGTTTTTGTTTTTGTTTTGTAGTGATTACAGAAAAGCCAGCAAAGCAAATTTTCTTACAATGCAAATTTTGATGACAGTGAAACAACTGACTTCAGGGAAATATCAAATTCTTTTTCTTATTCCTTTCCTATGATTTAATTTGTTGCAAAACAGTGAGGATACTGTTTAGTTGAAGTGTGGGGAAGGGATAAATTGAATGAAGTGTAGTGTTGAATTAGAGTTGTGATTATGATCTGTTGTTTGAATTGTTGTTATTTGTACCCACCTTGTATTTTTGGTTTGATAGCAAATTATGAGGAAATTCTGCCAAATTTTTTCAAAAATCTCTTGAAATTGGAAATAGTACAAAGTAAAGATTGAAAGCAATGAAATTGACTTGTAAAAGTATCTTACTCACTTACTGTTGTGATTGGTTTACTAAGTTAAAATTAAGTTGTAAAATCCTTAAGAAACAAGTTTACTTTATTTTTAACTTTGGAATTGGAAAATTTAAGAGCTGGTCGAGTCCTTTTGTGAAAAATAAACAGGTTTACTTCTAGGAAATTTTAGTTTGTATATATTCTTTGAATTATAACACTTAGTGAAAGAGGTAGAAGACACTTTTAAACTTAGTGATCCTTTATAAAAATAAGTCTTCGATATTGTTATTGCATTCAAAAAGAAAGAAACAAGCATAGCCACTATTCCTCTGACTTAAAATTTTGAGTCATGAGTATCTGAACTTGAATGTTAAAGTGAGGAAGAGTTCTTAGGGGTATTTTGAAACCTGGTCACTTAGGTGATGAGCCTGGGATGTGCCGACTCAATGAACTCACTATAACGAGAAAGGAAGAAAGGCAAAAGTTCAATTCATGAGCTTTGAAAAGCAAAAAGATGGAGGCAAAAACCTCCCAAAAAAGAAAATAAATGCTTGAAAAAGAAAAAGAAAAATGAATGCATATATGCAAATAAAGGAGACTTATAATAAAGAAGGAGAAAATCTAAGGAAAAAGTAGATACCACATGCTTTCATTTAGTGTTACTTAGAATATATATATATATAAAAGCTAAAAGCCAATGAAGTTTAAATGAGTATTTTTCTTTAGTGGATTGAGTATTTGCTTTTTGAATAGAATGTTCTTTTGTTAAAAATTGAGATTAAAACTTGTTTTGTTTGGGTTAACTTCTAAATTTTGATTATAGTACTCTAATTACAAGAAATTGGTATGGTTAGAGCAATAGATACAAGAAAAATAAGTTAAAGAAATTGTGATTAAATTGGAAGAATTGTACTATCTATAAGAGATTTCATTTTGTTCTTCATTTTGCTTGAGGACAAGCAAAAGTTCAAGTGTGGGGAATTGATAAGATCATATTTTATACAACTTGTTGATGATCAAAAGAGCTAGAATAGATATTTGTTTTGATTAAAATTCATGTTTCAGGACTAATTTGGATAAAGAAATCAAAACAAGAAACTTTGAAGTGAAAATTGGAAAAATTGAAGTATACGTCGGCATTTCATACATCAAAGTCGCTGGTGTTCAGATGGCTTACCATCAAGGCCGTTGCTTACACTGCCAGCTTTTCCAGCCTTTGGCTCAATCAACTTTACGCCACCTCAAAGCCGCCGGCGTAGAAGTTGAACAGGCCAGTGTACATTAAAGGCCGGCAGCTTAGAGTTCAAAAGTCACTAGCGTAAAAGGAGTTACAACCTATGCCGACTATTAAGCCGCCGGCATTGAGGCTATGTAGATCAAGAATTAGAAGCGACATATACACAACACAAGCTTGGAGGAAATTGAAGAGACCAAATGTGATGAAGTGTCTAAGCCGGTGTCAAAGCTGCCGGCTTTGGGACAGCTTTCGTTATAAATTGGCCCAACCTTTCATTTCTCATCACATACGCCGGCTACATCTACATCTAAGTCGCCGGCGTAGAAGCGGCCTACCTGTGTAACTGAAGTTGAAAGCTGCCAAGCACTGCCTGCGCAAAGGAGAAAATGACTATACATCGTCTGTAAGCCGCTAGCGCATAGGATCCATAACTGCCGGCGTACGAAGTGAAACTGCAAATTCCCATTAATGCTTGGCACGAAATTTTTCCTATAAATAGGGGTTCTCCCCCCTCCAACAATCATCAACAAGCAGAAGCAAAGTAGTACACTTGAGTATAGAAATTGTCTAGCACTTTCATAGAGATTTGTGAGAGAAAATTTGTGAGCTTTCAAGAATTGTAATTAAAGATTGTGATACTTGAATTGGTGATATCTATTCTCTTTTTTATGCAATTCATTTATCTGAATTACTTGTTCATAATGTTATCAATTACATATTCTTATCTGATTATTGAATCATTCATGAGGAGCTAAATCTTTCTTTTGTGGGAAGTGATGAAGTCCTAATTTTGCTAAAATGATTATTGAATTTATATTATAGGATTGTTAGAATTATGGAATATTTGTATTGAATCCAAATTATCTATTTTGTTTCTGATCGAAATTGAATTGATAAGAATTCTGATAATTTGGAAAAAGAATTAGGATTCATAGGAATTCATGAATTGAAATTAAACAACAATTGTGGAAACAATTAAGTTTGATTTTAATTTAGAAATTGTTCTATGTACTTCATGCAATATTTTATTTTAATTTCTCACTAAGGAATTAGGAGAAGTTAATTTAGGATATTAGATAATCATAGAATTGGAAGATTTATGATTATAAAATAGATTCCGTTGATAATTTGTATAGCGGGAGCTAATAGATTATTTTATTGTTCACTAAAACTTTGTTTTAAATCTTTACAATTTCTTACAAATATCTACAATCCTAATTGTTCATATAATATAAATTTAGCATGATTAGTAAAGATTAGGATGGATTCTTTTCCTTCCCACATTCATCTTATATAAACTTCTCACAATCTCAATTGTATTCATATAGATAGAATTAGTTAGTAATTGATCAATTTTGATTGCCTAAATATTAGTATAAACTAATACCAATCTAGTAGTTAATTTAGTTTCTGTAGGAACGATACTCTACTCATTCTATATTACTTGATCAAGACCCAGTACACTTGCTGGTAGTATCTGAAAAATATATACACATTTTGTGCAGATCAACATGCTCACTAATCTAACTCATGTATTTCATGCTTATTATTTCATGCACCTACTTTATTTCATGTTCCATGTTTCTATGAGACTAGTCAATTTCTAGTCTTTGACTTGTCCATTTTCAAGTTCAAAAGAAATTGGAATAATTCAACTCTCAGAGAGCCTTGAAATAAAAGCTAAGACTCTCGTAATTTCCTTATTTTATTTTATTCATGAGACTGGAAATATTTCAAGTCTCGGGAAGCATTGATGAAATCTAAGACTTCCATATTTTATTTCATTATGCTTGTTTTGTTTTATTTATATGGTGACTGGATTATTTCAAATCCTGGGGAGTCTTCATAATAAGCTAAGATTCCCATATTTCTATTTATGCTCTAAATTTTTTTGTTGCTATTTTTCTAAGTTCATGCACATATATGATCAAAGATAATGTTGTTACTATTTCAAAATGAATTTTTTTTTCAAAGACATGAATGTTGATAATTATTTGTTATGAAAAATTTTCAATTTTTTTTTAATACATGAGGAAAATCTTTTTATCAAGAACGAAAATTTAAAACAAAACATTCATCTAAATTCTCCAAAGAATCATGATTTCCATTTGGAGCATTTTCTTCACAAACATGCAAAATCTATGTTTTGTGAAATGGCTAAATGAAGTTTTTCAAACAAGTGTAAAATATGTAAGATTTCAAAATGAATATTAAAACATGATTCTTAGCTAGGATTCATGTTTACAAAAATTTAAGGAAGGAGATTTTATTGCAAGTTGATTGGCATAAAGTTCAACGTTTCAAACTTCCATAAGGGATTGTCTTAATGAAAATTTTATTCTTAAGCAACATCACTAGGTAGGATTATGCATGTAATATGAGTTATTATTATTTCTTTAGGATTTCTAAAGATGGAAATATCTTATAATTGATTTATAGAGTCCAAATGAAGAAAAAATTTTGAAAAATTGAAAACAATAAGGTTTGGAACCTTTCGGGATTCATTCTATACTGCATAATTTGAAGCCTTAAATACTTTAAATGTTAAAAATAACCTTAGAAATGGATAGAACATTCAATGTAGGTAGAAAGCAACTACTCATATGCAAAATTTCAAGTTCAAATGAGCAAGTTATGATCATTTTAGGTTGGAACTTCCATAACCGAGAAAAAATGATACGGATAGAGTAAATAGAGTTAGAAATTCAAGTGTAACTTGAATGAAATACTCATTTTGGGCATTTATTTTATTTAGGTGATGAAGATCATGAGCTAGCATTTTCCAAAGATTAATTTAATCGATAGCAATCGCCATGGCCGAATGAGTTTTCTTTCATGCTTTATGTATTCTTGAATGTTTATAAAACAGATGATTAGATTATCAGAAAAGATAAAAATGGCATGCATGTGGGATATCATGGAAATTATGTATATGATTCAATATGGTTGATCAATAAACAATAAGTACATCGAAACTTATATAATTTGTTTCCATGACTATGTTATGATGTGTGTGAATGATTGATTGCCTTAAATGAAATTAATCACAGATTAGAAACTCCTTTTAAATAAATTGATCAATGCATGTTATCTAGTGAGTCACATTCGCATTTTGCTACTACTCCTCTATGTGAAACTAGAAAGGTAAGTTACCTAGCTACTTAATGAGGACTGGGTCGGTTGGGGAATACAACCTCATGGGGTAGCCATGCCAAATTGATTGCTTTAGGTAAGAAAACCTGGATACTAGTAGTATGGTTGATTGGAACCCCAAGAAGCGCGCACAATTTCAAGGAAGTCGATGGATCCATTCAAAGTATTCCCTAACCCTTGATATGAATGGCGTAAATCCATTCTACATACGATTTTAGATAATCATATGTATATTTTTTATCATATGGATATTGCATAACATATGCTTGCTAATAAATTGTTTGTTATATTATTGGTTATGGGTACATTTTGCACAGTAAATTATCTCACCAAGCTAGTTATGCTTATACCTTAACGGATTTTTGATGTCACAAGTTCATCTATTTTTGTACCCAAGGCCCCCTTTTACTTATGTAAGAATTATGCTTTTTGGAGAGTTTTTGGAGGAACTCTACTCGAAAACCTTAGAATAGATTTCCTTTAAAATCTCTAGTATAGACTTTGTTAATATTCTGGAGACTTTATGGGGGGAGTGCCCCTAAGACTATGTAAGACTATTAATCTTTATGTTATGAAAATGCCTGTTTAGTATTTTCTTGTATGCCATTTTATCACTATCTTAAATTACATACCCCACATACATCTCCTGTTGTTGTGAAAGCATGCTTTGTGTATGGTATTGGAGCTTTTGTATGACTGAGGAAAGCCATTCATAAGCTTTAATATCGTATATAGTAGATTGCCACATTTAGGATATCCATTGAGATGTGACACAATTATTCCTATAAAACTCAATTAAAGTAAGAAAAAATTACAGTTCGAGAATAAAATATTATTTTAGTTGACTTGGTCTTAAATATAATAAATACGAATAATTGAATTTAAAGGGGAAAAAAAACTTGAAAATAGGCTTTAAAAATGGAAAAAAACACAAAATTTATAAAATTTTTATAAAAAAATGTAAGAATTCTGATTAGCCTCTTAAGCTACTTGAATCGAGTATTTTGAAACTCGAACTTGATAACTACTTGAGTAATTCGAACTTGAGCTCGACTTGATTGCAATCAAGTCAAATTGAATTATCGCACTTGAGTAGTTTATAAGATGTCTCAGCTCACTTACAGGCCTAATGGAGACACCATACGTTATCTTATCTTATGATAGTAGGCTTTTGAATATTAGATCTGTAACCTACCAGGGATTTATTTATTTATTCATTTACCTAGCTTTAGTAGCTACCTAGAACTAGAGTAAGTCTCAAATTTTGATAAGGTTACCTAACTTACCAAACAATTTATAAATATAATTGTTATTATGTTAATTTGATAGCCCCTTTGAAGTAAATTTATTATCTATTATATTAAAGTCAATGAAATCCTTTGGTCTTTGAATAATTATCTTATTTTTAATTTCATCAAATTTTCTTAAAAGCTCAAAAAAAGAAAAAAAAAAGATGTTTATGTCAATGTTACAAGTTTGGCAAATTCCTTCTTCACACATCCACATCTAGTGGCAAATATATGTCATACAAATGATCGCCAATGTTCCTTTTTTAGCCCTCAAACTGGCATGATCTTATCGATAATCATTTTTTGATGTTTTTAGTTTTACACATGTATGTGTATGTAACATTTATATATAAATTCTTATTTATTTGTAGTTAGGACATAAACACCACATTTGACTATTTTAAGAAAAGCTACATTATATGATATTAAGATTAATATCTGGATAAATTTAAGTAAGATACCAACGTTTTATATGGTTAAAAAAAGAGATTAATGTTATACATGCTAATAAGGAATCAATGTTTTAAGTGATTAAAAATAATCAATATTGTAACCCTAAAATTTTCCATAAGTTAAGTTTAGAGAATTTAATTAAAATCAATATAGATTTAATATTAAAATTAAAATGAATGCCATAGCTGGTAGTTTTACTTATGAAAACAAATATAGAATGAACTATGTGAAATTAAAGGTCTCAAATTTCAATTGATATATTTCAAATTATCTATCAAGTATTTTAATTTCAAATTTTCTTAAGAACTTGAATTTCTAAAGTTTAACTTTTATTTTACAAGAAATTTTTATTATAGATTTTCATAAGAAAATTTCTATTTAAGTAAATTTATAAACTAAATTGATCAAGTTTTGTATTAATTTCAACTATTTGTTTCTTGATGAATTAGGCTTTAAAATGCCCAATTCATACATAAAAGCCAAGCTCACAATTCAAATTTTTCCACCTTATGTACGATGCACATGCACACACATAATAAATTTTAATGCCGCTAAAGTTAACCTTACTTTAGCTATGTTAATGGATAAATATCAACAAAAAAATTAGACAAAAACCACTCCCTCTTCTCCCCTTTTTCACATGTGCCATTTACATACATACACACATCACATTTTCTTCTTCACTTTCTCTTCATTAATTCTCCTAAAATTCAAGTTAAAGTTCTATGAATAAGTCAAGATCAATTTAGGTAAGTTATCACTTCTCTTTGCTTTGTCAATTTTGTGAGTTAAATGCTTTTATTTAGAGTTCATGTTTAATAATGTTGAGTATAAGTTGCTAATGATCTTGATGCTAGATATGAGAAGTTGAGTTATGAAGTTTATAGTCTAAATCCTAAATCATTGACATCATAGGCTTTCATTGGTTTGTTGAAGTTGATATTGTGGAAGGACAAGTGTAGTGTAAGTATAATTGTGTAAAGTTAATTTGAAGTTGTTGGAGGAACATATGGGTCTTATATGTTGATGCGGAAGTGTAATTGTTGGAGATAAGATCATAAAAAGTAGTGGAAAAGGGTAAAATTTTGAAGTTAGGAAAAAAAATTTAAGGTTTAATGAATCATAGGCGTGATGTAGGGTGTGTTAGCATCTAGTGTTATGTTTTGAAGTGATCACGGGCGTAATCTAAATCTTGGTAACATCAGGTGATGTATTTTTGGTCAATCAGGGGCATGATCTTGACCTTAGTAGCATCAAATGTTGTATTTTTTATGGATCACAAGCGTGAAGATAACCTTAAGAGCCTTGAGTCAAGTTGTTTTGCTCAATCATAGGCGTGATTGTGCTTGTGGCTGTGAGCATGGCCGTGTAACCTTCCCTATTTTGCTCTATTAAAAAAATAATAATAAATATATATAATATTATATGTGGGTATACAAATGCTAATTTAAGATCTTTTAGAAAACCTTACTTAAGTTAGATTGTGGAGTTATGGATTAAGAATGTGTTAAGTTATATTGTTTAGACTTAAATAACTAGTTAGGTTTAGTAGTTAATTAATATCTATATGCATATCACATTAAAATTCCTTAAAGACCAATGAACTAGGAATATAGTAGCATGAATTTAGGACACTTAGGTATTAATAGATATTCCTATATAGTTATATGCTTAGTGATATTTGTTTGTTATTTTAAATGAACCATAGATCAAGACTCGGGCTTTCTGATTAATTACCACGATAGCTAATACAAGATGCACCAATGAGTAACTAAAATCTTCTCTTTTTTTTTTTATGATTGTAAAGTAGTGACATTCCATCTTAATTATAACCAAAATTGTTCATGTGTATGGGGATTGGGAAATAATGCATATTGTATGATTGTTTAATTAAATGACAATCTTTAATGCTAAAAATGATAACTAATTATTTGATATTGATTGGTTAATGCATATTGTTGATTGTCTTCAAATTGGTTGGTCGCCAAATAATTTGATTTAAATCTTACTCGATTCATAAATAAATTTGACGTGCATTACACAACATCATAATATTGCATTGTAAGGTATTCACACCAAGTATTATTATTTCTACTATGTGGTAATACTTTGTCATGTCTAGTTGAACTAGTAAAGATTACCATTGGGCCACCAGCTCTATAGGAACTAAGTAGGCACTGAAGGATGTCACTTGAAGGAGGTTGATTTGAAATGATAATACTTAGTGGAGACTTTGAGATATAAACAAAATTGAGAATATATTATGTATATGTATTTACAAAATGTAAATGAGTTTGAAATTAATTACTCTTTCCTTAGTTCTTTAGGTCTCCTGGGTATGAAATATTTGAGCTGGTCCTTCAACCCCCTGCAGTTCTCCATGGGTTTGGATTCCAGTTATTCAAACTATGCTTGTTGCATATGTCTACTAAATAATCGTTGTGTGAATGTATCTAATTATGTTAATATTCTATTATTCACTAAGCTTGTTATACTCACGCTCCTTTAGATTGTTTGTTTATAAGAGTTAAAAAGGGAAAGGCCAAGATTAAGAAGTTGAAGATAGTATAAATATTAGAGATGTTTGAATATGAACTAAAGAAAGAATCTTTTTATTTGTTTTGAAACCTTTTGAGAGACTAATGTTGTAATAATTTGAGTAAATGTAATGTGGAACTTCGAAGATCTTTTGCTATAAAGGTGTCATGTTAGAGTCTTTTAAAGACAAAAAGTTGTAATGTAATGAACAAGGACTTTTGTAAAGTTATTCTTATAAATGACTTATATGTATGCAATATCCTTCTTGTTTTAAATGACCTTTGATCCCATTTTAAATGTCCATGCCACAGTGTATTTGTTGGGTTTCTATAGGGTTTTAGGATTTATAAAGATGAAATCTTTTGTAGCGGAATTCGAAAAGAAAACACTAATCTAATATCCATGTGTTTTGAGTAGATCAAAACAAAATAAATAGTTTGAATTTATATCTTTAATCTTGAAGTTTCGAATCAATTAGCAGATCGGATCTGTACGTATTGCAAATTCGTAATCCTCTCTAAGGTATCCATACGAATGAATACTCCTTTAAAAAGATCCTTCACGTACTAGCATTATCTAAAACACTTCTAGATAAGATCGGGAAAATTTTTACTCACGACTCTCGTGCTTCTTTCTTTTATGGTTTACAGAATTTCTTTGCAGGTCTAATGTTAACAACACATGTCACTGACCTTAAAAGAAACCTCTTATGTCTTATTTATAATAATGTTAATATGAATAATGACATTAGTACCCCTAATAAGATTAGGGAAAAATTAATTTACTAACATAGGAATTCCTAGTCCAATTAGGAGTTATTATTGTAACAAATTATATTTATTTATTATTCTTAAATAATTAAGATTAATAATAAATGAATTTATTATTCCTGCTAGACTTATTTAAATTTAATCCATGATCTTTTTTGTTTATTCTTTTGTATGTGACCCGGTAGGTTCACTTAATATTGATCGTTGACCTAAAACCATTTTAGTTAACAAAATATACGCGGCCTCAAGCAAAACATTATGTTTACTCAAATTAAATGAAGATCAACAATCCGATTTTTACCTGATCCATAAGTTATGTCATTATCTTTTTGTCACATAATATTTAGATTGAATATAAGGTATGGATAGTCTCACCCTTATATCATTCAGTCTTATCATTTCTTAAACTCCAAGTGAATTGACAAAAAAATGAAATTGATTACATTATCAATTCATTTGAGTATGGCCATGTATTTCTCAATTTCACTTATCGAGGGGTCTAGAGATATCTCTCTCATAACAAGAGAGACAAATCCTATTTTAATCACTCAACTTCCTCTACATGATTAACATTATGCCCAATCACAACCTTTATCATTATCCGATTAAAGACAACATTTGGTTGAGTTGAATCATAATGTTCCTCATGTAGGAATCTATGGTGATTTCAAGTCTAAGGATACACTAACATCACTATTGTGAGAATCCCATATGATACTAATCCATGTAGTGATCTTACTGCAGGTTAATCCAATACATAGTCTTCTAATATGTGCTTATGAGTTTGATTTGTATCCCCATATAAATAGACATCTCATGACTATCAAATAAGAACTCATACTGGGTTTAATTCATTATCATTCCCACAATAAAGAGCATCTAGGGACTTTTAGAATAATTAAATTATTCATGAATCCCATTATAAAGTAAACATACAAACAGTTAATAGAAATGCCTCTATACCAATAACATATATATATATATGATATATATCCCAGTAATTGGCCTAGAACACAATCAATAACACTACTCTGGTAATTATATGTTCATGCTTCTTTTTGAAAGTCTGAGATGGTCTATGACTTCAGTTTGTTACTTGTTACATGGAGACTACTAGTGTATCTCGTGGGGGTGTGACAAATATTACATAAAGCGATGAAATAATAGGTTCCATTTTTATGTTTATTTGCCACATCTTAAAATGTTGATCTCTTTTCTTAACTATTCAAAATGTTGATTTCTTATTTGCAATATTTTTATATAAAATTGATTTACTTTTTTAAGTACTTAAAACATTAATCCATTAATTGAATTTATCCCTACATATCAATCCCTTCCTCTATAATTTATAATATTTTTCCTTCTACTGCTAAATGTAGTTTTGGTCTAGCATGTTCATCATTAGTATCTTCACAAAACACTACCATAATTTTTCTAGCATGTTCGTGATCCGCTGTAAAAGTATTGATGAAAATAAAGAGTGAATTTTTCCAGCATGTATACTGGGTTAGATCAAGTAATATAATGATGAATAGAGTATCGATCCAACGAGGATTACTTAATTACTAAACATGTATTAGATTCTACTTTTATCCAAGCAATCGAATCTAGAGAAAAATAACTAATTAACTACTAAAATACCTAGATTTTGGTTATCACTAAATGCATATGTAAATTCCTGAATTTTCCATAACTCTTAGAAAATAATCTTAGAGATAAATATTAAAACTAAAACCCTAAAATCAAACCAATTTAAAACCAAACTCTAAACAAGATCAAATACAAAATTTCATAACCTTAAGAAAAAGGGAAACTTTAAAAAAAATAGAAATTCAATAATTGTTCGACTCGAAATCCATACGTGAAACAATTCATCTATCTGATCTCTAACACATAAATCAAGATAGTATATCCAAATAATACTCAATGACAAAATGTTAAAACCTCAAATGCTTTAGTGAATTTTAGAATCAAGAATTTAAATTTCTACCAAAAGTCAAGCCAAGTCAACACAAAATCTTAGACATGATTAAATAATCCCAAGAACTATAAAATATTAAATAAATCATAAAAATACAACTTAAAGTTTGAACCAAAAATATAAACGGTTATAAATCCCTAAATTTTATAATCTTGCGAGTAAATCTTAAAATCGGAATTAAAACAAGATCCCTAGAAGTCAACTAAGTCAACAACAAGCTCTAGTAAGACTAGATCCGGTAATCCCGCACTAGAAATCCTAAAACAATAAAAATGAGATAATTTTAGATTTTGATTCAAAATGATATAACCTAAAAAGATCAGATTCCCGAAAATTTAGTTCGTTTTGGACCCGAGCAGGATCAGTTTTCAAAACCAAGGTCTAAACGCGTGAAATGGTAAAAATATTCCGATAACATCTTTAGACTCATAATAATATGAGGATTCATAAAATATCTGTTTTGTAATTTTTTGGTATCTAAAAATTACAGATATAGCATATTTAAGGATATTTTCTTTACTACCGATAATTTATTTGTCTTGTTTACTATTCATTATACTATTTCTACAATTCAATACTATTCAACATCTTTACTTTTTCTTACAACCTACTTCTTACAACCTATACATAGGGATGCAACCGGGGCGGGTTTGGGACGGGTCATATAAAACCCGAACCCGCCCCGCTTCCCAATAGGGTTTCCCAAACCCATCCCGGGACCCTACAGGGTTTTTTATTCAATTCCCAAACCCGCTCCTATAGGGTTTTGACCCTGACCCGCCCCGCCCGCGACCCGCTTAATTTTCTATACTCAACTATTTAGATTTATTATCTACCTCACATTTCAACAAGTTACTGATAAATATTTGTCACAATATCTTTCTAATGATTAATAATTTTTAGTGAATCAAAATCATATTTGGTATAAGATTATAAATTTCAAAATTTAGATGAAAATTTGGATACATTTATCAACAACTGTAAATGTAAAACCAGGAAAAAAAAAAAGACCTAATAGTTTGAATAATGCTTATAGCATTCTATCAAAATTTAACTTAAAAATCCCTACTTTCAGTGCCTGACAGCGTGCTCGTCTAATCTCCAAACAGAGAATAGAGTCATCACGCACCACCGAAACACTTCCAGTAAAACGACGCTTCCTCTAACCCGATGATCGATGCCGAATATCTCTCTCGTCACTCTTCGGTGTGGTTAAAGCAAATACGATCATCACTGAGCACTATTAATCAATTACTTAGTTTAGTGAACCCAAAGAAAGATGTTTAACTGATAAACTTGTTACGAAATCAAATAAAATAAATTTTATAAATTACTTTAAACTCTGGTTCAGTAACTAGGTGAAAATTACGAGAAAAAAAAAAAAAGCTAGCACACAAATAGATTGAAATACAAATTATTTTGAATTGAACAACCCATCTAATTATACATTTCAGGAAATTGGAGGAATTGGTTATTGGGAATATAGTGCGGAAAAAAGATATTAAAATGTGGAACCTACGAGAAAATGCGATAAATCCATGAGAAAAAATAGGGAAACTGCACGTCCATAGGTACAAACTTATCCGGGAAAGTTGATTTTGCATCTTTTCGTATTCCATGTGCTACGGAAAACAAACACAAGGAATCATAGTGGATGCATCGTTTTCAAAAATCTATCTGAACAGAAGTCCATGAAGAAAAATATTACATAATTGTGAATTTTAAATTTCAAATTTAATTTTTTAAATTATTTATATTATGACGGGTTTGGGTTACCCATCGGGTTTTTTTTGTGACCCGAACCCGCCCCGAAACCCTATAGGGTCAGCAAGTAATTTTCCAAACCCGTCCTGTGACCCTATAGGGTTTTTAATGGTTCGGGCAGGGCGGGTACCCTATAATGACCCGCCCCGGTTGCATCCCTACCTATACACTTATTTATTACATTTACATTACCAATACTACTTTTTAATTAACTTTTTTTATATTTTACGTACTTTTCTTTACTAAAATTAAATTTTAATCACTTTTCATCTCTCCTTCACTACATGGCCAGCCACCCCATCTCTTTTTACCCTCTATTTCTTTTCTTCTTCATTTATTTAATTAACTTCAAAATTCCATCTCAAGACTCTATAAATACCTCCCCCCTCCTTCTCATTTTACACACTTTTCTTCTAGCATAACAAAACTCTATCAAAATCAAATTACAAATCCTCTCTCCTCTCTTCCCTTCTCTCTTTCATGCCATTACACATACATACAACCCAGTTGTTGTTTCAACTTTCTTCCTTTTTCCATCTTCTAAACTTAGGTAAAACACCTAAACCATCTTCATGTTCATGTTAATATTAACATAACTTGACCGTAATGTATGTTTTCTAAACCCATGGTACTATGAAAGCAATAATATGTTTGTAAACTCCCAAATTTTCGGAATCAGTTTAGCATAAAACCCTAAACCAGAAGTCAAATGGAACCCTAAAGGTCAACAAAACCCTAGTTTACCATAACCGTTTAAATCCGGCATTGCTGTTTTCTTTTGCCCTGGAAAACGAAGTTGAGATAATTAACTAGAATAGTTCGTAATAACCATAGGTTTTATAAAAATATCAGTTTCGTGAATTTCGGGTGTCCTTTGAAACCGATCAGACACGGTTCTCGAAAAGCGTGTCTGGGAGCTCGGGATAGGAAAAATATTCCAAATACAGCGTTAGATTCATAAAAATATAAGTTTTCCAAAAATATCAGTTTCGTAATTTTTCGGTGAGTAAAAATAACAGATATCGCGATTATACGCGTATTTTCTTACTACCGGTATTTTATTAGTCATATCTATCTTACATTACACTATTCATTACTATTCTACACTATTCTTTTATCTCTACTTTTTCTTACACCTATTCTTACACACTCCATAACCTATAACCTTAACTTTTTACCTTTCCCATAACTTTATTTCACATCTACCTTACACATTACATCTTTCATTTAACAAAAGTCAAAAAAATAAATCACTCCCCCTCTAATTCACTACATGGCCGGCGCCCCTATGCCCCCTCTCCCCTCAATTTTGTTTCAATTTTCTTTTATTTTAATCACACAAAAATCCCTCCACATTTTCCTATAAATACCCCCCTCCTCTTTCACTTCATTCACACATTCACTACTCACAAGTTCTTACCAAAACTCTCCCAATTTCTCCTCTTAAAACTCTCTCAAAATACCATCTCAAAACTCTCTCAAAATATTTCTACAACAACTTCTACCAACAAATAAAACCCATAACTACATAACCATACCAAAGCCTCCTTTAGGTAACCACCTTCTATTATTTTCTTCTTCTTCATGTCATGTAACTTTACATGACCATAGTGTGAGTTTCCAAAGACTACAAGTTATGGAAACTACATTATGTTCATGTATTGTTCTTGTTCATGCCAATCCATTTATGTTGTTTTATTATTGTTAATATACTATTATCTATAATATATATACATATTCTTTAGAGCATATAAGCTCACTTGCAATTTACTTATTTCATGCAAAGTAATTTATTTATTTATTCCATTGCAATTTATTTATTTATTTCTTGTTGAATTAAGACTAGCCTTTAGTCTTAGACTTGTCCTCATCAAGTCAAAACAAGTTTTTCTTTCTTACATTTTATTTTGTTTTGGGACTAGTCTACTTCTTGGTCCCGGGAGCCTTGAAAAAAGCTAAGACTCCAATACTTGACTTTATTATTTATGTTTTATGTTATTTTGTTTACTATTATTCTCATAATCATGTTCATTTAGATTGTTGTCCAAAAATTTTAATTTCTAAAAATAATTAAACAAAATAAGAATTTTGTCACTTAGAGATAAGTTTATGTAAAGTATAAAATCTATAAGATAACAAAACATAAACTCATTTCCTTTCAAATTACAAAAAGAACTCACTAAAATTTTAGAAACTACTTTTACCTTAAAAAGCTACTTAAACCTTTATTACTCCACTTTGTTTTTCAAAAGAAACCATTTGTTGATACAAAAATGATTCTTTTTATAAAAAGATAAACAAGATGAATGGCTAAGGAATTTTCAAGTAAAGATCTTTACAAACAAATAGGCAAAGAAAATCTATAGTTTGAAAACAAAAATAAAGTTATTTCTTTTCAAGTTACAAGAAGAAACCACTAAAATTTTAGAAACTACTTTACTATAAAAAGATTTCTTAAGTCACATATTGATCTACTTTGTTTTTATCAAGAAAATAAATTTCTATGCATTGATGATTTTTATGAAAAACATAAGATATGAGGAAAGAATGAGAAATTTTCAAAAGAAGATTTTTGTAAACAAATAGACAAAAGAAATTTGTACAAGAAAAATAAACAAGAAGAATAATGTGTTTTCTAAAATAGTGAAAACTAAGAAAATAGAAAATTTATTTTCAAAAAGTTACTTAGGAAAAATAATAAAACCAACGTAAAGCCTTTTTTTAGAAAACAAAAGGAAACAAGGTATTCATTTCAAGAAATCTACAAAAACAATTTTTGAAAACTATATTCTTCCAACATTGTTTTACCCAAGAAAAATATTTGGACAACAAAACACTTGAGCATGCTTAAATATGAGTTATATAGTATAAAAAGAGAATTTTTCAAACTATATAGATAACTAAGTAGTTATCAAACAAATTTTGATTTCTTGAACCAAAGTTGTTTTGTGTGGAAAACTCGTGGTGAACTTTGTTGCCACTGTTTCGAGGCCTATATGAACTTGTTTGTTAAAAGTAATTTTGGAAATGGGTAGATCTTTTCGAGTAGGTAGAAACCGGTATATTATATGCGCGATTCCGAGTTAAAATGACCAAGTTATGGCCATTTTAAGTTGGAACATTCATTTATATGAATTTTAACGTTCTTTTGACATTGTTTTGTCAAATTTCAAGGAAATCATCAAGGAATACTCATTGTGGGTATTTTCTTTGGCTAAGTGACCCCGAGGAAGGATTCCTTTACCTCAAGGATTATTACGATTAAGTGGAGTGTGTGAACGCCTCATCCGCTTAGAGGAATAAACGACATGGCATCGTGAGTTTATTTCCATTAAATGCTATGCTTGTTGTGCTTGTAAATTAGTTGCATTAGAGTTAGGAGAAGATAAACCGATATGTATGTAAAATAATTCTTTGAAATAATTTTTAAGAATATCGAAGCCGGAATTGTTTTAAATTATTGTTTTAGTATACTATTGATTTGTATGAAATTCCTTGATCGCCTTAAATTTAAAAATAATTATGCTATGACTTTATAAATAAATGAATTTATGCATACCACGAAGTGAGTCACATTGCATTTTGGGTTATTATCCTTGGGTGAGAAGGATAGTAAGCTCATGTCGAAAGCAACACTTGGCGGGAGATCCGAAAGCGATTGCTTGACGGCTTAAGGGAATTACTTGGCGGAAGATCCGAAAGCAAGGTCAAATCAAGTAGATTCGGAATTCTTGGTGATGAGTGCTCGCAAGCTTAAAACTTTGGAAATTAAAACTACTTGTTTTGAGGATAAGTATCACCAAACCCCGAATGGAGGGCGCAAATCCATTCAACATATAGTTCCCGGAAAACTATATGCTTGTTTGCCCACGTGGTTGTTGCATTACATTTGTTTGTTTAATCAACTTATTTGAAATCTTATTACAAGAAGTTATTTATGGAAATAGTTCTCACTAAGTCTATTAGCTTATACCCCGATAGATATCTTTTGCAGTTTCCCTACTTATGGTTAAGGCCACGTGGACCCTGCGGGCAGGTAATCTCTCATGGATAATAGAAATTTAGATAAAGTGTAGCTTTAGCATTGATGTACCAATATTCATGTAACAAATTAGTGATAAAAGGGAAATGTCCCTAAGTTTGTAAAAACAGTGATATGAATGAATGATTATTATGATTCCTCTTTTCTTAATATGTTATTTATATCTTCTTAAACTTCATAATTCCATACATGGTCCTCTAAATTTGTGAACGCGCGCCTTACACTTAATATAAAAGCTTTTGGGAATGGCTAATGTTGTCATACTTAAGGTTTAATATTGAGTATGGTGGACTGTCACGTTTAGGGTACCCTTTGGGGTGTGACAGTTTAAGTTGGTATCAGAGCATGGTTTAAGAACCTAGGAGTCATAATTATAGAATTGGACTTAAGAAGAATTGACTTAGAATAGAGTAAGAAAGACTTAGATGGAATAGAATGGGTAGAATAAGTTTTTCTAATCTCTTTCTTTTACGTAGATCACCATAGATGAGGCCCATCTTCAAGCCAAGAATTTCCGAAAAGGACCTTTCGAAAAACCAGAGAATTACCGAATGAGACTTAGAGTTTTATGTGAGGAGTTTGCCCTAGCAGGACAACTTAAGACTATTTGGCAGATGTTCCAAATCTGGAAAAGGGGAATGATGCAAACCGAATGGAAGGGAGTGTTACAAACTATTCACAACTACCCCATAGGAAAGAGGATAACTAAGTTGGAGGTAATATATGCTGTGGAGCGAATCATTGCCATCGCGGACCACAGACCAATGCTCAAGGAAGCAACTTTCGTCCTAAGAGAAGAAGGAGGTCGAACTTCACCGGATTTTCAAACTTGGACCAAGATCGGACCAATGTTTGTTTACGCTCATGATGATCTAATGGATCACCTCAAATGGATGAGGGCTGACCTTAACGATATTTTCCATTAGCATGGAGTATATCAGGGAATGCTACGACCCCCAACTGAGGTATCCACCAAGCCGCCTGCTTTCATAGGAATCCAGCTAGGGAGGAATGAGGCCTTACGTCCGCGAGAAGACGGATCAATAATAAGAGACGAACCAATGCAAGAAGTGAGTGATAGTTCGAATGATGAACCCGATGAGGACCCAGAGTAAAATCAAGAAGAAAGACCGTCGCAAGAGGTAAGGGATCAAGCCACTGTAGGAGTCAAGGCACCTTGGACTAGTGATGAGTTAAGAATCATTCGCTACCTAGAAGGACGACATACTCGGGGAGGACAAGGAATAGACTCCATGATGGATACGGAAAATGCTCCAACAAACGAAAACAACAGTATGGAGACTGAGGGAACAATCACTTGGAAGACCATTGATGAGATAGCACCAGTGATGACGGATGAGGAACTAATTGACTATCACAAAAGAGCATTGGAAAGAGAACAGAAGAGAAGGAAACGCTTCGACCAAATCATGAGGAGTTTGAACCCAGGATCATCCAGCAACAATCCGGGAGATGCACCCGAAGAATGAAGAAAGGAGGGAAGGAAAACAGAGCATATCCCTAAAAGTCCAGCTTAGATTTTGTAAACATAGACAAGATCCATGATCTTAGTCTATCTTTTAGTTTTTGGAACAATGTTTGCTATTTTCTATGTATTTTCTATTTTGTGATTTGTCTTATTTCTAATTTCATGTATGAACTTTATTTCTATAATGATGCTTTAAGTTTGATTTCAGAAATTTTTCTTAATTCAAATTTTAATAGCTAGTATGCATATTTAAGTTTCCGTTATACCCACCAATTTCTGACAAAAATTTAACTAAGTTATCAAAACCTTATACACCTAACTTAGGGAAGTTTTAAACAGCCGAAATAGAAGTAGACGAAGAGAGGAACAAAGCGCCTCTAATCAACCGGATGTGGAAGCAGATCAGCCTGCTGTTCAAGGAGCCGCCGCACCTCATATGGACTTACACGCCACGTTAGGACTCCTAACCCACGTGTTAGAAGAAATTAGGCAAAACATGCTAGCACAAGCACCTGTACTCGAGACAGCACCAGCAATAGCACCGGCGTCTACACCAACACCGTCGCCACAACAAGCATCAACGGAGGCATATGTACATAGGAATATGCATAGCCAAAGTGCACCCCTATCTCCACCTCCACCTCCAAGGCCATATAAAAGCATGTTACCTGATTTCATCAAAAGCAATCGCTACTTTGAAGGAGCTTATGATAAGCCAGAGGAGGCCGAAGATTGGCTATCTCAAATTGAGATGTCTTTTGATGCATATGAAGTTCCGCCCCATCTGCAAATCAAGTATGGAACCTTCATGCTTCGTCTAAATGCTAGGATATGGTGGGAGTCAAGGAAAAGAGATCTAATGACTCCAATCACTTGGGAAATGTTTAGACATGAGTTTTTGGAGAATTACTTTTCAGGAAGTTTACGAGTAATATATAGTGCGAACTTCTTGCAAATTGCTCAAAAGGGAAGAGCAATCGAGCAATACGAAACCGAATTCAGTAGATTGTTGCAATATGCCCCGTATTCCTATAAGTACAGCGAGGAATTAAAAAGACAAGTCTTTATAGGAGGATTGGACGAAGACTTGAGAATGAGGTTGGAAGAATTTGACATAAGAAATTTTCGAGAATTGGTAGAAAGAGCCCGAATTGTAGAAGGAGCAAGAAAAAGGAGAGAAAGAAAAGAAGAAGAAAAAGAAAACCCGATCGTTGAGAAAAAGTTTTATGTAGGATCCAGTTACATGCCCCCACCAAAGAAATTCAAGATCTCTAACGACTGCGGAAACAATAACAGTGGAAGGTTCACACCAAGAGACATTCAGTGTTGGAAGTGCAATGGAGCACACTACCCAAAGAAGTGCCCCCAGTTATTTGGAAAGTGTTTCTTCTGTGGAAATGCAGACCATAAGATATCAAGATGCCCAAACAAAGGAATTAATACTTGCCATGTCTGCAATCAGAAAGGGCATTTTGCCAACAACTGTCCACAAGGAAGGAATATTTTGTCAAGATCATCAGAAGGAGTTGTTCCTATAAGGATTGAGAAAAGAAATGGAAGCGGAAGTGAAAGCAGACCAGGATCTACTGCTTCAGAAATTCGAATCTATAACTTGGAGGGACGATGGATAAGTGTAAACAAAGAAAATGGAAACTTGGCTGCCTTAGAGTACATTAGAGGCTATAACAGCGACGTGGGAACCGGTAAGCCTCTAACCCTCTTTTGTTGATGTTGTTTCTTTATTTCAAGCAACACGAAAGTTTAAAGTTTTCTTTTATATGGATGAATAAGAAAATAGAAGTAATAATCCCTTATCAAGTGAATAAGAGGCTATCAGTTAGTAAATCAGGATGTTTTGCTCTCTTGAAATTCAAGGTGACATATCCTTTTGATAAAACTCGCCTAGAACAACAACCAATCTCTAAGTTTAAGATTTAAAATCTCCACACAAAAGGAAGACGAAACCCAAGAAATTGTTGATCGATCATTCAAGAACATACAGTCGTTTACAACTCTAGGGAATAATGGAATTAAGAGATCCTTGGGATAAGATGTATACCTCTAAAGTAGGACCACAATAAAAAGTCACCAGGAGAACATAGAACTCATAAACCGGTAAGGCGGAAAAAGGATATTAGTAAAGGACTTACTATCATAAGAAGGGAAGAGACCCATTCCTTCAAGTTGATAAAAGAGAATGAATGACTATCCCAATAATACGAAAGAAAATGAAAAGAAATCGACCTTTGAAGATATTCCTGAGTTTCAATAGAAGTTTTCAGAAAAATCTTGGATAATTGACTCAGATTTTGTAAACCCCGGTTTTTCAAGTAGCCAAGATAACCCTAGAAACGGAAACCAAAACCCTAAACTGGAATAGCTCAAGTTTGGAGCGAGAACTAGAAATCCTAATTCCGGCTTTTCCTAGGTTTCCAATTAAGAAACTTTTCTAAGAAAATTTAATTTTGAATATAGTTCTTGATTATATTTCAAACCAAGAAAATATCAGATTTTAAGAAAATTTCAATTCCGGGTCATCCCGAGACCCATTATAGAAAAACGTGCCCCGGAACTAGAATTTCAAAAATTTACTTATGAGTACTCATTTGAACCGAAATAAAATAAGGATTTCAAAAATATATTTTTCATAATTTTCTGGCTTATGAAAAATACAGTTATAGCCTTTTTATTCGTATTTTATTATTACCAGAAATTAAATTGTCTTGTCTACTATTCCTCACTATTCACAAGTACCACTTATTCTACCTATTAGTACACTCTACAAATTCAACTCTTACCATCACTCAAATCAATCCCATTTCTCCATGCTTTTTGTCCCTTAAACTTCATTATAATTTATGACAAGTGGTACAAATTCAAATCAAAGGTAAATCAAATGAAACAAATCAAATCTCCTCCCCCCCTCAAGCTTCCAAAACCGCGTGATTGCACCCCCCCCCCCCCCCCCCCCCCCCCCCCCCCCCCTCCCATCCATGCATTTGCAATTTTTTTTACTTCTTTTAACCTAATTCCACTTCATCATAATAAAATTTTCTCTCTCTTTCTTCATTCACTCACTTTACAAACTTTACAAAAGTGGAAAGCTCTCAAAACCTCCCCATTTTCCCCCTTTGGCCGTGAATTTCAAGCCTCCCCACACACCCACACAACCTTTCATTTTCTTCTTTTCATCTTCTATTTATCTTCAAGTAAGTAAACTTGTACTCCTTCCACTCATAGATCTTTGTTATGGCTAAGTGATTCTTGGATATTTCCAACAAAAGGACCCCATGAGCTTTTGCTAGGGACAAGGAAATATCAAAACAAGAATACCGAACCATCACAAAGTAGATCTAACATTCAAAGGAGTTTTCATGCCAAAAGCTTTATGTTTATCCATCAAAAAGTATTTTAAACAAAGGATCTTTTATAAAAATATAGATTTTATGTTTTCAAAACTCATTTAAGCATATGAAATAATAGATCTATCATTTTACTACTCATAATCATGTTAAGGTTTCATTATTATTTTGTGTTTATGTGCATTAATAGTCTTAAATGCTTTTGTCTTTAGTAAATAACCTTCTTAGTATACAGATCTATGGTTAGATAAGTTAATAAAGTCAAAAGGAAAACACTTTTCAAGAAATGAACTTGTGTAAATTCGGATGACTTTGGAAACCTAGGTCAAAAACACTTTATCAACTTCTAAACATATATTTTACAAGAGAAATGAAGCCTATGGGTAATAATAATGTTTGGTAGTATTTTCATGAGTCTAAATGAGATTTTTCTAAAGAAAATGTTGGAAACAAGAAATGAAGTCCAATAGAAGTTTTGAGCTAAAAGTCATATAGACAAAATTCGTAATAATGGATGTATGGTTAGAAAACACTATTTTTCCAACTTCAAAAATGGTATTTTCTTAAATAAATGAAGTCCTTAGGGTATAAGTATAATAAATACTTAAAGTTTTAAGTATAAAATACATTTTTCCTAAAGGAATCAACTTAAAAATGGAAATTTCTAAATTCGGATTTTTGGAAACCCCATAGTAAAAGACCCACTTAAAAGTTTATAAATGAGGATTTTATTAAAGAAATAAAGGCCTTAGGATATAACTAATATAAGGGTCAAAATTTCTTTAAATAAAGTAGAGTTTTTGTAAACCCTGGTATTCTCAGAAGCTAGGAAACCCTGGGAGTTGGAAGCGAAACCCTAATCCGATCCAGGTTGAGTTCAGTGAGAGAAGCCTAGGAACTCTAAATCCGGCTTTCCTTCGGTTTCATAATAAAAGAAATTTTATAAAGTAAATGAAGTTGAATTACTGTTTTAAAGTACATTTTAAACCTTTGAAAATTTTAAATTCGGGAATTTTTCAATTCCAAGCCTTCCCGAGCTCAATTACGGAAAAGTGTGCCCTGGACCATGAATTCAGAAAAATATTCCGGAATATTCATTAGAACCATAATTTTACAGGGATTCCAAAAATATCAATTTCGTAATTTTCCGAGCTATAAAAATTACAGTTATAGCTTTTCCCGTGTTTTCGGAACAACTAGTAAAGTAGATGTCTTGTCTACTATTCACAAGTACAACCTACACTACACACTACCCATACCCTATTCTTACATCCTTACAACTACTCATTTCAATTTTCTTTTCCAAGAAATTTTGTCTCTTAAATAAATACCACATTTATTACATTTTAATTTACTAAATTACAAAATATCAAATTTTAAAATACACACACAAGGTTGTGGCCGGCGCCCCTCCCTCTTGTTTCCCTCTCAATTAAATTGTTTTTTACTTCATTTTATTTAACTAAACCCTAATTCACATCATATATATACATATTTTTCTCTCTCTCTCTTCATTTCTTACTTGTTTCAAATTGTCATAAAGAGAAAACACTCTCTTTTTCCCTTAAGAGTGCCGAGAGCTTCCCCTCCCTCTTCCCTCACAATTTCAACTCAAGTTTCCTTCATTTCTCCTTTGATCTTCCTTTGGTATGTTGATTTTAGACCTTGTTAGTCCTAAATCTTGTTATGGCAAGATCATTCTTGTGTGTTTTCTCATTTAAATCCCAATGAGCATGAGCAAGGGACATGAAAACACTACTACAAGAATCTCAAGCCATCACAAGAAGTGGATCTAGTTTTTGAATGAGTTTTGTTTGAAATATCAACTTGTTCATGCATGTAAAGTAGAGATCTTGCATATATATTGTTGTTCATGCCATGAGATCCATGATTTATACATTATATATAGTAGATCTAAAGTTTAGACATTCACAACTTCATGTACATGTATGATCATAGAGTTATTTTTATTTTCATGCATTAATGATCATAAAAATGTAGTCTTGTATATGTATAGAGATGTTAGATAGTAAATATTCACATATAGAAGGCAAGAACATTGAAAAAGGAAGGACTTTGCCAAATATGAAATGTTGAAAATTCGGATGAAATGGAAACCCTACCTTAAAAACCACCAAAATCACTTTTGAACTCATATTTCATTGGAAAAATGAAGGGTATGTGTAGTAGATATCTTGAAAGAATGATTTTCATAAGTTTGAATGAGTTTAGGCATGATAGGAATGTAAAATAAGTGGTTGAGTTAGAATGAAAAATATTGATATGTTGATCAATGGTTAAACTCGTAATTTAGATTCATGCCTACAAGAACACTTAATATCTAAGCCTAAATTTGATGTTTTATAAGCTAAATGAAGTCCTTAGATAATATATATATTGGAGCTTCAATTTTTAATTCATTAGATAAGTTTTTCCATAAGAAAAATGCAAGAAAATGAAATTTCAAAAATTCGGATTTTTACAAAGAGTTTGTTTAAAGGCATGTTTACCAAATGAAAAATGAGAGTTTTTATGGATGAATGAAGGCCATGATTAATATAGACTTTGAGAACTTATTTTTAGTTAGATAACAAGTGGATTACAAGATTAAAAGTCAAAGAAACCCTAAGGAGTATAAAGTGGAAGAATAGCTTCTTAGAAATAACCTTTATGAAATTTTCCAACACTTAGGAGTTCATAAGAGTTTATTATCACAAAATCATCATGACCATGCACATATTGAGTTCATTACATCGCATTCATGTTAGTAATTCATTCCTATACCATTCATGCATGAATCATCAACTAGGAACATTTCTTATCAAAAGCAAAACAAAATTTTTGGAATTGAGAAATGGCAGAACAGAACTGATCCCACTGTTCCGTGACTTTACTATTTTCAAAACTTGAAAATAATATTATAAATAGATAGATCTTTCGAAGTAGATAGAGATCGATATAAAATTTGCGAAATTTCGCGTTAAAATGACCAAGTTATGGCCGTTTTAAGTCGGAGCTTCCGCAAATAGCGAGAAATCCGAATTCATCTAGTTTAGATGTATAGTTTAATTTAGTTACATAATGAGAATCTCATTAGGATTATTCTTGCTTGGTAGGTGATCCCGAATAGGACGACACCCTACCTCCCGACTACTACTATTAGAAAGACCAGCGTCCAATGGCTGAGTGAGTTTTACTTCCACTCTCAATTAATGAATGTGATTGTAATGTAGTGGCACTAGTGGTATAGGCAAAGATAAAAAAGAAATTGTATATGCATGATGGGTTAAATGGGCATTATATATGTTGTCTACTATTGATATGTGAAATGGAACTTAAGGAATATCGAAACCGGGTGTTAAGCTATTGCCTGATTGGCTAGGATCTTATGATGAATGTCTGTGAATACTTGTTGGTCACCTAAAAGAATTGAACTAATGAATATTTGGCTTCAATTGTAAATGGGATTCATTCATATCACGATGGGGTTGGAGCATTCGCATTGGTTGGTTTTTCGTGATCCATAAAACGAACATGTTGGTTAATCGTGATCCATAAAACAAATTTGTTGGTTAATCGTGATCCATAAAACGAAATATTGTTAGTTGACCGTGAGTTTAAACGACGTCGTACGCAGATTCGTAATCTGCTAACCCGGATAGAGGCGCAAGTCCATCCACATATGATTTCCGTTTGGTCATATTTTGTTGATCACATCTGTTTGATGCATACACTTGCTTGAATAATCACTTGCTTGAATGAATTGTATTTAATTGTGATTATGGAAGTTATTACTCACTAAGCTAGTTAGCTTACGCCCCCATAGTTTTTATCTGTTGCAGCACGAGTTTATATGGCTTAGGCCGAGGCAAGCCACAGCACAGGTACCGGAGATAGGAGTTTCCCATAGAAGTTTAATCCATTCTCTTTGTATAGACTTCCGTTGGAAACTAAGGACTATGGATGACTGTAATGGACTTGTTATTATTTTGCGGGGGAATGTCACGCCCCAAAGTGTGCCCTACACATGACAGTCCGCCACACTCAACATTTAAACTCAAGTAAGACAACCTCAGTCTTCCCATGAGTTTGAACATCGAGTGTAAGGCTCGCTCTCAACATTTATACATCATACTTTGCTCTGTAGTAGCTTAAGGAGACATACATAGCAGCAAGAACGTATATCATGACCATCTTACAGTGAATTATTCTATTACATGAACTAGGGGGCATACCCCCGATAACAAAACTACAAATTCTCGAGCCCACAATTTCCTTGAAATGCCAGTTCGAGAATACCGGATTAGAGTCCGAAACTAATCTTTAGGCCCCCGGCCCCGTCAAAAGCTCCTTAGTATTTAAGAGCTGTACCTGGTGTCCACGAGTCCTCGGAGATAGCCAAAGGTATTCATACTGCAACAGGAAACTATTGGGGTATAAGCTACACTAGCTTAGTGAGTGAAAACTTCCGAATTACAATTAATACAAACATTCAAGCAAGTAATTAGTCAACCAAGTGAAATGCATCAACAAGTGAATTTAGCAAGCATATGACCAGCCAGAAATCATATGTGGATAGACTTGCGCCCTCCATCTCGGGTTAGCAGATTAACGAATCCTATGGTACGATGCCGTTTAAGCTTACGGTCAACTGAACATAAATTCGTTTTATGGATCACGATTAACCAACACGTATTCGTTTTATGGATCACGATTAACCAACAAGTATTCGTTTTATGGGTCACGAAAAACCAACCAATGCTAATGCTCCATCCCCTTCATGATATGAATGAATCCAATTATAATTGAGTCAAATACACATTAATTCAATTCTTTTAGGTGGCCAACAATTATTCGCAGACATTCAATATAACACACTAGATAATCAATCCATAGCTTAACACCCGGTTCCGAAATTTCTTAAGGTTCATTTCACACATCAACAACAGACAATATATAATTCCCATATAACCCCATCATACATAATTTTCCCTTTTATCTTCACCTAACAACTAGTGCGACTCCCATTACAATCACAAGCAATAATTGAAATCGGAAGAGGAACTCACTCGGCCATGGTACGCCGGTCTCTTATCAATGGTGGTCGGGTGATACGGTATCGTCGTGTTCAGATTCACCTACCAAATAAGAATAGCCTAATAAGAATCTCATCACTAAACTAATTCAAACTATGTATCTATACTTCACAAAATCGGAATTCTCGCTATTTGCGGAAGTTCCAACTTAAAACGGCCATAACTCGGCCATTTTAACTCGGAATTTCGCAAATTTTATATCGATCTCTATCTATTTCGAAAGATCTATCTATTTCTAGTATTATTTTCAAGTTTTGAAAATAGTAAGGCCACGGAACAGTGGGATCAGTTCTGTTCTGTCACTTTCCCGATTTCGAAAAATTGTTTCGTTTTTGATAAAAATGTTCCTAGTTGATGATTCATGCATGAATGGTATAGGAGTGAATTACTAACATGAATGCCATGTAATGAACTCAATATATGCATGGTCATGATGATTTTTGATGATGAACTTACATGAACTCCTAATTGTCAAGAAATTCCGTGATGATTACTTATAAGAAACCATTCCTTCCAAGTTTACATTTCCTAGAATTTTTATGATTTTGTTCTTGAAATTTACTTGTTATCTAAATAAAAATGAGTTCCCAACATCCATATTAATCATGACCTTCATTCATGCACAAAAATCCACATTTTTCATTGAGTAAAGGTGTTTTTGAACAAGCTACTTGTAGAAATCCGAATTTTGCAATTTCCATTTCCTTGCATTTTCTTTATGAGAAAACTTGTTTAATACATCAAAAATTGAGGCTCCAATATATCTATTATATAAGGACTTCATTTGGCTCATAAAACATGCCATCTAAGCTTAGATAATAAAGTGTTTATATGGGCATCACCCAAAATTACGAATTTGACTACACACCCATAATTCCATATTTTTCATTTTAACCTTACTCCTTGTTTTTACATTCTTATCATGCCTAGACTCCTCTAAGCTTAGGGAAATCATTCCTTCAATATACCTATTACACATACCCTTCATTTTTCTTGTGAAACATGAGTTTAAAGATGGTTTTGGTGGTTTTTAAGGTAGGGTACTAAATCCATCCGAATTTCCAATAAATCATTTCTAACAAAAACCTTTTCTTTTTCAATCTTCTTGCCTTCTACACATGGAGATCTACTATCTAACATATCTATACATAGACAAGGCTACACTTTTATGATCATCCATGCATGAAAATCAAAATAATCATATGAACATGAACATAGATGAAGATGTGAATGTCTAACCACTAGATCTACTAATATCATGCATGATTCATGAGTCTCATGGCATGAACATGAATATCTATGCATGATCCCTACTTTACATGCATGAACATAACACTATCTTCAACAAAAACTCATTTAAACTCTAGATCCACTTCTTGTGATGGCTTGAGATTCTTGTATTAGTGTTTTCATATCCCTTGCACATGCTCATTGGGATTAAAGGTGGAAAACACACAAGAATGATCTTGCCATTACAATTTGGGAGGAACAAGGCTTGAAATCAACACTTTAATGGAGATTTAGAGATGAAAAGAAGAGAAAATTAAAGTTGTGAGTGTGTGTGTGCATGGAGGGGGGTCACGGCATTAGCTAGGGAAAGGAAGAGAGGATTTCAACCTTGTAGTGTTTTTGGAAGAGTGAAAAATGAGAGGAGAGAGAGAACATAAGCTTATATTATGTGGATTAGGGTTTTGATTGAATAAAATAAGTAAAATAAAACAAAAATGAGGGGGAAATGGGGGAGAGGGGCGCCGGCCAAGGGGTAGGAGAGAGGGGGGGAAGGATTTGAAATTTGATAACAATTGGATTTTGTGTAAATAAATGTAATAATTGTATTAATAAATTAGAAAACAAAATTTCTTGGAAAAGAAAGTTGTAATGAGTAGTTGTAAGGATGTAAGAATAAGGTATGGGTAGGGTATAGTGTAGGTTGTACTTGTGAATAGTAGACAAGACATCTACTTTACCAGTTGTTCCGAAAACACGGGAAAAGCTATAACTGTAATTTTTATAACTCGGAAAATTACGAAATTGATATTTTTGGAATCCTTATAAAATTACGGTTCTAATGAATATTCCGTAAAATTTTTCTGAATCCGTGGTCCAGGGCACGCTTTTTCGTAATTGAGCTCGGGAAGGCCTGGAATTGAAAAACTTCCGAATTTAAAACTTTCAAAGGTTTAAAATGTACTTTAGAACAATAATCCAAATTCATTTACTTTATAAAATTTCTTTTATTATGAAATTGAGGAAAGGCCAGATCTAGGGTTCCTAGGCACCTTTTACTAAGCTGGAATCGAACTGACATAGGATTTCGTTCTCCGGATTCCGAAGTTCGTCCGAGTAATATTCGATCACTAGGAGAACTAGGGTATATCTTATAAAAATAATAATAACAATAATAATGGTAATAACAATTTAGGTAACTAATAATATTAATCGTACTGAAAAACTCACTAACTACTGGTAGCAACAAAATACGAATAAACTGTAAAATCAGATAATTTTAGCTATTTGAAAATTTGTAAAACTAATAACTTAAAGATCCTTTAGAAATATAATTCTAAAGGCATTAATAACATGTTCTTAACATTTCGAATCCCAGAGCTCGCTTTTCGCAACTGGCACACGATCAGATTGGAATAGGTCGGAATTTCACTGATCTCATCTTTCCAGGGTATTCTAGGCTTAATACGAACCGATTACACTTTTTCCTCTTGTTCCAACTCCTGGGTTTAGGAATACAAGGTTGTCGGGTCTAGGTTACTGAGTTTCTTGGGAGATTTGGAGACTCAGGTTTCCCGGTTAACCTTCCGGTTTACACCATTGCCAATATAAAAATTGATATTTTACACTTATATGACTTGTCTGATTGGTGAGTTTTATTTTAAGGTCAACTCTCATAAGTATCAAATATCTCACCACATTCTCGGAACTCTTTTGGATTGAGTTTTATTCCCGAAGCCAGTCACTATTCACTCCTTAGCAATTTGTTTTAGGGCTATATTTTATCTGAATTTATAAGTCGGAGTAAAATAGGAATTTTGTCGTACCTAAAGGTTTTTGGAATGGAAGTATATTAGGTTGCTATTTTTTTCTGAGGTTTCTTATTCTTCTCACAACCCAGAATTTCTGGATTCGTTTGGAATTTGGGACTCGTCGAAGTTCGGTTTTAACTCGGAGTGACTTTCAAGGTTTTATTTGCTAAGTTCATCTTTAGAATTATTTGTTGAAATTTTCCAAGGCTTACAGGGAATGCCCCTTAGATTTTGTAAACTATAATTATGCGTTTTGATTTATCATCTATGGCTAATGAATGCCACATTAAACTGTTTAACTCCATTTGTTGAAGTATTCTATTGTCATAAAGGAACGCTTTACATCTACTTAAGACTCCCGAATGGCTCGGGTAGGGAACTCGAGAGTCTTATTTAGTATGTGGCGGGCTGTTACGTTTAGGATACCCTACGGGGCGTGACAGTTTAAGTTGGTATCAGAGCACTAGGTTATAAAGCAAGACAATAGGATTAAAAGAAACCGGACTTAGAAATCCAACTAATAGGTTAAATGGAGTTTAAAACGTTTTCTTGCTAAGTCTAATTAGAAGTATTGTATTACTATAGGTCTCCTTGGGTGAGACCAGGGAGCGGGCCAGGAACTTCACAAAGAGAAATGATGAGACGATGGTGGAATATAGGTTGAGGTTAAGAGATTTGTGTGAAGATTTTGCCTTAGCCAGACATCCCCGGACAATAGGGGAAATGTACAAATTGTGGAAGGATGGATTGAGATATACCAGATGGGCTGCGGTAGTGGATCGATTGAGGTATGATCCCATGGGAAGGAGGAGCTGGACAAAATTGGAGACAATTTATACTCTAGAGAGGATCATGGTTGATTATGGGCGTGAGCCCATGACTAGAGAAGCTACATTTATTTTGAAGGGTGGAGGAAACCGAACCCCTCCAGATTTTAGAGTATGGATTCCCATAGGGCCCTTATATGTGTATGCCCATGATAATTTGTATGATCACCCTGACTGGAATTTAGCAAATGCATGGAATCATATCACTTGGCATGCGATTTACTTAGATATTCTCCCACCCCGAGTGATAGCTCCACCTCCAGCTATTGATATAGGCATGCAATTGAATGGGGCACCTGTGATTGGAGAGGATGAAGAAGAAGAAGAGGAAGAGGACCCTGAGGAGGATCCTAACTGGGAAGAAAATGTAGTTCCTAGAACCCCTACCCCACCTGCCGAGCCGGAAGCTGAAGTGAATCCGGAACCCAACCCGATTGTATGGGATTTTAATCGGGAGCTGGAGATACCTGATAGTGGTAGGGTGGAACCCGAGTTTGACCCCTTGATGTGGAGGGATGTTTATGTAGAAGGTGAAAATCCCCCTGTACTTGATATGGTAGTAGCTGAGCCTGTAGCCCCCGAGCCTATGGAGATAGAAGGCATGGGTGGAGAGCCAGTGAGAGAGAATGAGATAATAGAGACTCAGGTGAGTGAGCCAGAGGTTAGAGGTGAGGAGAACGATGTAAGCCCGAGGGAAGGGCAAGGTACTGAGGAAGAGGAGGAAAGTGAAGACCCGGAACCCTTAGTCCGACCTACTAGGAAACGAGGATGACTACGAGGGAATACCTTAGTTTGTTCATCCGACGGGACGACGGTGGTTCTACCAGCAGGAGACGACCTCCTAGCTCGGCCCCCGATGACTCTAGTGATAAGTAGAGACCGGGATGATAGCTAACCCATGAAGTCCAAGAGGAGTCCTGATTTTCTTATTTTGTAGTAGGCAATGCGGGATGCCAATTTGCCTTAAGATTTCAGGATAGTTAGTACTTTATTTGTTTCTTTTCCCTGTATTTGGTCATGTTTTTGGAAATAGGAAAATTGTTAGAATCGGAATTGGAACTTAGCTAGCTAAATTTTGGGAACAAAAATCTTGATGTAATATTTGTATGGCTCACTAAAGTAATGAAAAGATCGTGTTTATTTCAAAGGAAAGGAGTTGAGAAAAGCATGCATGATAGTCACAATACATAAATAACATTAACCGCATATAGATTGCATGAGCATTCATTCATTCACATTATTGTTATGAAATGTCAACTTGTTACTCTATGTGTGAATTCTTATATTCTCCTTGTGACTATATGAATTTATGAAACTCTGTTTCCTTCTAAATTGATTTCTGAATTTTCGCAATTTTCAAAACCTTGTTAACAAACCTAGTCCTTTTTGGAATCTAAAACCTCCTAAGAATACTAAAAATTCATTAAATAATGTGTAAACAGACGGAACCGACGAATTCGGAATCGGGAATAAGGGTCTGACTCGAACGAGGCCGATCAGCCAGCTATGCCACCACCTAACCCCCAAGGGGCTGCACCCCAAAATCAATAGGGTGATGTGCTAAATGCGATTGGACAATTGGCCAATCTTCTGAACACCTTCATCTAAAATCAGAATCTAGTTCAGAACCCCCACCCTGGGCAAAGTGCTCGAGATTCGGCCCCACATCCCTCACCCGTAAGTCATCGGGAAATGACTGCAGAGGCACCGGCTCCACAAGAGGAGCATTCCTATAATGTGCCGTTGCCACCACCCCCGCCATATAGGAGACCCCACCGAAGCTCCTTACCGGACTTTATTAAGAGCAATCGGTATTTTGATGGGGCATTCGGCAAACTGGATGAAGCCGAGGACTGGTTGGCTCAAGTTTAGCGTTCTTTTGCTGCATACGAGATTCCACCTTACCTGCATTTGGAATATGGAACATATATGCTGAGGTACAATGCGCGGGTCTGGTGGGACTCCAAGAGAAGAAACCTGACTACCCCGGCCACTTAGGAAACCTTTCGCCGGGAATTTCTGAACAATTATTTTCCCTTCAGCTTGAGGGTGAAATATAGTGCCGATTTCCTCCATGTAAAGCAAAAGGGGAGGACAGTAGAGCAATATGAAACCGAGTTCATTCACTTGCTGCAGTATGCCCCTGAGTCTTTCAGGGATAGTGAAGAATTAAAGAAGCAGGTATTTCTAGGAGGCTTAGATGAGGAACTGCGGATCAAGTTGGAAGAGTTTGGAGTCAAGACATATCCTAAAATGGTAGAGAAGGCCCGGGTGATTGAAGGGGCCAGAAAAAGGAAGTACCAGGAGCCTGAAAAGAGGGTATTTGGAAGAGGCCATTCGACGCCTCGAGTTCAGGACTAAAGGAAAGAGGTACAGACCTACCAAGGATTCAAGGATGAGTCCAGCAGCAAACCGACCCAGTTCAAGGCCAATGTCACGTTGGAAATGTAAGGGAGCACACGCTCCTAGGCAGTGCCAGTTGCTGAAAAACAAATGCTATTTCTGTGGCGACGCTGGCCACATGGTCTACACGTGCCCAAAGAAGCTGGCTGTGACTTGCTTTATTTGCAAGGAGAAGGGACATCTAGCCTCTGAATGTTCCCAGCGGAAAAGCGTGGCCGCTCGACCCTATGGAGCTCCAAGTAATACCAACCCTATGAGGTCGGGTAACAAAAGTGGGAGCCGAGCAGCTTCAGCAATGCATGGGATGAGGTTATATAACTTCGAAGGCCAGTGGATGGTCGAGGAAGATGAGGAGAGGATGTAGAATTGGCAGCTTTGGATCAAAGCGAAGGCGCTGATAGCGGCCTGGTGACAGGTTAGTAACAGAAACCCTCTCTAGCTGAAATTTAAGTTACAAATTTAAATTGTTGCCTGAATGAAATTGAATATGATATGGGAAAGCTGGAAGTAGGAACCCTGTGTAGATAACCTTAAGGATGTTGTAGGGATCAATTGTGATGGATATTTGTTGACCTCAGACACATACGGGTGAATGGCGTGGAAGCTTACGTTTTATTTGACACGGGAGCGACTCATTCGTTCGTCACCAATAGTTTGGCTAACCAATTGGGATTACCTATAGCCACAACTACGGTTAGTCTACGGATTAAGACCCCACAGGAAGTGTTGTATCAACCCGACAATTGGTGAAGGATTGTCCGTTGGAAGTTCATGGACACAACTCCAAAAGTGATTTGATAATGTTGGAGATGAATAAATACGAAGTTATCCTCGGAATGAGTTGGCTAAGCAAGGTAAAAGCGATAGTGGATTGCCAAAAGAAAACAGTGAGTTTCTATGATCAATTGGGAGAAAAAGTAGAATTTGTGGGAGAAACCCTAGTTCCGAGAAGGTTTGGTGTAAACTCGTTTGAGCTAATGATGGAGGATGAAGAGATAATACCGATTGAAGGTGTCTTAGATGAAGAGGGAACCCGTGAGGAAAAGGATATACCGGTAGTGAATGAGTATTTGGATGTGTTTCCTGAGATCCTACCGGGATTACCACCAAAAAGAGAAATTGATTTTGAGATCGTTTTGGCTCCAAACACCGAACCGATATCCAAAGCACCATACCGGATGGCACCGGCTGAGTTAAAAGAGTTAAAGACACAGTTGCAAGAACTTCTGGATCAAAAGTTTATAAGACCGAGTGTATCGCCATGGGGCGCACCCGTTTTGTTTGTAAAGAAGAAGGATGGATCAATGAGATTGTGTATCGACTATCGGGAGTTGAATAAAGTGACTGTCAAGAATCGGTATCCCTTGCCAAGAATTGATGATTTGTTTGATCAATTGCAAGGGGCTTGTGTGTTCTCACGCATTGATTTGCGTTCGGGATATCATCAATTGAGGATTAGGCCTGAGGATGTACCCAAGACGGCTTTTCGTACCCGTTATGGCACTACTACGAGTTCCTGGTAATGTCGTTTGGACTGACTAATGCACCAGCTGCATTTATGGATCTGATGAACAGAGTCTATAAGCCACTTTTGGATAAATGTGTGATAGTCTTCATAGACGACATACTCATATATTCGAAGACCAGGGAACAACACGAGGAACATCTTCGTTTAGCATTGCAAACCTTACGGGATAATAAGCTGTACGCCAAGCTGTCCAAGTGTGACTTTTGGTTAGACAGGATATCATTTCTTGGACACGTAGTAACCGGTGATGGGATATCAGTTGACCCCGAAAAGATCAAGGCTGTAGTGGATTGGAAACCACCGCAAACAGTTACCGAAGTAAGGAGTTTCTTGGGATTAGCTGGCTACTATCACAAGTTTGTGAAGGATTTCTCTAAGATAGCCAAGCCACTGACTCAGTTAACTCAAAAGAATGAGAAATTCGTTTGGACGGACAAGAGGGAACAGAACTTTCAGGAATTGAAGCGACGATTGGTTTCAGCACCGATTCTAGTTTTACCAGACCCAGAAAAGCCCTACACGATACATAGTGACGCCTCAAGGAATGGCCTTGGATGCGTCCTGATGCAAAAGGAGAAGGTTATTGCATATGCTTCTCGGCAATTGAGACCGCATGAACAGAATTACCCTACGCATGATTTGGAGCTAGCTGCCATTATCTTTGCTTTGAAGTTATGGAGACATTATCTGTATGGACAAAGGTGTGAGATATACACAGATCATAAGAGTCTTAAATACCTGTTCACACAGAAGGAGCTAAACATGAGACAAAGGAGGTGGCTAAAATTAATAAAGGATTATGATATGGGAATAAATTACTGTCCAGGGAAAGTGAATGCAGTTGCGGATGCCCTAAGTCGGAAAAATCACGGGGAAGTAGCCGCCTTGATCACAAGTCAAAAAGATTTGATTAAGGAATTTGAGAAGCTAAGGATTGAGTTCATAGACCAGAGCACTGAGTTGGGGATATCCAATCTGGTACTGGAACCGACCCTCATAGAGAGGATCAAAGAAGCCTAAAGGTATGACGAGGTGATACAAAAGACAAAAAGGGAAGTTCAGGTAGGAAAGTACCTTGACTTTGCCATAGATGATGAGGATGTGGTCAGAATGAAGGGGAGACTGTGCATGCCAGAGGATGAGGAGTTGAGGAAGGAAATAATGAGTGAGGCTCATAACTCCGGATATACCATGCATCCGAGAGGCACCAAAATGTATCAAGATTTGAAAAGACACTATTGGTGGAATGGCATGAAGCGAGATGTGGCAAACTATGTGATGAAGTGTCCAGTATGCCAACAGGTGAAAGTAGAGCACCAGAGACCGGGCGGATTGCTAAAGCCCTTACCCATTCCGGAATGGAAGTGGGATCAGATATCCATAGATTTTGTGTGTGGATTTCCCAAGACTCCATCTGGTTGTGATGCAATATGGGTGATAGTGGACCGATTGACTAAGTTGGCGCATTTCTTACCCATAAATATGACTTACTCAATGGAAAGATTAGCCAAGATCTATATCAAAGAGATCGTAAGATTACATGGCATACCTGCAGGGATTATCTCGATAGAGACCCGAGATTCGTGTCCAAGTTTTGGACAAGCTTGCAAAAGAGCTTGGGCACCAAATTGCATTTTAGCACGGCTTATCACCCTCAGACCGATGGACAGTCTGAGGGACGATCCAAACCCTAGAAGACATGCTGAGAGCGTGTGCCTTGGAATTCAAAGGGAATTGGGATAGTCATGTACACCTAATCGAGTTTGCCTACAATAACAGCTATCACTCCACCATCCAGATGCCACCGTATGAAGCTTTGTATGGACGGCGTTGTAGATCCCCTTTGTTTTGGGATGAAGTGGAAAAGGTAGCAATTGGGCCGGAATTGGTACAAGAAGCCGCGGATAAAGTGAGGTTGATTCAGCGGAAAATGAAAGAAGCTCAGGACCGGCAAAAGAGCTGGGCATTTGAAAAGAAGAGAACTTGAGTTTAAGGTGGGTGATCACGTGTACCTAAAGATAAACCCGATTAAAAGTATTAAGAGGATGCGTACACAAGGGAAGTTAAGCCCAAGATACATTGGACCTTTTGAAATATTGGAAAGAGTCGGAGATCTGGCGTATCGGCTAGCCCTGCCACCAAATTTGTCCGGGATCCATAATGTATTCCATGTGTCAGTGTTGAGGAGGTATGTTGCCGACCCGGAAAGGATTCTGGAGTTGGAACCAATTCAGCTAAAGGAGAACCTAACATATGAGGAACACCCAGTGAAGATATTGGATAAGAAAACTCAAAGGCTACGAAGCAAGACATCCACTATGTTAAAGTGTTATGGAGGAATCATGCCTTTGAGGAAGCAACCTGGGAAGCTGAAGAGGAAATCCGGAGGAAGTACCCCGAGATATTTGAAAGACAAGGTACGTCAGTTCCGTTTTGAGGACAAAACTTTATTTAAGGTGGGGAGGTTGTAAACCCCGGTATTCTCAGTAGCTAGGAAACCCCGGGAGTTGGAAGCGAAACCCTAATCCGATCCAGGTTGAGTTCAGTGAGAGAAGCCTAGGAACCCTAAATCCGGCTTTCCTTCGGTTTCATAATAAAAGAAATTTTATAAAGTAAATGAAGTTGAATTATTGTTTTAAAGTACATTTTAAACCTTTGAAAGTTTTAAATTCGGGAATTTTTCAATTCCGAGCCTTCCCGAGCTCAATTACGGAAAAGCGTGCCCCGGACCACGGATTCAAAAAATATTCCGGAATATTCATTAGAACCGTAATTTTATAAGGATTCCAAAAATATCAATTTCGTAATTTTCCGAGCTATAAAAATTACAGTTATAGCTTTTCCCGTGTTTTCGGAACAACCGGTAAAGTAGATGTCTTGTCTACTATTCACAAGTACAACCTACACTACACACTACCCATACCCTATTCTTACATCCTTACAACTACTCATTTCAATTTTCTTTTCCAAGAAATTTTGTCTCTTAAATAATTATCACATTTATTACATTTTAATTTACTAAATTACAAAATATCAAATTTTAAAAACACACACACACACACAAGGTTGTGGCCGGCGCCCCCCCTTGTTTCCCTCTCAATTAAATTTTTTTACTTCATTTTATTTAACTAAACCCTAATTCACATATATATACATATTTTCTCTCTCTCTCTTCATTTCTTCTTGTTTCAAATTGTCATAAAGAGAAAACACTCTCTTTTTCCCTTAAGAGTGCCGAGAGCTTCCCTCCCTTTCCCTCACAATTTCAACTCAAGTTTCTTCATTTCTCTTTGATCTCCTTTGGTATGTTGATTTTAGACCTTGTTAGTCCTAAATCTTGTTATGGCAAGATCATTCTTGTGTGTTTTCTCATTTAAATCCCAATGAGCATGAGCAAGGGACATGAAAACACTACTACAAGAATCTCAAGCCATCACAAGAAGTGGATCTAGTTTTGAATGAGTTTTGTTTGAAATATCAACTTGTTCATGCATGTAAAGTAGAGATCTTGCATATATATTGTTGTTCATGCCATGAGATCCATGATTTATACATTATATATAGTAGATCTAAAGTTTAGACATTCACAACTTCATGTACATGTATGATCATAGAGTTATTTTTATTTTCATGCATTAATGATCATAAAAATGTAGTCTTGTATATGTATAGAGATGTTAGATAGTAAATATTCACATATAGAAGGCAAGAACATTGAAAAAGGAAGGACTTTGCCAAATATGAAATGTTGAAAATTCGGATGAAATGGAAACCCTACCTTAAAAACCACCAAAATCACTTTTGAACTCATATTTCATTGGAAAAATGAAGGGTATGTGTAGTAGATATCTTGAAAGAATGATTTTCATAAGTTTGAATGAGTTTAGGCATGATAGGAATGTAAAATAAGTGGTTGAGTTAGAATGAAAAATATTGATATGTTGATCAATGGTTAAATTCGTAATTTATTCATGCCTACAAGAACACTTAATATCTAAGCCTAAATTGATGTTTTATAAGCTAAATGAAGTCCTTAGATAATTATATATTGGAGCTTCAATTTTTAATTCATTAGATAAGTTTTTCCATAAGAAAAATGCAAGAAAATGAAATTTCAAAAATTCGGATTTTTACAAAGAGCTTGTTTAAAGGCATGTTTACCAAATGAAAAATGGGAGTTTTTATGGATGAATGAAGGCCATGATTAATATAGACTTTGAGAACTTATTTTTAGTTAGATAACAAGTGGATTACAAGTTAAAAGTCAAAGAAACCCTAAGGAGGATAAAGTGGAAGAATAGCTTCTTAGAAATAACCTTTATGAAATTTTCCAACACTTAGGAGTTCATAAGAGTTTATTATCACAAAATCATCATGACCATGCATATATTGAGTTCATTACATGGCATTCATGTTAGTAATTCATTCCTATACCATTCATGCATGAATCATCAACTAGGAACATTTCTTATCAAAAGCAAAACAAAATTTTCGGAATTGAGAAATGGCAGAACAGAACTGATCCAACTGTTCCGTGACTTTACTATTTTCAAAACTTGAAAATAATATTATAAATAGATAGATCTTTCGAAGTAGATAGAGATTGATATAAAATTTGCGAAATTTAGAGTTAAAATGACCAAGTTATGGCCGTTTTAAGTCGGAGCTTCCGCAAATAGCGAGAAATCCGAATTCATCTAGTTTAGATGTATAGTTTAATTTAGTTACATAATGAGAATCTCATTAGGATTATTCTTGCTTGGTAGGTGATCCCGAGCAGGACGACACCCTACCTCCCAACTACTACTATTAGAAAGACCGGCGTCCAATGGCCGAGTGAGTTTTACTTCCACTCTCAATTAATGAATGTGATTGTAATGTAGTGGCACTAGTGGTATAGGCAAAGATAAAAAGAAATTGTATATGCATGATGGGGTAAATGGTCATTATATATGTTGTCTACTGTTGATATGTGAAATGGAACTTAAGGAATATCGAAACCAGGTATTAAGCTATTGCCTGATTGGCTAGGATCTTATGATGAATGTCTGCGAATACTTGTTGGTCACCTAAAAGAATTGAACTAATCAATATTCGGCTTCAATTGTAAATGGGATTCATTCATATCACGATGGGGTTGGAGCATTCGCATTGGTTGGTTTTTCGTGATCCATAAAACGAACATGTTGGTTAATCGTGATCCATAAAACGAATTTGTTGGTTAATCGTGATCCATAAAACGAAATATTGTTAGTTGACCGTGAGCTTAAACGGCGTCATACCGCGTGATTCGTAAATCTGCTAACCCGGGATGGAGGGCACAAGTCCATCCACATATGATTTCCGGTTTGTCATATGTTTGTTGATCACATCTGTTTGATGCATACACTTGCTTGAATAATCACTTACTTGAATGAATTGTATTTAATTGTGATTATGGAAGTTATTACTCGCTAAGCTAGTTAGCTTACACCCCCATAGTTTTTATCTGTTGCAGCACGAGTTTATATGGCTTAGGCCGAGGCAAGCCACAGCACAGGTACCGGAGATAGGAGTTTCCCATAGAAGTTTAATCCATTCTCTTTGTATAGACTTCCGTTGGAAACTAAGGACTCTAGATGACTGTAATGGACTTGTTATTATTTTGCGAGGGAATGCCCCTTAGATTTTGTAAACTATAATTATGCGTTTTGATTTATCATCTATGGCTAATGAATGCCACATTAAACTGCTTAACTCCATTTGTTGAAGTATTCAATTTTGGTAAAGGAACGCTTTATATCTACTTAAGACTCCCGAAGGGCTCGGGTAGGGAACTCGAGAGTCTTATTTAGTATGTGGCAGGCTGTTAGGTTTAAGATACCCTACGGGACGTGACAGTTTTCCTAAAGAAAATCCTTGTAATATATAGGTGTGACCAAGTGTAGTAAACTCACTTGTTAAACAATAGCATGAAGTGGCTTTCTAAGAAAAAGTTTGTTTAAATTCTTTAAATCTAAAAAGTTATAAGAACTTAGGCTCATTAGAGTTCATATCATGACATTCATGATAGGGAAAATCATTACCATTGCATTTAGTTTCATTTTGTACTTAGGAATCTCAAGTGCATTCATGAAAACTACATTTTTGGAATCGATATACCTGCTGTACAGATCTGATCCCTCATTTCCGAGGCTTATATATTTTCAAAATCTGATTTAAACTTCATATTTAGAAAGCTCTTCCGAAGTAGATAGAAATCGATATAAAATTTGCGAAATTCCGACTTAAAACGACCAAGTTATGGCCATTTTAAAACGGGACTTCGAAAATGACGCGAATTTCGATTTCACTAAGTTTTCTTAGAATTTTAGAATCCTAAGGTGGTAGAATACTTATTAGGGTATTTCTTATATGAATAGGTGAACCCGTGGATGGTGACTCTTTGCCTCTGGATTATTATTACTAGAAGAAAGGCGAACCAATGGCGGAGTGAGTTTTTCTTCCCAATTCATTTATTGTATGTGCTTGTAAAGTAGTGCACTAGAATGTAGGCCAAATGAATGGAATATGAATAATGGGGATTAATGGGAAATTATATGATTGATGATGATGTGAGAACTCAAATTAAGAATATCGAAACCGGGTGATAAACTTTGGTTGTGTAGTTAGCTATGATGGATTGTCTGAAAAATTGTTTGATCGCCTAAGTAAAATGGCTCAATCAACTACTCGGACTAATGCTAAATTGACATGTGCCTATCACAAGGGGAAGGAGCATTAGCATTTGTAGGTTAATCGTGAACCATAAACGTATCGAATAATCGTAGGTTAGTTGTGAACCATAAACGACATCGAATAATCGTAGGTTAGTCGTGAACCATAAACAAAATCTGATTTAAACTTCATATTTAGAAAGCTCTTCCGAAGTAGATAGAAATCGATATAAAATTTGCGAAATTCCGACTTAAAACGACCAAGTTATGGCCATTTTAAAACGGGACTTCGAAAATGACGCGAATTTCGATTTACCTAAGTTTTCTTAGAATTTTAGAATCCTAAGGTGGTAGAATACTTATTAGGGTATTTCTTATATGAATAGGTGAACCCGTGGATGGTGACTCTTTGCCTCTGGATTATTATTACTAGAAGAAAGGCGAACCAATGGCGGAGTGAGTTTTTCTTCCCAATTCATTTATTGTATGTGCTTGTAAAGTAGTGCACTAGAATGTAGGCCAAATGAATGGAATATGAATAATGGGGATTAATGGGAAATTATATGATTGATGATGATGTGAGAACTCAAATTAAGAATATCGAAACCGGGTGATAAACTTTGGTTGTGTAGTTAGCTATGATGGATTGTCTGAAAAATTGTTTGATCGCCTAAGTAAAATGGCTCAATCAACTACTCGGACTAATGCTAAATTGACATGTGCCTATCACAAGGGGAAGGAGCATTAGCATTTGTAGGTTAATCGTGAACCATAAACGTATCGAATAATCGTAGGTTAGTTGTGAACCATAAACGACATCGAATAATCGTAGGTTAGTCGTGAACCATAAACAAAATCTGATTTAAACTTATTTAGAAAGCTCTTCCGAAGTAGATAGAAATCGATATAAAATTTGCGAAATTCCGACTTAAAACGACCAAGTTATGGCCATTTTAAAACGGGACTTCGAAAATGACGCGAATTTCGATTTACCTAAGTTTTCTTAGAATTTTAGAATCCTAAGGTGGTAGAATACTTATTAGGGTATTTCTTATATGAATAGGTGAACCCGTGGATGGTGACTCTTTGCCTCTGGATTATTATTACTAGAAGAAAGGCGAACCAATGGCGGAGTGAGTTTTTCTTCCCAATTCATTTATTGTATGTGCTTGTAAAGTAGTGCACTAGAATGTAGGCCAAATGAATGGAATATGAATAATGGGGATTAATGGGAAATTATATGATTGATGATGATGTGAGAACTCAAATTAAGAATATCGAAACCGGGTGAAAAACTTTGGTTGTGTAGTTAGCTATGATGGATTGTCTGAAAAATTGTTTGATCGCCTAAGTAAAATGGCTCAATCAACTACTTGGACTAATGCTAAATTGACATGTGCCTATCACAAGGGGAAGGAGCATTAGCATTTGTAGGTTAATCGTGAACCATAAACGTATCGAATAATCGTAGGTTAGTTGTGAACCATAAACGACATCGAATAATCGTAGGTTAGTCGTGAACCATAAACGACATCGAATAATCGTAGGTTAGTCGTGAACCATAAACGACATCGAATAATCGTAAGTTAGTCGTGAACCATAAACGACATCGAATAATCGTAGGTTAGTCGTGAACCATAAACGGCATCGAATAATCGTAGGTTAACGGCGAACCATAAACGGCATATTGTTTGTACCGCAGTAGTCATTAATCTGCTAACCCGGGATGGAGGGCGCAATTCCATCCACATATGATTTCCGGTTGGTCATATGTATATTGAACTCACGTGTTTGATGCATACACTTGCTTGATTAATAACTTGCTTGAATTGTTGTGACATGAATGTTATTATGGAAGACTACACTCACTAAGCTAGTTAGCTTACGTCCCTATAGTCCATTCCTTTTGCAGCTTTCTCATTTGTGGCTTAGGCAACGTGACCCGGCTGAACAGGTACAGAAGCTAGGAGTTTCCCCTAGAAGTTGGAATTTATGTTTTAGACTTCCATAGGAAACTTCTAAGACTTAGATGACTGTATAAAACCGTTAATTATTCTTTTGCGGGGGAATGCCCCTTAGATTATGTAATATTTATTTATGTTTCATGAATTATGTCCTACTGCTAATGCATGCCAAATTAAGCTTTTATCTCCATTCGGACTTGTACTCTATTGTTGTAAAGGTACGCCTTACATCTATATGAGGCTCTCGAAAAACTAAGGCAGTAATTTGGGAATCTTATATGGTATGTGGCGGACTGTTACATTTACGGTACCCTATGGGGTGTGACAGATTTCATCCAAAGAAAGAGATCAAAATGGTAACTAGACTTATAACCTATAAAGAGGTCAGAGAAACAACAACAAGAAACCCTAGATCAAAGACCTTATGCAATGAAGTATACCACCATGAAATGCACCCGTTCAGCTAATAATGGAAGAAAAGGGTAAACCCCTAAGTCAATGTGTTATCTGTTGGAAAGAAACAAAGTGAACATCCACTCCTTGGAAGTAAAAATCTTTTTACCAATCCCGAACTCGTTTCCTCAAGGTTTAAATCGCAATACTACCAATTAGGGATCAAATCAAGAAGTGATCTAAAAGGAGTGACCCTCGGACCCTTTATAAACCCCACAAGTTCTGGTAATGCTTTTTGGATTCAAACCAAGAATATAAGACCCTGTTGAAGAAGCAAATAATTGACGACAATCATAGTATAGGAGAAAAAGAGATAAACAAAGAATGTAATCTTTAAGTATAAGGAGATAAGAATTGAGTAGTGGAACATCGAAAATTTCAAAACAAGGAGAAAACAATTGATAAGGTATTAAAGCCAACTGCGTAAAAAGAATAAAAGAGCTTAGATGAGAAGATACGAAGGATAAAGAGGAAATACAAGAAGAAAGGTGTATTGAAGGAAGTTCAAGGATGATTTAGCATAACTAAGGACGAAGAAGTCAGTAAGGAAGAATCATGAACACGGTTCATAATTTAGGACCAATGACATATTCAAGGAAAACTCAGAAATACCAAAGTTCAAGGGACATTAGAGGAAATAAAGTATTAAGAACACGAAAGGATGGAAGAATCTATAAGGACTCAATAATCCGGGATAAAAACAGAAGTAATCTTTTCGAGATTTTGGAATTTCTCACATTATTAGTAAGAAGGTAAGGACGATTATAATATAAGCAGATCAACTGACAAGGATGATTCGTTTCATAATTAGTCAATATAACATCCTCTACAAAGCTTTATAAAGGAAGGAGATATGAAAACAAAAGAGTTCTAATCTGAGTCATGACAAACCAGGACAGGAGAATGGAGCAATAAAGAGGAACTAATAATGAGTTTCGGAGAAAAAGAGACCTTTGATGCTACAATCAAGAGGAACAATTCCAGATCTTGGAGGAACAATTAAAAAGTGACTCATGAAATGAGAAAGGCACAAGATAGACGAAAGAAATAAGACTGATCGAAAAAGAAGGACCCTAGGAGTTCCAAAATGGAAATCATGTGCGCTTAAGGATAGGAAGTAATTGCCATATGGTCTTCTGAGGAGTAATAAGACAAAGAAGGCAATGGGGATTATTGGAGAAATGTGATAGATCCCTATTTAATAAAGGGTTAGGGAATCAAGTTACGAAGATAAAAGTTAATGTTTTTTTTAAAGGAAATTTTTTTCCTTATGAGGAATACCCAATACTGACATTCATCCTGAAGAATTCAAAAGATAAGAAATGAGGAAATCGGGTAGAAGAAGAATCTTTTTCAAGTAACCTGAGGAGATACGAATGAAGCAAAACCCAAGTATTCTAGTTTGGTTGAAACCGCAATTAGGAATTTCCAAGTTTTGAGGACAAAACTTTCTTTAAGGGGGGTAGGTTGTAAACCCCCAAATTTTCGGAATCAGTTTAGCATAAAACCCTAAACCAGAAGTCAAATGGAACCCTAAAGGTCAACAAAACCCTAGTTTACCGTAACCGTTTAAATCCGGCATTGCCGTTTTCTTTGGCCCTGGAAAACGAAGTTGAGATAATTAGCTATAATAGTTCGTAATAACCATAGGTTTTATAAAAATATCAGTTTCGTGAATTTCGGGTGTCCTTTGAGACCGATCGGACACGGTTCTCTAAAAGCGTGTCCGGGAGCTCGGGATAGGAAAAATATTCCAAATACAGCGTTAGACTCATAAAAATATAAGTTTTCCAAAAATATCAGTTTCGTAATTTTTCGGTGAGTAAAAATAACAGATATCGCAATTATACGCGTATTTTCTTACTATCGGTACTTTATTAGTCATATCTATCTTACATTACACTATTCATTACTATTCTACACTATTCTTTTATCTCTACTTTTTCTTACACCTATTCTTACACACTCCATAACCTATAACCTTAACTTTTTACCTTTCCCATAACTTTATTTCACATCTACCTTACACATTACATCTTTCATTTAACAAAAGTCAAAAAAATAAATCACTCCCCCTCTAATTCACTACATGGGCGGCGTCCCTATGCCCCCTCTCCCCTCAATTTTGTTTCAATTTTCTTTTATTTTAATCACACAAAAATCTCTCCACATTTTCCTATAAATACCCCCCTCCTCTTTCACTTCATTCACACATTCACTACTCACAAGTTCTTACCAAAACTCTCCCAATTTCTCCTCTCAAAACTCTCTCAAAATACCATCCCAAAACTCTCTCAAAATATTTCTACAACAACTTCTACCAACAACTAAAACCCATAACCACATAACCATACCAAAGCCTCCTTTACGTAACCACCTTCTATTATTTTCTTCTTCTTCTTCATGTCATGTAACTTTACATGACCATCGTGTGAGTTTCCAAAGACTACAAGTTATGGAAACTATATTATGTTCATGTATTGTTCTTGTTCATGCCAATCCATTTATGTTGTTTTATTATTGTTAATATACTATTATCTATATATATATACATATTCTTTAGAGCATACAAGCTCACTTGCAATTTATTTATTTCATGCAAAGCAATTTATTTATTTATTCCATTGCAATTTATTTATTTATTTATTCCTTGTTGAATTAAGACTAGCCTCTAGTCTTAAACTTGTCATCATCAAGTCAAAACAAGTTTTTCTTTCTTACATTTTATTTTGTTTTGGGACTAGTCTACTTCTTAGTCCCGGGAGCCTTGAAAAAAGCTAAGACTCCAATACTTGACTTTATTATTTATGTTTTATGTTATTTTTTTACTATTATTCTCATAATCATGTTCATTTAGATTGTTGTCCAAAAATTTTAATTTCTAAAAATAATTAAACAAAATAAGAATTTTATCACTTAGAGATAAGTTTATGTAAAGTATAAAATCTATAAGATAACAAAACATAAACTCATTTCCTTTCAAGTTACAAAAAGAACTCACTAAAATTTTAGAAACTACTTTTACCTTAAAAAGCTACTTAAACCTTTATTACTCCACTTTGTTTTTCAAAAGAAAACATTTGTTGATACAAAAATGATTCTTTTTATAAAAAGATAAACAAGATGAATGGCTAAGGAATTTTTAAGTGAAGACTTTTACAAAAAAATAGGCAAAGAAAATCTATGGTTTGAAAACAAAAATAAAGTTATTTCTTTTCAAGTTACAAGAAGAAACCATTAAAATTTTAGAAACTACTTTACTATAAAAAGATTTCTTAAGTCACATATTGATCTACTTTTTTTTTTTATCAAGAAAATAAATTTCTTTGCATTGATGATTTTTATGAAAAACATAAGACATGAGGAAAGAATGAGAAATTTTCAAACGAAGATTTTTGTAAACAAATAGATAAAAGAAATTTGTACAAGAAAAATAAATAGGAAGAATAGTGTGTTTTCTAAAATAATGGAAACTAAGAAAATAGAAAATTTATTTTCAAAAAGTTACTTAGGAAAAATAATAAAACCAACGTAAAGCCTTTTTTTAGGAAACAAAAGGAAACAAGGTATTCATTTCAAAAAATCTACAAAAACAATTTTTGAAAATTATGTTCTTCCAACATTGTTTTACCTAAGAAAAATAATTGGACAACAAAACACTTGAGCATGCTTAAATATGAGTTATATAGTATAAAAAGAGAATTTTTCAAACTATATAGATAACTAAGTAGTTATCAAACAAATTTTGATTTCTTGAACCAAAGTTGTTTTGTGTGGAAAACTCGTGGTGAACTTTGTCGCCACTGTTTCGAGGCCTATATGAACTTGTTTGTTAAAAGTAATTTTGGAAATGGGTAGATCTTTTCGAGTAGGTAGAAACCGGTATATTATATGCGCAATTCCGAGTTAAAATGACCAAGTTATAGCCATTTTAAGTTGGAACATTCCTTTATACGAACTTTAACGTTCTTTTGACATTGTTTTGTCAAATTTCAAGGAAATCATCAAGGAATACTCATTGTGGGTATTTTCTTTGGCTAGGTGACCCCGAGGAAGGATTCCTTTACCCTGAGGATTATTACAATTAAGTAGAGTGTGTGAACACCTCATCCGCTTAGAGGAATAGACAACATGGCATCGTGAGTTTATTTCCATTAAATGCTATGCTTGTTGTGCTTGTAAATTAGTTGCATTAGAGTTAGGAGAAGATAAACCAATATGTATGTAAAATAATTCTTTGAAAGAATTTTTAAGAATATCGAAGCCGGAATTGTTTTAAAAGATTTTTTTAGTATAGTATTGATTTGTGTGAAATTCCTTGATCGCCTTAAATTTAAAAATAATTATGCTATGACTTTATAAATAAATGAATTTATGCATACCACGAAGTGAGTCACATTGCTTTTTGGGTTATTATCCTTAGGTAAGAAGGATAGTAAGCTCATGTTGAAAGCAACACTTGGCGGGAGATCCGAAAGCGATTGCTTGGCGGCTTAAGGGAATTGCTTGGCGGAAGATCCGAAAGCAAGGTCAATCAAGTAGATTCGGAATGCTTGGCGATGAGTGCTCGCAAGCTTAAAACTTTGGAAATTAAAACTACTTGTTTTGAGGATAAGTATCACCAAACCCCGAATGGAGGGCGCAAATCCATTCAACATATAGTTCCCGGAAAACTATATGCTTGTTTGCCCACATGGTTGTTGCATTACATTTGTTTGTTTAATCAACTTGTTTGAAATCTTATTACAAGAAGTTATTTATGGAAATAGTTCTCACTATGCCTATTGGCTTATATCCCGATAGATATCTTTTGCAGTTTCCTTACTTATGGTTAAGGCCACGTGGACCCTGCGGGGAGGTAATCTCTCCTGGATAATAGAAATTTAGATAAAGTGTAGCTTTAGCATTGATGTACTAATATTCATGTAACAGATTAGTGATAAAAGGGAAATGTCCCTGAGTTTGTAAAAACAGTGATATGAATGAATGATTATTATGATTCCTCTTTTCTTAATATGTTATTTATATCTTCTTAAGCTTCATAATTCCATACATGGTCCTCTAAATTTATGAAAGCGCGTCTTACACTTAATATAAAAGCTTTTGAGAATGGCTAATGTTGTCATACTTAAACTTTAATATTAAGTGTGGTGAACTGTCACGTTTAGGGTACCCTTTGGGGCGTGACAAAGTTCATATCTTGTTTAACAATGTTCAAATATTATTATTGTTGTTATATCGTTATGCTTTATTATTGCTTCTAACCTTACTTTTTATATATTATTAAGTATAATTATGTGTGTGTATATATATATATATATATATTCTTAGAGCCTATAAGCTCAATAACATAATCTTTTATTTATTTATGCCCTCATAATTCTTACAAAATTTTATTTATTTCATGCAATTTATTAAGACTAGTCATTATAGTCTTAGACTTGTCTATGTCAAAGTCCAGGAAATCTTGATACAAGCTAAGACTTCCTAATACTTAACCTTTACTTATGTGCTTATTTAATTTTTATGTTTTTGATCCTTTATGTAAATTATTTTTGTCATATTACATAACTACAAGTTCATATTCATGCATGATCATATTGTTATTGTCTTAATAAAATAAAAGGAGTTCCTTTATTTATAAAGAAAATAAGACTAAACTCTATATAAAAATAATTTTTATCACTTAGTAAAAATCCCCATTTAAAGCTTAAGATTTTGTTTCAACAACATTCTTTTCAAAAATTTAAATAAGATCATCATTTTTAGTATTGATATTATGCAAAGTTCTCCAACACTTAATTATGTGATTTCATACTCTCTCTTTTCAAAATACTAAAATAAATTTATTATTAAACCATAATGTTGATAATTCTTTGTTATGCAAACTTTTTTTAAAAACCTATTTACGAGATTATTACCAATACTTTAATAAACACTAAGAACAAAACAAATTTTTCAAGTCAAGTTAAGATCAACTCACTAGTTAAAATCCACTTAGAAATAAAATCGGTATACAAAATCTATTTTCTTTTTAAGAAGTTAAGAAAATATGAATAATAGCTATAATAAGTAGACACCTTCTTGTAACAACTAAAAATTTTAGTTATCTACTAACAATCCCCTAGGGGTCCATGTGTTAAAAATATACAAATTAAGAAATGAATATTATAAGCATAAAAGTTTAGAATAATTCATTCACTTAATTTTTCTTATATGCTAAAACTTGAAACATTTTTGTTATGCAACTTAGGATAATTTTTTTTTCATAACTACATAAAGGTTCATGTTGCGGAAAATAATTAGTTAAAGAAAGTTTAGCATGAAAATAAAATATTCATGAACTCAAAATAAATATGGAATCATGATTTTCTTTAATTAAGTTTCACATTTACAAAATCTAAGAATCAGAATTTTGTTTAAAGAGTCAAACTTAGGAAATTCTTTAAAAGGAAATACATTTGGGTTCTATGTCACAAATAGATAAAACCATGTTTTATAAAATAAATTATTTGTGAACAAATATAAGACCTTTAAGGATTTAAAATATATATATATATATATATATTGAGTTATGATTTTCTTGTTGCCAAGTCACCAATTTCTAAAATACCAATTTAATCACAAGTCAAAGGATGACCTTTCAAAAAACTCTATCTTTTACAAAGATTGTACAAAAATTTCATTTTTGAGACAACATCACTAGAATCATGCATATAATTTGAGTTTATATATATAGTAAAAAGATTTTTCAACTATATAAATAAACATGTGTTTGCTATGGAATTTTTATATGAAATATAATTTAGAAAATTTTCAATTGGAGGCTGGAATTTTCGTAACCAATCTATATCGACCGATTTTCGAACCCAAACAACTTTAAATGTTCTAAGTAATCTTGAAATAGATAGATCTTTTCAAGTAAGTAGAAAACTACATCTTATATGTAAAATTCCGAATTAAATGAACAAGTTATGACCATTTTAACCTGGGGTTTCACATAATCAAAATTTTGATGAAAATGACAAGATAGAATTAGAAAGTTTAAGTAGAACTTCTATGAAATACTCATTTCGGATATTTCTTTTATTTAGATGATGAGGAATACACCACTCCCCTTCCTAAGGATTAGTATGACTAAGAAGGTTACGACATGGATGAGTGAGTTTTTCCTCATTATTTCATTACTTTGCTTGTGCTTGTAGATAGTTGCACTAGATTTATAAATACAAAATAAAATAAATATGAATGGGGTTATGGGTTTATATGTATATTCTTTTATGTATATGTGACAATGGATGCTAAGCATATCAAAACCAACAAATGATTGTTTAAGTATATCATTAATATTACATGTTGTTATGTGTGTATGATGCTTGATCGCCTTTAAGTATACAATAACTATACTCGACTTTGATATAAAGTAAAAGGACACATATTGCATCCATTGAGTCACATGTCGAAAGCTGCTATTCCTACGTGAAGAATCAGGAAGGTCCGAGGCCAAGAGAACCTACGACCATGCTTATTCTTGGGGAACTAAGGCATATTGAGGATACATCTCAAGGATAAGCCACACTAATCGATCACTGAGGGTAGGGTGCGCTCGAGGACTAGCAGTGACGATCATGAAGACCTTAAAATACCATTCTCTGACCCTTGATATGGAGGGCGTAAATCCGTTTTGTGTATGGTTTTTAGATACTCATACATAATTGTTTGTATCATGTGATTATTGCATAGCATATGCATGAGAATTAATAAATTTGTTTGAACTTACAATGCGAATAAAAGAGAATATCTCACTAAGCTCCTTATAAGCTTACACCCCCATAGGTTTTATTGCTTGAGACTTCATTCAAGGGTCAAAATATTAAGGAAATCTATCACATCCTAGGAGTACCCTAAACATGGCAATCCACCTAGGAATGACTTACCTAGTCACACAAAGGCTTTCATATCGTGCACAAGGCATACAATACATTAGAGGGAACGTGCCAGAGTAGTGTAATTCACTTTGATAACAAATAAGAAACAAGACAAGAGGAATACTTAACGTAAAACATAAGCAAGGTTAGTTACAATTTTTAGGGGCATACCCCCGCTAATGACTTTAGGACTATACAAATACACTTCATAGAAATCTCCAAACAATAACATATCATATATAACTCACAAAAGAAATTACATTAAAGTAAATCCACCATATGGTTTCACTCCTTCCACAAGAGCTTCAAAGGTTTGCCCATGATTTCCTTAATATTACAATCCTCAAACGTAATGGCAACATACTTGTTTCAACAATACCCTATAGGGGTATAAGTTTACAACGAGCTTAGTGAGTTATTTCTTTTTATTTGCATCGTGATTTTAAACAAGTTTATTAATCTTAATGCATATACTATGCATACTATGCAACAATCATATGATTACACAAATATATATGGTTATCCGGAAACCATATATAGAACGGATTTACCCCTCCATATTGAATGTTGGAGAATTTAGGTACAAAGGTCCTTGCTATCTTCACTACTAGTCACCAAGCACTCTGCTCTCAGCGATCAATTAGCATGGCTCATCCTTGGGATGTATCCCCGATACGTCTTAGTTTCCTAAGAATGAGCTTGACCTCTAGCCCTTCCGATTCCTCACGTAGGAGTAACAATTCTTATGATGTGACTCGACAGAAGCAATGCGTGTCCATTTAATTTATATCAAAGCCGAATATAATTATGGTAAACTTAAAGGTGATTAAAAAATCATCATACACACATAACTAACATATAATATTAACGATATACTTAAATAATAATTTATGGATTCTGATATGCTTAGCATCTATTGTCACACATATATAAAGGCATATACAAATAAATCCATGCCCTATACATATTTATTTTATCTTATATCTGTAAACCCCCAAAGTTTTATATTTGGTTTTAGCTTAAACCCTAATTAGAAGGTTAACCGAAAACCCTAAAAGTTAACAAAACCCTACTTAGACGTAACAATTTAAGTCTAGCAATCCCGTGTTCGTAACCCTAAGAGAGTAAGTAAGAGATTAGTGTGTAGAATAGTTCATAATGATAAAAGAAAACTTAAGAATATCATATTAGTAAAACCGCAATCTGTTTTGGACCTGAACGGATACAGTTTTCGAAAGACGTGTCTTGAGGCTCTAAATAGTAAAAATATTCCGAATATACCGTTAGACTCATAAAAATATAAGATTTTCAAAAATATCAGTTTTATAATTTTTCGGTAACTAAAAATATCAGATATCGCATTTATACACTATTTTCTTACTATTAGTACTTTAGTAGTCACATCTACTTTATATTACACTATTCATTACTATTCTACACTATTCATCTATCTCTATTTTTTCTACTACCTATTCTTGCACTCTACATACCTATTTTCCTTACCTTTTATCTTTCCCATAACTTTATATCACATCTACCTTAAATATTATTACATTTAATTAACAAAAATACAAAAAAATCACATCTCTCCCTCTCTCCCTCTATGTGGCTGGCGCCTGCCTGTAAACCCTTGAAATTTTCATAATTCATAGAAAATAATCCTAGAAGTCTAATATCAAAATTGAAATCCCGAAAATCAACCCAAGTTAAAACCAAATCCTAAATTAGGTCAAACACGAAAATTCTTAGTCTTGAGAAAATGAGGACCCTTGAAATAAAATATAAAATCCAACTATCGGTTGAATTAATATTCGTATGCCAATCAAATCATCTACCCGATTCCTAAAACGCAAATCAAAACGATATATTCAAATAACGCTCGACAACGAAATGCTAAGATCTTAAAACCCTCGGTGGATTTTTGGAAACAAAAATTTCAATTTTCACCAAAAGTCAAACTGAGTCAACTCATAACCCTAGACTCGGTTAAACAATCTCGAAAATTGAAAACTATTAAATAATCACAAATAGATAAGATAAACCATAGATATCGAGCTAAAAATATAAAACGGACAAAACTCCAAAATTATATGATCTTACGAATAACTCAACAAAACCGGAAGTCAAACCAGAACCCTAAAAGTCAACAAAGCTTATAACAAACCCTAGTGTTTAAGATCCGATAAGCCCACGCTCTTAAACCCTAAACAACGAAATGAAAATAATTATTGATAATAGTTTGTAATAAAATAGGAAAGCTTAAAAATATCAGATTCGCAAATTTCTAGTATCCTTCGGATCCAAACGGGATCAGTTTTCAAAAATCGTACCCCGGTACACCGGATGGCAAAAATATTCCGTAAATACCAATAGACTCGTAAAAATATAAGGTTTTAAAAAATAACAGTTTTAGAATTTTTCAGTAGCTAAAAATTACAGATATCGCATTTATATGCGTATTTTTATTACTACCGGTATTTTAATTGTCTAGTTTACTATTTATAGTACTTTTCTACTATTCATTACTATTTCTCTATCTCTGATTTTTCTTACTACCTATTCTTACACCTACATACATATTTCTTACAATTTTCTTTTCCCATAAAAGTTCTACACCACATATTACTAAACTTCTCTCACACTTTTCTTCTAAAATTAATTTTTTGATCAAATTTCCTCCTCTTGCATGAAGTTGCCGTCCACCCCATTCTCTCTCTTCATCCTCATTTTTTTTTTTTCAATTAATTTAATTACATCTAATTTTCACTCCAAAATTCTATAAATACCCCATTCCTCTTTCATTCTTTCACACAATTCATTCTACCACCAAAACTCTCTCAAGTGCACTACACAAACACTCTCCACAAAATTTTCCTCTACCAAAATTCTCTTTCACCAAATACTCACAAAATTTCTCTCTACAACTAACATTTCTCAATAACCACATAACCATATATTCACTACCATCTTCAAACCACATAAACACTTTAGGTAAAGATTTCTTCTAATCATTTATTTACTCATGTCATGTAACTTAACATGACTATGGTGTTATTTTGAAACTTATATGAGTAGTAAAAGCAACAACATGTTCATGTTTTGTTCTTGTACATGAATTTCCTATTTTATTATGTTATGTTGATTTTATTATTGTTATAATGCTAATTCCTTATTCATATCTAACTAAATATATTTATGTATTTATATATAATCTTTAGAGCATATAAGCTAACTTGTTATTTATTTAATTTCATGCTATTTCTTTAAGACTAGTCTTTCTAGTCTTAGACTTGTCCATATCAAGTCAAAACAATCTTTTCTTTATTTTCTTTATTGTTTTTGGGACTAGTCTATTCTTAGTCTCGGGATGCCTTGATGAAGCTAAGGCTCCCAATACTTGATCAGGATACCTTGATGAAGCTAAGGTTCCCAATACTTGATATTTTTATTATCTTGCTTATTATTATTTGTTTCTAGTATTTTCTCATGTTCTTATTATTTTTCATGCTCATAATATTTGCATCTACATAATGATATTGTCTCAACTAATTTAAAAAGTAGAATTTTACTTTATTAAAGGAACTTAACAACTAAATATTCTATTATGTGACTTGTCACAAATTAATGAAGTTATTATCAACAACATAGAAATAGAGTAATACAAGTTTTCCCAAGTTTTTCTCAAACAACGAAGATAGCTTTACAAAAGAAACATAAGAAATGAATACTTTCTTTGTACATTATGGCAACCTAAGTTTTAGTAAAATAATTTGTTAATATTTAAAGTTTTCACAAAAAGCTTAAGAATAAACTCTTTTGAACTCCATAACAAAACTAAGAAACAAACTAGTTTTCAAAGTAAGATGAATTCAACCCATAAAGTTATAACCCACTTAGGAAAATAATGATTTTCAAGTTTCTAAAGAAGAAACTTATTTTCAAAGAATATAAATAAGATAAGATTAAAAACAAAGGATTTTATCAATAAAGAAGATTCTTTTCAAAGGAAATAAAAGAACAAGTTTTTAGGAAACAAAAACTTATATTTTAAATAATAAATATAAGAAGACAAGATCCATTTTCTAAAAACATTCTAAATATAACTTTATAAAAGGTTTTCAATAACTTAATACACTTTTGATAACTTTAGTCTTTTATCAATAGAAGAAAAATTTATGAAAGATTAAGGTTAAAAAAAATTTACTTGTTTTAGAAAAAGGAATGAAGAAAATAAAATAAAAATATACTCATTTATAATAACCTATGAAGATATAAAATTTCTTCAAAATACTTGAAAAGAAATTTATCAAAGTTAAGTTTTAACACTTTAAAAAGAATTGTTTTATAAAATAAATTGTTGAGACACTACCATTAAAATTTTTGTATATGGAGTGAGCTTATTTATATACTCAAAGGATTTATCAATTATATATATATATACATATATATATGTATTTACTAAAGGATTTTTTGAATGAAGTTGAGTAAGGAAATGGTTTTGTAAAATCTAGAAATTTTCGTTTTAAATTTGCACCCAACATTTTTGGAACCCAAATGACCTTATATGACAAATATAACCTTAGAAATGGATATATCTTTTCGAATAGGTAGAAAACGGTATATTATATGCGAAATTCTGAGTTAAAATGAGCAAGTTATGGCCATTTTAAATTGGAATTTCATTTTATACGAATTTGACAAACATAGTGAAATAGAATTAGAAAGTTTAAGTAGAATTTCCATGAAATACTCATCCCGAGTATTTCTTTTGTCTAGGTGATGACGGATACGAGAATATCCTACCCAAGGATTACTACGACTAAAAAGATTACGAAATGGACGAGTGAGTTATTCCTCTTAATTTCGTTACCGTGCTTGTGCTTGTAAAATAGTAGCACTAGTATACTAAGAAAAGATAAAAATTGATATATATTTGGGGAGTTTGGGGTTGTGTATGTATATGTGATTCTATGTTTATACGTGAAATAAGAATTAAGAATTAAGAATATCGCAACTTCAAACTGCCTGTTTAAGTATTTTTTTTGTTTACTTACTTGTATGACTGCTTATTATTTGCTAAATTGATTGATCACCCCTTAATAAACCTTAATAAGGTTTGGCTTAAGAAAAATAAAACGTTCACGCATAGCATCCATCGAGTCATATTTATTTCGAAAGGCTGCTACTCCTACATGTAGAGTTGGATTGGCTGTTATCGTGCTGTGACATGGGCCATGTTCCTTCCTAGAGAATCCAAATCGCTAGGAGAATGCGACTCTAGGTTTGGAGCCGAGCCAACCAAACGCTTTGGGTGGGGACCTGGAGACTAGCAGTAGAAGATGGAGGATCTTCATCACCGATTCCCTAACCTTCGATACGGAGGGGTAAATCCGTTCTATATATGGTTTTCGGATAACTATATATATATTTGCTTAATCACGTGATTGTTGCATTGTACGCATAGCATATGTGTGAAAATTTAAATGAACTTGTTTGAAAACATGGTGCGAATGAAAAGGAATATCTCACTAAGCTAGTTGTAGCTTATACCCCTATAGATTTTGTTGAAACAGATATACCTGTATCTTAAATTGAGGATCATGACATTAAGGAAGTCATGAAAGGATGTTTAGCTTCTATGAAGGAAATGGAAATATAAGATGAAGTAATTTTGTAAGGTTCTTTATATGTAATGAATTCTATGTTAGTATTTTGGAGATTCTAAGATGTATATTTATTTGAAGATAATAGAGGAACATGCCCCTAAGAATTGTAATTTAATATGTTTATGTTTTATGATAAGTATTCCCTTTGCCTTGTTACTTATTTAATATCAATATAAATTGCGTTACTCCGATGCGTTCCCTTGGTTGTGAGGTACACCTTGCACAGGATATGGAAGCCTTTGCGTGACTGAGGTAGTCATTCTTAGGCTTTAATATTGTATACGGCGGACTACCACGTTTAAGGTATCCCTCGGGGTGGGATACCCCCTTTACTCTCTCTTTCTTTTTTTTTTACAATTTTTCTTTAATTAAATCACTCAAAATCTCTACTCATTTTCCTATAAATACCCCTTCCTCTTTCATTTCTTTCACACTTCATCTACCCACAAATTCACTACTAAAACTCTCCTTTCTCTTCTCAAAAGCCTCTCCAAATACTCTCCCAAAATACTCCTAAACTTTCTTCTACATACACAAAATCCATTCACACATACTACTCCATATTCTCTTTAGGTAAAATCTTCTTTCCATATTTCTTTCTACCATGTCATGCAACCTTACATGACTATGGTGTGAGTTTCATAAACTTATTGTTATGGAACCCACACTATGTTCATGTATTATTCTTGTTCATGAATATTCATTTCTATATTTTTATTATTGTTATTATGTTTTGTACATATTATTGTTGTTATTATGCTAACATCTTATCCATGTCTAATTAAATATATTTATGTATATATATATATATATATTCTTTAGAGTATAGAAACTCATTCGTTATTTATTTATTTTTCATGCAATGCAATTTATTTACTTTTATTGTAATTTATTTACTTTCATGCTATCTTAAGACTAGTCTTTCTAGTCTTAAACTTATCATCATCAAGTCAAAAGAATTTTTCTTTTCTTTTCGAGACTAGTCCATTTCTTAGTCCGAGAACCTTGATTCAAAGCTAAGACTCTCAATACTTAACTTATATAATTTTTCTTTTTTTTTTTGTTATAATTTTGCTTGTTATTATTCTCATATTCATACAAAATTAAGGTTGTTGTCTAAACCGTCGAAGTTTAAGCTATACTTTTTACCAAAGAGATTTTTGTCACCAAAAGAGAGTTTTAAAAGAAATTTAGAATTTTCAAATTAATGAAAGGAGTCTATTTTCTAAAAGCTTTAGGAAAAACTCATTATGATTTTGGAAATATCATTATTTTAAAAGGCTTTTTTTCAAAAAAAAAAAAACTTTAGATGTAATAGAGTCATTTTCTAAAAATAAGGAAGATGATTTCTTATTATAAAAATGTTTTCCTTAAAAACATAATATAAAAAGAAAATATGAATTTTCAAATTAAGATGTAAAAATAATAGTCGAAGGAAATACATAGAAAACTAAAAGGAAAAGTGACACTAGTGTTAGAAGTTTCAAAAAGAAAAATAGAAATTAATTTTTAAAGAAAATTCATCAAAGAAAATAGTAAGATAAACATAAAACACTCTTTGAAAACAAAAAGGATCAAAAGCTTCATTTTTTTGAAAGTCTACAAAAGGATTTCTTGTAAATTATGATTTTTTTAAACTTCTAACTAACATTGTTTTTACTAAAGAATTTTGTTTGAAGAACAACTCCTTGAACATGTATGAAATATGAGCTATACATCTATAAAAAGGAATTTATCAACTATATAGATAACTAAGTATTTATCAAAGCAATTTTTGATGATTGAAACAAATGCTTGGGATGGGAAATTTCGTGGTGAATCTGATCGCCATTATTTTTAAGCTCAAATGACTTAGTTTGATGAAAATAGTTTTAGAAATAGCTAGATCTTTTCGAATAGGTAGAAAATGGTATATTATATGTGCAATTTTAAGTTAAAATGACCAAGATATAACCATTTTAAATTGGAATTGTCTTCTATACGAATTTTGACGTTCTTATGATATAGTTTTGTCAAATTACAAGAGGGTTATCAAGGAATACTCATTATGGGTATTTTTCTTGAATAGGTGACCCCAAGGAAGAATATCTATATCTCGAAGATTACTTTGACTAAGTGGATTGATCGATCGACTCTTCCATTTAGAAGAAGTATCGCCATGGCAACATGAGTTTATTTCCTTAAATTGAGTACTTGATTGTGCTTGTAGTATAAATGCATTAGAATTAAGGAAAGACAATATGCTATATATGTAAATTTGCATGAAGGGGCATTAAGAATATCGATGCAGGAATTGATTGTAAAGAATTGCATCTCTTAGTATGGAATTTGGTATATCTAAAATTCTGTGATCACCTTAAAATTGACCATAATGATGCTATGATATCTTAAATAAATTGATTCATGCATACCACAAAGTGATTCACATTGCACGGGGTTATTATCCTTGGGTGAAAAGGATAGTAACACGGTCAAAAGCAATGCTTGGCGGCAATGATCAAAAGCAATTACTTAGCGATATGGAATTAAACCAATGTTTCGTGGTAATCCGAAAGCATGGCTCAACCCAAGTAAACTTAATATGCTAGGCAATAGTGATTCAAAGCATAACTCAACTAAGGTTGACTCGTTTTGAGATTTCTTATCACCAAATCTCGAATGGATAGCGTAAATCCATTCAACATATAGTTCTTGGAAAACTATATGCTTTGCTTACTCACGTGTTTGTTGCATTTCACTTGATTGCTTAAATAACTTGTTTGAATTTTGTTACCCAGGTATATACTTAAGGAAATAATTCTCACTAAGCCTATTAACTTATACACCTATAGATATCTTTTGCAGTTTAACTATTTGTGGTTGAAGCCACGGGGACCTTGCAGTCAGGTATTTTCCTTTTTGATTAAAGAATTTTAGATGAAGTTTAGCATTAATTTAGATGTAGACTTCATAGAAAATTTCTTGTATTAGAATCTAGGATATTTTGACAGGGAATTCCCCTAACGATTATAAGACAATTATTATGAATAAATGAATATTATGATTTCTATTTCTTAATTTGTTATTGTATCTTCTTAAGCTTCATATTTCAAAGTATGGTCCTCTAAATATTGTAAGAGTACGCTTTACACCTACTATCGAAGCTTATGGAATGACTAAGATTGTCATACTTAAGCTTTAATATTAAGTGTGGCGGACTGTTACGCTTAGGGTACCCTTTGGGGCATGGCAATATCTATAGATCTAGTGCAACTATCTATAAGCACAAGCAAGGTAAAGAAATTTAGAGGGAAAACTTACTCGTCCATATCACAGTCTTCTTAGTCATAGTAATCCTTAGGAAGGAAAATCCGATATTCTTCAATACCTAGACAAAAGAAACACGTGAGATGAGTATTTCATAGAAGTTCTACTTAAATTTTATAATTTTATTTGGTTATTTTCATCAAAATTCAGATTATATGAAATCTTAACTTAAAATGGTCATAACTTGCTCATTTTAACTCAAAATTTTGCATATAAGATGTCGTTTTCTACCTACTCGAAAAGATCTATCTACTTCTAAGGTAATTTTGAATATTTGAATTCATTTGGGTTCGAAAATGGGTCAGTATAGATCTAGTATGAAAATTCCAATCTAAAGTTATTTTTGGGCAGGCTCAAATCAATGGTTCGGTCCATTCAAGGTGAGGCAAGTCCATCCATTTGGGACTATTAAGCTTGAACATCCAGAAAAAAAGGAGTATTCAAAGTAAATGGACAGTTACTCAAGCTTTACTTAGGAGGCAACAAAGATTTGGAGAATTGCAAGGAGCTCAAACTCCTCTCCATTACAACCTAGACTCAATCCATCTCATAAGTTGCTCTATTGACACTAAAATACAATGCTTCATGGGAGGTAACCCATTTCTAATTTCTCACATTTGCTATTCCTTTTGCTTTTTATTAGTTTAGCAATGTTTAGAGTGAGTAATTTTTTTTATTATGCTTAAAATTGTAGGAAGGTTGCGTTGGAGATCATACTGAATGTCAATGGAAGGAAAACTTGCAAAAATTTCGAGAGTTAAACTCAAACAGGGCTGTTGAAGGGCTATTTCACTTTGTAGAGATCATAATATTTGAAAGAAGCTTCAAACATTGATGCATATGGAGCTATTTAGAGGCCCATTTCACTTTCTATTCAAGAACTTGAGGGACCGATATGCCAGATAAGGTCCCATACGACCCATATCAAAGGCCGTTTACACTTAAGGAGAATCTACTTTGAACTCAGTAAGCTATATACCCCTCCATAGGGAGATGTATCAAGGGGCGTTTTAGTTAGGAACCCTTTTATGTATATTCTGGAAAGTGAAACACCTTTCCATATGGGGGTGAATTGAGAATTGTTTGAGCCTAAAAAACTCAGCGAAAATACATAGTAGGTCTATAAACCCTTAAAGTTTTATGATCGGTTAAGCTTAAACCATAATCGAAAGGTCAACCGGAAACCCCAAAGTCAACAAAAGCCTAGTTAGACGTAACAGTTTAAGTTCGGTAATCCCGTGTTCGCTACCCTTAGTGAGTAAGTAAGAGATTAGTATGTAAAATAGTTCGTAATAACATAAGAAAGTTTAAAAATAACAGTTTAGTAAAACCACAATCTGTTTTGGACTCTAGCAGATATAATTCTTGAAAAACGTGCCCCGAGGTTCGGAATAGTAAAAATATTCCGAATATACCATTAGACTCGTAAAAATATAAGGTTTTCAAAAATATCAGTTTTATAATTTTTTGATAAGTAAAAATATCAGATATCACATTTATATGCATATTTTCCTACTACCGGTACTTTATTAGTCATATCTACTTTACATTACACTATTCATTACTATTCTATACTATTCATTTATCTCTACTTTTTCTAACACCTACTCTTACACTTTATACACCTATTATCTTTATTTTTTACCTTTCTCATAACTTTATATCACATCTACCTTACTTATTATTACATTTAATTAACAAAAATAGAAAAAAAAAGAACAAAAAAACAAAACTCTCTCCCCTCTCTCTCACCAAGGCCGATACCGCGCCCCCCCCCCCCCCCTCTTCTCTCTCTCTCAAAATTTTCTCAATTTTTCTTTATTTAAATCACTCAAAATTCACTCCTCATTTTCCTATAAATGCCCCTCTCCTCTTTCACTTCACTCAACATTTACTACCCACAAATTCACTATCAAAACTCTCTAAATTTATCATCTCAAAACTCTCTCCACATACACTCTCAAAACTCTCCCAAAATACTCTCAAACCCCTTCTACGTATACAAAACCCATTCACACATAATACTCCAAAATCCTCTTTAGGTAAAATTTTCTTTATATATTTCTTCCTACCATGTCATGTAACTTTACATGATCATAGTGTGAGTTTCCTAAAACTTAATGTTATGAAAGCTACACTATGTTCATGTATTGTTCTTGTTCATGAATATCTATTTATATATTTATGTTGTTATTTTTACTTTGCTCATATTATTGTTGTTATTATATCTAACCAAGTATAATTATGTGTGTATATATATATATATATATATTCTTTAGAGCATATAAGCTTACTTGCAATTTATTTACTTTCATGCAAAGCAATTTATTTACTTCTTTCTTTGCAATTTATTTATTTCATGCTGTTTTAAAACTAGTATCTAGTCTGAGACTTGTTCTTATCAAGTCAAAACAATTTTCTCTCTTTTATTATCTTTTCTTATAAGGACTAGTCTATTTCTTAGTTCCGGGAATCTTGAGAAAGCTAAAACTCTCAATACTTGACTTTACTTGTTATTCATTATATTATATTTGCTTACTATTATTCTCATGATCATGTACATAAAGATTGTTGTCTAAACTTTAAAACCTCAAATATGCTTTTTGCAAAAATGAGATTTTATCACCTAAGAATGGTTCCATATGAAATTTAGAATTTATGATTTAATAAAAGTAAATCTATTCTTTTCAAAACTTTAGGAAGAACTCACTATAATTTTGAAGTTACCTTTGTTTTGAAAAGTTTTTTTAAAATCATTTCTATATTAAATTGTTTTCCAAATGAAGATGACTTTTGATACTAAAATGTTTTCCATAAAAACATAATATAAAGGAAATCCCATAAAAAGGGAAATGAGAGTTTTCAAACCAAGATTTTCCAAGTAATGATCAAAGAAAAATTGTATAGAAAACTAATAGGAAAAGGTGACACTAATATTGAAAGTTTCGAAAAGGAAAATAGAGAAGTTTATTTTTATTAAGGAAAATAGTAAGATAAACATAAAATAATTCTTTGAAAACAAAAGAATCAAAATATTCATTTTAAGGGATTTACAAAATGGATTTCTTGTAAATTATGGTTTTCTAAACTTCTAACTAACATTGTTTTACTAAAGAATTTTAGTTGGACAACAAATACTCGAGCATGGATGAAATATAAGCTATATATCAATAAAAAGAAATTTCTTAACTATATAGATAACTAAGTATTTATCAAAGCAATTTTTGGATGATTTAATGTTTGAAACAAATGCTTTTAGAATGGGAAAATTTGTGGTGAATCTGATCGCCACTGTTTCAGAGCCTAAATGACCTATTTTGATGAAAATAATTTTAGAAATGGATAGATATTTTTGAATAGGCAGAAATCGGTATATTATATGCACAATTCTGAGTTAAAATGACCAAGTTATGACCAATATAAATTGGAATTATCTTCTATGCGAATTTTGACGTTCTTATGACATAGTTTTATTAAATTTCAAAAAAGTTATCAATAAATACTTATTTCGGGTATTTTTCTTAACTAGGTGATCCTGAGGAAGAATACCCATATCCCAAGGATTATTTCGACTAAGTAGATTGTTTGATCGACTCATCCATTTAGAAGAAGTATCGCCATGGTAACATGAGTTTATTTCCTTAAATACATTACTTGATTGTGCTTGTAGTTTAGTCGTACTAGAATTAAGAAAAGAAAATTTGATATGTATGTAAAAATTATTAAAAGAATTCTAAGAATATCGAGGCGGGAATTGATTGTAAGTAATCGTTTGTTTTAGTATAGAACTTGCTATATATGAGATTCTATGATCACCTTAAAATTGAGAATAATGATGCTATGATATCTTAAATAAGTTGATTCATGCATACCACGAAGTAAGTCACATTGCATGGGGTTATTATCCTTGGATGAAAAGGACAGTAGCAGGGTCGCAAGCAACACTTGGCGGCTATGATCGAAAGCGATTGCTTGGTGACATGGAATTAAACCAACGCTTGGCGGTAAACCGGAAGCATGGCTCAACCCGAGTAGATTTAATATGCTTGGCAGTAGTGATCGAAAGTATAACTTAATTAAAACTACTCGTTTTGAGATTACTTATCACAAACCTCGAATGAAGGCCATAAATGCATTCAACATATAGTTTCCGGAAAACTATATGCCTTGGTTGCTCATGTGTATGTTGCATTTCACTTGAATGTTTAAATAACTTGTTTGAGTTTTGATACATAAGAATTTACTTATGGAAATAATTCTCACTAAGCCTATTAGCTTATACCTCTATAGATATCTTTTGTAGTTTAACTATTTGTGGTTTAACTATTTGTGGTTGAGGCCACGTGGACTCTATAGCCAGATATTTTCTTCTTTTTGGTTAAGGAATTTTTAGAAGAAGTTTAACATTAATTTGGATGTAGATTTCATAAAAAATTTCTTATAATAGATTATAGTTATTTTGGCGGGGGAATGCCCCTAAGACTTGTAAGACAATTATTATAAATGAATATTATTATGAATTCCCTTTTCTTAATTTGTTGTTGTATCTTCATAGACTTCATAATTCAAAGTACGATTCTTTAAATTTGTGAGAGCACGCCTTACACTTAATGCCAAAGCTTCTAGGATGATTAGGGTTGTCATACTTAAGCTTTAATATTAAGTATGGTGGATTGTTACGTTTAGAGTACCCTTTGAGATGTGACAAAGTCATACAGTCCCCCAAATGGGCCATGTCCGGGGGCGTTTGGGCACACGATATATAAATAATGCCCATTTCTTGCCTTTTCCTTCTACTCTTTTTTTTTTCTTCTCACTACCTTCACGCACCTCCCTATTTTTTCTGTATCTTGCCAAATCCCTCTACACACACACGAATCACACCACACAAGCTAACACTACAAATCATTCTCTCTGAGGATCATCTTAGTTATGTCTCTCTCCTCTCTCTACTCGATTTGCACTTTAAAAACGCTCCTTGGTTGGCATTAGATCTTGGGGTTTGTTCATACTTTTGACTTGCTTTTGTGATTAGATGTTTGGGACTATTCTTGCTTCAATATGTGATGCTTAGTCTTGGATTATTTCTTGGCTTTACCCTATATGGCTGTTATTATGTAAATTCTTACTTGGGCAAGTGAGGGTTTGTTTTAACATGACAAACATCCTAGAGATTGAACTTGGTCTATAATGTTGGCTTGATTTTGTTTTGCACTACTTGTTGAAGTCCCATTTCTTGCTTCGCATTCACTTTTGCCATCACATTCCATGTCACATTACACTTAAAATTGATGTAGGTCACTATTCTCTTGCTGATGTGGTAGAGCTATTTTGTCCAGACTAGACATTGTTGCAAATGATGAAGGTGCATATATGTGCTGCTGTGTTAATCATAGACTTGAAGTGGGTCAGTTGTTGTTGAGTGAAATTAAGTTGTTTTGTTATTGGAAATGCATACCTCTACTCTGGTTGCATTTGTTTTATGCTATGTTGGGTTTTTGGAATTGTAGTGTCTATGTTGATCCTATTATGCCTTACATGGAATATGATGCTTATGAAGGAGTATATCAAGTACGAAGATGTTGAATTGGTCAAAACATTGTTGTGAAGAAGTTGTGATTTGATTAGAACTTTCCATTATGTTGAATGTCAACTCCTTGTCTATAATCATTAGAAGTACATCTCTTTTATAATGCTCTGATTGCAATAGTTCGATCTTTAGATTACATAGAAAAAGCACAGACTGACCAAGCATAGCTCATGCACATGTCCTCTACCCTTTGAACTTAATGATATTTTTTAACATGAGTTTTCTAGTCCATAAGGATTGTGAATTTTGCTTTTGCATATGGGTACAAAGAGAATGGCACAAAAGAAGCGCCCACGGTCCTTAGATGACGGTCCTTAGATGCAAGGTCTAGTGGTTCCTCCAGACTATCCCCAAGCTTACTTGATGAGCACCATCATAGATTTCATGAGCTAGTCAATAAAAAAAATCTTCATGTCTAATGCTTGCCTAGATTGAGACATCATCAAGAAATATGGACAAGCCGGCGATTTTAAGCGATTAGTCACTGATAAAGCTTGGGAGAACCTGTTTCTCATTAGTGACAACAATTATCGAGGTGTTACTTTGGAGGTCCTGTCATCTTTTAAGATATTGTACTTGTTGATTAATGGACTGAACAATGAAGTTTCCTTTTGTGCTTTCGGCTAGTACTATCACATTCCAATGAGACAATTTTGTGAGTTTATAGGTCTTTATACTGAGGAATTTATGTAAACAGATACCCTCCAAAACCTTCCCTGCACATGGCCACGTGGGTTCAATCAAGCTAAATTTGAAAGTCTATTTTCCACAGTTGGCTATATGATTCATCTGAGTCCATAGACACTCATTTAAAGAGAACAAGAAATTGTATTCTACATTGGCTGTTAATTTACTCTTTGGATGGTCGAATTCACAACACAGGTGTGGTTAGCCAAATTGATCTCCTTCCAATGATGATCATGATTATGAATATAGAAATTAATGTGGGAGCTCAATTAGCCTTTACCATTAGACACGAAGCTTAGATGTCTAATCATGAAGTTCTTTGTGGTGCATATACCACACGAATCTTGAGGAATAGAGGCATCTTCCCTACCAATGAACCCACTAATATGGTTGCGTCGTCTTGTTCTTTGATTGAGATTACTCTTATTTAATGGGGCATCCTCGAAGCCCCTACTTAGCGTGACTGTAAACCCCTTAATTTTGCATAACCAGATTTTAATAATTGACAATAATATGATATAAAATCTTTAAGAAGCTTAAGAAAAGTCACAAAAATCACTCTTGAGTTGTTGCGATTTAAAATATACATAACTTAATTATAGTTTAAGGAATTATAACCATTATCAACAAAACTTCCCCTAACCTTTTTGTGATCAATGAGTGATGATATATCAAAGAACTAATTAAGGCTCTAGTAAACTAAAACGAAAAAATATAAATAAATAAAATATATATATCAATCAATTTCAAAAAGTAATTAGAAAAACAATAAATATACGTAAAAAATTCTCAAATAAGGAATATCGTAAGTTAATCACTAAGCAAAACCTTAACTTCAATAAATAAAAATAAATACATCTCTAGATTTATCAAACACATAGAATCAAATAATGTCTAATGAGTAAATTTTCAAAACAATCGCAAATAAATATTTTCTTATGAACTTATAATTAAAAATGATCATCACCTCTTATAGAAACTAATAAAACTACCTCCTTGAGTAAATAAAAACTCTTAAAAGTCACTGAAATCATGTAAATAATTTATTACATATGGAAATATTCAAAATATAACACAAGTAATTACAATAAAATACAAAAGCTCTAAAATTGATATCCATAAAATATTTTCCTTTACCACTTTAATCATGTGCTTATTTTGAGCACTTGATACAAACTATTACTACAATTTACAATAGTAACAGTAGTAGTTTTAATAGCAACAAAAGTATACTATAATTAACAATATACGTAGTAGTAGTAGTAGTAGTAGTAGTAGTAGTAGTAGTATACTTGATTCACATATTAAAACAATTTTCATAAGTTAACCATATTAATTATTATATTACTAATATTACATTAATCATGATAACTTATCAACTTGTAACAATGCTATATGATTCTTATCCAACATTGTAATTGTGATAAGTACCTTTATAGTTTAATAATTATAGTAATGGTTTATACATAATCATAATATCAATATAACCTATAACATAGCAAGACCCTAAGGCTAATTAAGAAAACTTACAATTATTGGCACGAATGACGTATTTAACAAATTGTTTGATACGAAAAATACAATATCAAGATAATTATAATAGAAAACATGCAAACCAAGAAGTATAATAATACTATATTAATTAAAACCATACTAGAAAATTAATTGGAATTTTAGTAAAATATATAAAACACAACGTGAACCTCGAATTTTGAATCAGAACTAAGATCCTAAACTGTATCAAATTAGACCAAAATCTTAGAAACTTTAGATCAAATTAAATAAATCTTATAACCTTGCAATGCCATATAAATTAAATTAAACTTGGATTTCCAAAAATTTGCAACCTTATGAACCATAAATGGGATTAGATGAAGCTTCAATAACCCTGAGATATCAAATGAATTAAATAAAGCCTGGAACCTTAAAAGTAAATAGTATGGAAAAAACATATCACCAACAAAAGGATCTAATAGCTTAATCAATCCAAAAACCTTACACTAAATAATTCATCTATTTGAGCTCTAACATGAAAATCGATGCAGTACATCAAAATAATATCTATTAATAAAATAATAAGAAATAATTTCCTATCCCAAAATTTTATGGTGATCTTATAAGTAAAACCTTAGACTCAAAACAGAATCGGAATCCTAAAGTCAAATCGAGTCAACCGTAAACCTTATAAAAACCAAACTCAATCGGATAACTTTCAAAATTATAAAATAATGAATTAATTAAAAAAATATTATGAACTCAGACTATGAATCATATATATAGTATAAATCTTAAAAAGATTAGGTAATCCGAAAATTCGATTGTTTCGCACCTTTACGGGATCAGTTTCTGTATTCGATCACGAACACATAAATCAAGAAAATATAATTTAATTAATATTTATTGAATAAATAATGAAAATTTATTTTTTTTATATTATGGTATCTAAATTTTCAAATAAAATTTCGTCAACCAAACAGTTTCTGCAACCGATCGCTACTACACAAATCGAGATAACGAAACTAGATAACAATTAATGATAAAGTAGTATCAATTCATCTTTCAAAAACCATTTAATCATTTATCGTTTCATAAAAATATTAGATAAAAATTTTTTAGGTCATGAAAACGTCATATATAGTGCATATACGCATATTTTATCGCTACTAGTAACTTATATGATATATTTATTGTTACTATTCATTACTATTTGCTTTATTTTTTGCCATTACTTGCGGACATTTTTTTCTTATAATTTACACTTATTTCTTACACACCATACCCTATTTACTACTTTTATAAATTATCTCATTACATATTAAATTTGTCACTTTTCACTTGATTTTTTTTTCTTCTTCCAGCTACTATCCATGCTTATTGTACCTTGCTGCAACAACTTTTTTTTTCCAATTAAATTCCTCTTATTATCTCTATAAATACATACCTCCTTTCACACTTCTTACATTTTACATCTTCTCACAAATGTTTCTCGTTTCTCTCATTATTTTCCTTTTCTTTTCATTGCTGGTGGTTCCTTACTATCGCCTCCCTCTTCTTTTTCTTTTTAGTTTATTTTCCACACAAAATCACCAATTTTACATCTATAAATATCCACTACCTTTAAACATTCTTACACTTTACAACTTTCATCAAATTTCTCTCATTTCTCTTCTTTGTGGCTTGGTTATCCTCTCCCATTGATGCCATTTTTATTTTCTCAATTCAAACATATTCATTTGATCCATCTTTTTGAGATAGACACCTCCCCCATACCTCCTTAGTTGATATTATGTTTTCAACCATTATCCATGGAATAAAATCTTCTCATGATGCATTAAGCTATCAATGATGATGCTAAAATAAAATCAATAACTTTTTATAATGATCATGTTAATTGTAACGCCCTAATTGGATTGCATTACAACCCGCCACGTGTCCTTAACATAGATAGATATGCTAAGGCTTTGAAACACTAATCTGCAATTAAACAAAAAATATAAATCTCCAATACTCGCATATAAATGGTACCTGTTTGAAACACTTTCAATAACAAAATATCTAATTAACCTTGTTGGCATAAACCATAGTCAACATAGTCTAAACTTATAATATCTCAAATAGCCTTATAAAACTACTAATTAAAAACACAAAATTTTTTAAAACTTCATAAATTCCTCAATAGCTATCATTAGATCCAAAGCATGTCTAAGTAGTCCATAGAAACATAAAATCTAGATAAATCATAATATACTTAATCTTCACCTGTTCTTAAAAAAGATAAAAAGAATGAGCGAAATTGCCCAGCACGCTAAACCACAAACACAAGCGTATGAACACATCTCATAGATAATCACCTACAACCTATTCTAATGCAAAAAACACATATTATTATCTTTTTAATTAGCCCACAAACAGCGCAGTCTAAAACCATCTGCAGTTAAGTTCTAAACCTAAAGTTACACATGACTCCATAATAACAAGCAGTATAGAAAATAGGTAATATGTATACATATATGGATGTTAGGTACTCCCTATACACCTGGTGCCATCATTGCGCAATCCTAAACTATCAGAATCATTTCTATGCACGAGTCCACTTGGTACACCCTCACACATAGATCATCAGGGTGTCGGCATTAGTATCACAGTCTATCTGGTCTTTACTAATAGTAGCCAATTACAGACATCAAGCAAAATATAATTAAAAGCTAATATAATTAGATCAATTCTAATCCTACAAGCACATACAACAAGCAAGGAATGGTCATACTTGTATTAATTTCAAAGAATAGAACTCTAATTCTACGAAACTCTTATCACATAAACATAACAGATTTCAATATACAACTTTCATAACATAATCCTAATCCAAATTTCATCTAAAACCTTAATCTCAATAGAAATATAAATCCACACCTTTCTCCTTGATTGGAATACAAAAATTCTCCAAAACAATAAACTTCCTTAACAAATCTTTCCAAACCTTAGAATCCATTCATTACAAATCAGACTAAAAATTCAATGGAAAAACATTTCTATATAATCATAGAGATAAAAAAACAATCAAACTTACCTAAAGTTGATCCTTAATCCTTCTTAATCACGAAGATCCAGATCTCCAAGAAAACTAGGGTTTTCTCCAATTTCCGCTTCAAAACCAATAGAAAAACCCTAAGGGAAATGATAGATCTTATAGATCCTAAGGAAAAGATAGAGGTTCGATTACCTTACTCCGATCTTCTAAATTTCCTTAGATGCTATGAACACTCATAGAGAGAATTTCTTAGGTTTAGGAGTATTTATATAGAGGATACATTAGGTAGATTATAAAGAAAATCCGTGGAACTTTTCATTTCCTCGAACAGGAAAGCTGACGGCGTTGGACATACATCGGTAGCATACAAGGCAAGGCCGATGGCGTAAGCATCAAAGTGGGTGGCCATATGGATTTTATTTTGTTACATGTATGTTGGCGGTGTAAAGGGCAAAGCTGGCAGCGTACATACATAAGTTGGCGATTTGCTTGGTTCGGATCGGTTTTCTTCATTCCAACACCGCCTTCAATGCTACCAAAGCCATAGAACATATGCCGGTGGTATCAACTCCTATGTCGGTGGTGTAGGCGGGCTTTCTGTTGCGAATTTCCATTTTCAATTACATTTCTACCATTTGACAAAACAAACAACTTTACTTTGGGGTGGATCGTAAAACCCTTTTATAATTTATCAAATGACACTTTTACCCTTTTTTATAAATTATTTATCTATATATTACATTAATTTTGAGTTCATATTGCTATATTATTATCATCTAATCTAACTATCTATATGTATAAATATAATTATGTACATATTTATATCTATTTGAACATATAAGCTCATTAATCTAACATTTATCTTTATGCACTTATTTTATCTCTTATAATTTATTCATTTACTCATTCTTTGAGACCTGTCCATAATCTAAGTCTCAGACTTTTCCTTAATTAAATCAAAACAAAACGGGGACTTGTCCTTAATCTAAGTCCTGAGAATGCTTGTTCGAAAATTCTAAGGCTTCCATTTTATTTGTTTTGCTCTTAATTATTTTGCTAACTAAGGAGACTTGTCCATTTCTAAGTCCCAAAGGGCCTTGACATGAATCTAAAACTCCCATGTTTTTCTTATTATTTCCTTACTTTTCTTTATAGGACTTGTCCATTTCTAAGTCCTGGGAAGACTTGAATAAAAATCTAAGACTTTCATAATTTTTTCTTCTTTTTCTTTTTCTTAAGCTAAATTATGTTATTATTTTCTTTTTATGGAACTTGTTCAAATCGACGTTCCAAGAAATCTTGATACCAAACTAAGACTTCCATATTTTGTTCTTATATTCTCATTTAATTTTCTATCTCTTTCATTTTCTACATGGATTTATTTTTCATCTCATAACATAACTATAAGTTCATATTCATGCATGATCATAGAATGATGTTGTTGTTTTAATAAAAATTTCAAAACAAAGTGAGTTATTTCTTTCATACAAAAATAGGACTAACTGTCAAGAGAAATGATTTTTAATACTTAGGAGAAATTCTTATTACGACATAGGGTAATGATTCAACTATGTCCTTTTCCAAAATATTAAAGTAACTTATTATAAATTTTAATATTGATAATTCTTTGTTATGCAAATTTTTTTTAAAAACTTATTTATATTGTTTACACCAACGCTTAGATGAATACTAAGAACAAAACAATTTTTCCAAGTCAAGCTTAAATCAACCCACTAGTTAAAAACCCACTCTGAAAATAAAATTTGTAAACAACCTAAGGAATCAAAATTTTTTTTTTATAAAAAAAATGTAAATTCATTTTATGAAGTTAAGAAAACATGAAAATAATAGTTATAATAAGGAGACACTCATTGTATCAACTTAAAATTTTAGTTTTCCTTTCAACAACATAAAAAAAAGATTTTGTAAACCCCATCTTTCAAACTCTTAAAATAAATTGTTTTATGAAAAATCATTATTGGGACAACATCACTAGAATCATGCATATAATATGAGCATATATATATATATATATTAAAATATTTTTCAAATATATAAATATCTATGTGCTTGCTATAGAATTTTTAGATGATGTAGAACTTAAAAAAATTACAATTTAAGGGCTGGAATTTTCAAATCAATTATGTACCGATCCATTCCGAAACCTAAATGGCTTTAAATGTTGAAAAGAATCTTAGAAATAGATAGATCTATTTGAGTAAATAGAAAATGACATCTAATATGTGAAATTCCAAGTTAAAATGAGCAAGTTATGCTCGTTTTAAGTTGAAACTTTATATAATTCGAATTCTAACGAGAATAATGAAATAGAGTTAGAAATTTAAGTAGAATCAACATGAAATATTGATGCAGCAGAAGTAATAGCCAACAACTATGTGGAGAAAAATCAAAGGAAGTGGCGAAATCCAGCCTAGGTCGGCTCTTAGGCTGTTGGCCTTTATCCAAACGCCGCCGGCCTTCATACATTCATGGCAACTTTGAAATTATACATGTTCGCATCATTTGGTGCTTACATCGGCCTTCCAGCCTAAGCCACCAGCGTACTTACATAGGCTGCTAGCTTACTATCTAGATCTTATTTATTCAAATTATCTTATTTGTTTAGACTTTTGAGTTTCCTTTGTCTTCTTTATATGAAACCTTAGTGCACAGGAAACATAATTATCTTTTGTTGAATTGAATATTTGTGAGTACTTTACTCCTTTCTTTCCAAATATCATATTCCTTGTGTGGATTGTGTATTTGATGCCAAATTACCTAGTTATTTATTGAATCAATAGGTATTTGAAGATCACAGGACGGTATTCTTGTGGGAACCAACATCTTGAGATAAACCCTAGGTTGGACCTACGTTGTACGCTGCATTGGTTGGTATCAAAGCTACGTTCGTTCTTGAAGAAGATGACCCAGAAGACAAGCCAATCAACGTCGTGCTGCAGTTGAAGACGACCAAGATCAACGGATTGAACAGATGATGGATGAACACATGAGTGCAATGGAACGACGGATGGTGGAACAACTCATGGAAAGGATGGCTACGATGATGGAAAATCGTATGGAGGAATGCCACGTGAGCGTGGTAGGGTTCATGTAGTGGAGGAGGATAGGAGAAGATGAGAGGTAGGTATGAGAACAAAAGTTCTTGAGTTTAGAGGGAATCTATAGCCAGAGGAATTTCTTGATTGGCTGGCTACTATAGAAGAAGTTCTTGATTTCAAAGGCATCCTAGAAGATAAAAGGGTATAGTTGGTGGCAACCCAACTGCGTGATAGGGCCACAGCTTGGTGGCAGCAGATGAAGTTGACCCAAGTCAGATTGGGTAAGCCAAAGATCACCTCTTGGGAAAAGATGAAGAAATATATGAACGCAGAATTCCTTCCTTACAACTTCCAACGAATCATGTATCAGAGGTTAGAAAACCTAAAACAGGGTACCAGGTCAGTAAATGAATACACATATGAGTTTTACCAATTGATTCCTAGGAATGAAATTCACGAGACTGAGGATCAATTAGTAGCAAGGTATATTGGTGGTTTGAGGATACAAATCCAGGATATGGAAAATTTGTTTGATCTTGTGAGTGTCTTTGCTGCACATCAACGAGCTTTGATTCTTGAGAGGCTACAGAAGCGGTCTAGTAGTGAGTTTTTTTGTGGTAGTATGACTGGTAATGGCAGCGGAAAAAGTGGTGGAGTGTTGAATCATGCTGGTGGTAGAGTATCTAATAACAAACTGTAAGGCGCAATAACAGGCCAAACCCTAATGGTCCTAATAGTAGTGGCTGGAAATGCTTTAAGTGTGGAGAGCCAAGCCATAGGCAATCTGAGTGCTGGAAGGCAGAGAAGAGGGCAGTGTTGTTTGTTGAGAATGAAGAAACAGGAGAAGAGGGGGGAGTATTTGAGGCTGGAGGAGATGGTGAGCCTATTTTTGATGATGAGTATGAAGAGGAGGAGTTCCTTGAAGGGGATAGTCAGGAGACATTGGTAGTTAGGAGATCTTGCATGACTCCCAAAGCTGCTGAGGAGGATTGGTTGAGAACCAATATCTTTCAGTCTACCTATACCATTTTGGGTAAGGTATGCATATTTATGGTTGACTCTAACAGGGGTTCCACGTTTTTAAGCCACTTTTGGAGGAGCCTATGGAAGATGGTCAAAACCAATTAAACTTTAGCAGTGCATACCATCCTCAGAATGATGGTCAAACGGAGGTGATTAATAGATCCTTGGGTAACCTTCTATGAAGTCTTGTAGGGGAGAACATCAAGAGTTAGGATCTAAAATTAAGCCAAGCCGAGTTTGCTCACCATCATGCAGTCAATCAAAGCACTGTTTTTAGCCCATTCCAGGTTGTATATTCCATCATTCCAAGAGGACCTCTAGATCTTATGACGGTTCCTGATCACACTAGACACCATGGCAAGGTAGTAGATTTTGTCCACAGCCTACAGAAGATTCATCAAACTGTTTGCAACAACTTGGAAAAGGCTGTAGGTAAATATAAAGCCTTGGCTGACCAGAAGTGACGTCACTTGGAATTTGATGAAGGTGATTTTGTATGGGCTATTCTCACCAAGGATAGATTCTTTGTGGGTGGGTATAATAAGCTTTTTGCGAGAAAGGTTGGTCCATTTGAGATCATCGAGAAGATCAATCCCAATGCCTACAAACTTCGACTCCCTAGCCATATTAGGACGATCGACGTGTTTAATATGAAGCATCTCATTCCATATCATGGTGATGATTCAGATGATGACAATTCAAGGGCAAATTTTGTTCACCCTAGGGAGGATGATGCAACAGAAGTAATAGCCAACAACTATGAGGAGAAAAATCAAAGGAAGTGGTGAAATCCAGCTTAGGTCGGCTTTTAGGCCGCTAACCTTTATGAAAACGCCACTGGCCTTCATACATTCCTAGGCAGCTTTGAAATTATACATGTTCGCTTCATTTAGTATTTACGCCTGCGTACTATCCAACTTTTATTGAATTATTTTGTTTGTTTAGACTTTTCAGTTTCCTTTGTCTTCTTTATATGAAACCCTAGTGCGTGAGAAACATAATTATCTTTTGTTGAATTGAATATTTGAGAGTACTTTACTCCTTTCTTTCCAAATATCATATTCCTTGTATGGATCGTGTATTTGATGCCAAATTACCTAGTTATTCATTGAATCAATAGGTATTTGAAGATCATAGGACGATATTCTTGTGGGAATTAACGTCTTGAGTTAAACCCTAGGTTGGACCTATGTTGTACGCTGCATCAAATACTCATTTCGGGTATTTCTTTTGTTTAGGTAATGAGGAATTTGATGTACCATTCCTTAAGGACCACTCCTATTAAGGATTGCACTAAGGACGAGTGAGTTTATCTCCTTGTTTTACATACTTATGTTTGTGCTTGTAGTTTAAATGCACTAGAAATAGGAAAACATAAAAATGGAATATGTATGTGATTTATAATACTTGTTGAAATTATAATAAGCATACCGGAGCTTGAATTGTTATCAACTAAACTGTTGATTTATTTAGCATGCTGAGTGTTTGCTATTTCTATGATCACCTTTAAAATATCATAATTACATATTAAGAAATTAATTAATTAATTCATGCATATCACAAAGTGAGTTAAATTGCATTCATTACTATATTCTTGATGGGACAAGAGTATAGTAGTGAGGTATGTAGGGGCCCAAAAATTTGCATTTGACACATAAGAACCCATAAGGGCTACAATTTAAAGGCAAGTAGTAGCCTAAAAGAATTATAAAAATTTTATTTACTCGGAACACCTAAATCCAAATTGAGAGCATAAATCCATTCAATATATGATTTCTGGATAATCATATGTATTGCTGGCTCATGTGTTTGATGCGCCTTATATGATTGATAGCAAACTTACCTGTTAGTCTATTTGTTATGAGTATGTTTTGCATAAGGATATGTCTCACTAAGCTAGTTGTGCTTATCCCCTAATAGTTTCTTTTTTCAGGAAAAATTTTAAAGCTAGAATTGGGATAGGAACCAAGCACAAAGTGTGTCAAGGATCAAATCATGATAATTAGAGGATTGGAATGTTGATAAACTAAACTTAGTTGAGAGAAAAGAATTAAAACTTGATTTATTTATTTATTTTGTAATCTCCTTTGATATTGGGTGATAGATAACCTAAGTTGCTTTACCTTGTTTCATCTTTGGTATGGTATCCGATTCTCGATGGTCCTTGTGATTTGTGGAAATATTGGTGTCGAAAATTATTTTTTCTAAATATATATATATATATGTATAACATATTGAAAGAATAAGTAATTAGAGTCTTGCAATCTCTAACTTGTAAGGCAGTCTTCATGTTATGGGTACACACGTGATATGTTGATTTTAGAGTAAACCTATTAAGCTCCTATTTAGGGTCATGACAATGATGAAGCAACTTCTCTTCCTAATGAAGTAGGAGATCTCCCATCAGTGGCAATAAGGTTGTTGACCAAGGAAGTTCAGGCATTGAAGAGACAACAAACCAAGATCCTAAAGAGGAAAAAGGGCTTTAAGCACTTTATGCTTTCTAATTTCAAAGCATTGGTAGAGAAACTACAGTTCAAATTATCGTATTGCATTAGTTCTTCCAATAGTGATGATGATGACAGCTTTATTCCCTAAGTTGGAGTTGGAGCTTCTAGTACGAATGCTTATATTAATGATGACCTTGAGCAATAGATTGATGCTTATGGAAGTGAAGGAGACAGAGAAGGAGATGGAGAGGAGGAGAATTGATCCTCCTAAGACTGTTTTTCTTATTTATGATCTTTAATTTCTTCTTTGGTGTATTCAATTCTGAAAGAGAGAGAGAGAGAGACCTCTTCCTGTACATAATTCATATACTTATACTCTATTGCTTGGACTAACTCCTTATATTTCTTGTTTTCTTTTTGTCTGAATCATGACTATAGGACGATCCTTAATGCTATCCTTGACATGTTCGCGACATCACTTGTTGCACCCTAACAATAGCATGGCACCCGTTCTCCTCTTTTCTTCATGCATTAATTCATTAATTATATGATCTTTTCCTTAATTGAACTTTAATGAGAAGACATTGAGGACAATGTCTTACACAACTGTAGGGGAAGCATACAAATTCCATACAAAAGGAAATGAGAACTAATGGTGCTTTTAGTTAACTATTGCTTTGAATAGAAAAAGATTACCAAAATTTTTCAGGTTTTCCCTTAACTTATTGCTTGACAATTGGACTTTAAAATCATGAATTGCAGCTATTTTGTTCTTCAGCTCTTAAAAATGAAATCCTTAAATTAGAAAAAAATAAAATAAAATAATAAAAATAGTAATAATGTTGTGCACTCTCACCATGCTTACTTTGAATTATTGATACTTAGTCAATGTTATAGGTTAGAATTTGGTGGAGTAAGTTTACTTACAATTTAATGATGAAATTTAGAGTTAGAGTTAGGTTCGGGTCCTTAGCAAAATGTTAATGGGTTCAATTTCTAAACTCACTATGAAGTATATTCTTTCATCAAAAGTTTTAAGAGCCCTTTAAATCTTTAGTGAAAAGGCAAAAGAGATTTTTCACTTGGAATTCTCTCCTTAGAAACTTTTTAGAATATACATGAAAAAAAATTAATAAAGCCAAAAAGAGGTCGGCAAAAGCTTGTCCAGGGGAAATAGAAAAGATAGAGGCAAAAACCTCTCCCTCTGAAGGCCAAGTAAGTAAACAATGTACTTAAATAATAAATTCAGTTGATATGGGCAAGTCTTGGTCCCTCAAAAGAGAAAGATTTTATCTCTATTGTCAAATTTAATTAAAATACATAAAATGAAATTAAAGAAAACTCCATAAAGGTTCATAAAAAGGAGAGAAGCTTAGGGGAAATTTTGATGTAGCATACTTTCATTTTAGATTTTTGTGCTTAAGGAGATGATTGATGGGATTATATGCTTCCAAATGGGCAGTTGAAGTGGACCAAGTCTCTTTTTGCTTTGTTTGACTCAGAGTTTATTTTAACTTTGAAAGCTATTTTTTTTCGCTTTAAAAAAAGGAATGTTCCCGAATTTTATTCATAGAAAAGAGAATCTAATACAAAAGGGAGGAGGGTATGAACCTAACCTTCCATTCGACAAGTACATGATAGAAAAAGAAGAAAGACATCATAAGGAAAAAAGGTCAATGCCTTGAACTACCCATAAGCCTATCTATCTTAAAACCATATTTCTTTGAAGAACTATAGGTAGATAAATCATAATTGGGCACATGCGGTGTATAGTCAGGATCTTCCTCAGGGTGTTCATCTTCATTTTCTTCTTTCTCCTTGGCACTTTCCTCATCTATATGTGCATTCCTATAAGTTGCTAAGTGCCTCATAGGCTCCTTTAAAGGAACTGGGATAAGCACTCAAAATAGCCTTGGCCTTCTCCATATCAATATGTTGAATCCCTAGAGTGGTTGGAGAAGAAAGTTTTACTTTTTCAGTTTCCTTCAAAGTGCCCTCATATCTCGATACCACATTTGGAGAACCGGACAAATCTAATGGTATGGATTAGCCTTAGTATTAATGGAACATGTCATGTCACGCCCCAATGGATACCCTAAACATGATAGCCTGTTGTAGACAATATTAAAACTTGAGAATGACTACCATAGTCACTTGAAAGCGTTAATATTGGTACAAGGCGTACGTTCACAACATAGGGGGACCGGTGGAGTTATGCCTTTTAAGATAGTGGCAGTGGAACATTCAAGACAATGCTATTATGATTCATCAAAACAAAAGGGTCGTACATTTTCTACGAGGCATTCCCCTGATAAATCTCCATAATAACATAATCTTTCTAAGACAAATAACTAAAACTAAAAGATTTTTGAAGGGAATCTAATCTAAAGTCTTCAAAACAGAATTCTCCAAAAGCTTCCCAAAAAAGTACTTTGTACCCAAATGGTCAGGGTGGTCTCGGGTACCAAAAACAATGATCCTGTAACATCAGAAATTTATTGGGGGATAAGCATAACTAGCTTAGTGAGATATTCCTTACACAAAAGTACTTATAACAAAGCAATCAAATAAGTTCATTAAACAAGCATATGAAATGCAACAACCATATGATCAAACAATACATACAACTATCCAGTTTTGTATGTAAAATGGATTAACCCCTCCATTGAGGTTTAGGAAATGCTTTGAATGGGTCACCATAAACCTCCTTGAAATTTTTGCACGTGTCTAGAGTTTCCAATCAACTGTAATAATAGTCCCCAGGCTTTCTTTACCCAAAGTGGTCGATCCTACTCAGCTACACCATGATGTCGTATTTCCCGAACATCCTAGTTCCTTAAGATGTGGCTACACAGCTTGCCTTTCCGTTCCTATACTGAGGAGTAGTAGCAAAATGCAAATATTACATTCTAAGTGATATTCATAAGTAATTTAATTATAAGAAATTTCCAATTCGATATTAGTCCATTTAAGGCGATCAATCAATATTTGCACACACAACAATATACATAAGGGCAATTTATATTAATAAGCCATTTGAGCTCGATATGCTTATTATTTATTGATCACACATAACAAATCACATACATAGTACCCATAATAACCCGCATCCATATCAATTTTTATCTTTTCCTAATATTTATGCTCTATTCTACAAGCGCATGCATGAATACATAAAATGTGAAGGAAAACTCACTCATCCATAACGCAACTTCTTAGCCATAGTAATCCTCAAGAAGAGAAATCATGTATTCTTCATCGCCTAGACAAAAGAAATACCTAGGATGAGATTTCATGGAAGTTCTACTCAAACTTTCTAATTCTATTTCATGATTCTTGTCAAAATCGGATTATGTGAAACCTCAACATAAAATAGCCATAAATTACTCATTTTAACTTGGAATTTCACATATTATACGTTTTTTTCTACCTACTCGAAAAAATATATATATTTATAAGGTTATTTTTATCATAAAAATCCATTTAGGTTTAGAAATGGTAGCATACAGAATGATTACGAAGTTCCAAGTCCTCAAAACACAAATTTTCAAACTTTACTTCATCCAAAAATCCTTAAGTAAAAATTTAAATATTTATATGATTAAAAAATCCTTTAAATAAATAAATATATATATATATATATATACTCATATTGTATGCATGATTTTAGTGACATTGCCTCAAAATAAAGTTTGTAAACAATTGTGTGAAAGATAGAGTTTTGTGAAGGGTCATTATTTGAATTAATTTACTATTTTGTAAATTTGCGACTTAGAAATAAGAAAGTCATAATTCAATATATTTTTTTAAAATCCTTAAAGGTTTTATATTGTTCACAAATTCTTCTTCAACAATTTATTTTTATAAAACATGTTTCTACCTATTTGTGACATAAAAACCTAAATGTATTTTCTTTTTAAATAATTTTCTAAGTTTGACTCTTCAAACAAAATTCTAATTTTTAGATTTTATAAGCGTGAAACTTAATTAGAGAAAATCATGATTTCATACTTATTTTGAGCCCATGAAATTTTTATTTTCATGTTAAACTTTTTTAACTAATTATTTTCCAAAATATGAACCATTATGTGGTTATGAGGAAAATCATTCCAAGTTGTATAAAAGATATTCCAAGTTTTAGCATATGAGAAAAATTTAGTGAGTGACTTATTCTAAATCTTCAAGATTACAATATTTCTTTATTAATTCATAATTTCCATACATGAACCTTTATTTGAAAACCTTTAATTTGTTACAAGTGAGTGTCTAGTCACTGTAAATATTATTTGTATTTCCTCAATTCCATAAAAGAAAAAAAAATGGATTTTGCTTCTTAAAACTTAGTTCGTTAAGTTGTATATCAATTTTATTTCTAAGTGGATTTTAACGGAGTGAGTGAACCTTAAACTCAACTTAAAAAGATTGTTTGGTTCCTGGTTTTAATTATGAAGTTGGTAAAAATCCTGTAATTAAGTTTTTATGAAAATTCACATAACAAAGAATTGTCACATTAGAGTTTTAATAAATCTTATGTTACTTATTTCGAAAAGAGAATGTTTATTCACTTAGTTACTTCTTGAAGAAATCTTCTTTGTTGATACTTTCAAAAATCCATGATATGCTTGTCTAAGTTTTTGAAAAGGATTTATTAAAAACAATTTCCAAGTCTTTCATGGAAAAATATTTATCAAGTGACAAAATTTATTTTAAAGAGAGTTTAGTCTTGTTTTTCCTTATTTAAGAAAATCTTCTCTTCATTTTTGTTGAGACAAGAATCAATATGATCATGCATGAACATGAATATATACATAGGAGAAAGAGAAAAATATCACATGATAAGATAGAGAGAAATATAAGAAGCAAATAGGCATAATAATAAGGTCAAGTATTGGAAGCCTTAGCTTCATCAAGGTTTCCCGATCAAGTATTGGGAGCCTTAGCTTCATCAAGGCTTCCTGGTCAAGTATTGGGAGCCTTAACTTCATCAAGGCATCCTAGAACTAAGAACAGACTAGTTCCAAAAAAAAAAAAGAAAAAGCATATTAATAAGAGCAATAATAAGAGGTTAGGTTAGTGAGTATTCAGGCCCTAAGAAATATATATATATAATAAGAGGTTAGGTTAGTGAGTATTCAGGCCCTAAGAAATATATATAATATATATATACATAATAATAATATATAAAGTTAGATTAGAAGCAATAACAACAATATCAATATAGCAACATTATAACAATATAATAACAATAATAACATAACGGAAGTTTAGGCATGAACAAGAACAAACATGAACATATTATTACTTCTTTACTACCCATAGGTTGAAGAAATACACACTATAGTCATGTTAAGTTACATGACATGAAGATGAATATAGGAATCTTTACCTAAAGTTATTTGTTGGTTAAAGAAGAAATGAAATTTTAGTAGCAATATCTGGTTGGTAGTTTTATGAAAGAAGAAAGAGTTACAAAGAGAATTTTGGGAGAGAAAAATTAGAGAGAGATGTTGAGAAATGATTTTGGTAGAGTTTTGCTATGGTAAAAGAAAAGTGTGTAAGAAGTGAAGTAGGGAAGAGGTATTTATAGATAAATGTGGAGAGAATTATGAGTTAATTAAATAAATGAAAAAGAAAAGAAATGTAGGGAAAGAAAAGAAAATATGCGTAAAAATACGATATCAGATATTTTTGGTTATCAAAAAATTATAAAACTGATATTTTTGAAATCCCTGTATTATTGCAAGTCTAATGGTGTTATCGGAATATTTTTATTGTACCAAACCTTGAGACACATTTTCGAGAACTGATCCCGATCGGGTTCAGAATGATCCAATTTTTTACTAATATTATCGTTTTAGATTTCCTTATATTATTACGAACTATAATCCATCATTAACCTAATTTTATTGTTTAAGAATTTAGAGCGCGGGATTGTCGAATCTAATCTCACTAGGGCTTATTGTTGACCTAGTTGACTTTTAAGGATCCGGTTTTAATTCCGGCCTTAAGATTTATTCGCAAGATTATAAATTTTTTAGGATTTGTAACTATTTTATATTTTTGGTTCAAAATTTAAAATTTTATTTATTTTTATGATTCATTTAATATTTAAAAATTCTCGAGATTTGTTTAGTCAAGTCTAGGATTATGTGATGACTTAGTTTAACTTTCGGTAGTAATTTAAATTTTTTATTCTAAAATTAACCTAAAGGCATAAGGTTCTATAATTTTGTTGTTGAATATTATTTAGATATTCCATCTGGATTTATGTGTTAAGGATCGGATAGATGAAGTGTTTAATGTTCAGGTTTTTAGTCGAAGGATTATTTAATTTCTATTTTGTTTATGAAGGTTCTCTTTTTCTTAAGGCCCTAAAATCTTGTATTTGATATTGTTTAGGTTTGGTTTTAACTTGGGTTGATCATTAGGGTTTCGATTCGGTATTTTAATTCTAGAATTATTTTCTAAGAATTATGGAGAAATTTAGGGGTTTACATGTCATACCTAGAGGATTAACCATTTCAATAATTGAGTGTTATCTCCTTTATTTCCAATCACTTCTTCCCTGTTGTTTTCAATCATTTGATCCAACTTTATCTCCCCAATTGGAATATTTGAATTAGTTGAAGGACTAGCTTTACTTCTAGAATTCTCAACAAGAGGATTGGTGTTTTCTTGAACTGCTTTGCCTTTATTTGTTTCGATAATTCCTATTTTTGGACATAAATCTGTTGACCTTTCTTGGTCTTTTCCTCAACTTGTGATGTTTTTGTTGACTTTGTTGGTGGATTTTTATCTTTTCATACCTCTTTTTGGACATTTTGTGCTTCTTCCAAAGGAGATGCTTTAACATAATATTTAGACATATCACGGCCCATTTTGTAACAATGACTACAATACCTAGGCATATTTTCAAAAACAACCCTTTGAAAGAAACCATTCTTTTTTGTTCCAATCTAAATTATCACCTTATACTTTTTAGAAACATTTACTTTAATCAAAACTCTAACCACTGATGGTCGAGATAAATTTACAATGGCATCGTTTAACTTCAAAGGATTACCATATGAAAAGGCTAAAGCAAAGAGCATTGATTTTTCAAAACAATGAGCATGTAAATACGGAAAAGCAAGCCATATCGGTGCAATTGGAGATTATTTCATTAGATGAGCATAAGGAGACCACTTCACCACATGCATATTTGATGATTCAATGTACTAAATTTTCTTTTCTAAATTCTAATATAATCTTCCTCTAAAGTAAGTCAGATTAAAATTTGGCATTGATTTAGAAGACCAATCTCAACCTGTCCTTTAAAGTCCCTAGCCATAAAAAAAAAAAAAAAATCCTTGATTTGATTCATTGTAAGCCTTGTATAGGTAAAGGAACCCACTAGTGCAAATTTAAGAGGGAAGCATAATTTAGACATTTCTTCATCACTCAATAATATTACTGGCTCTCCCCTAAAATTAGTAGCAAGTTTCCATGTAGAATAGGCTCCTTTGTTTGATGTGAGTTCAAAAGAAACGCAAAGGATTTCTTAAGTGTAATTGGTGAAGAAATGGGTTGTTAGGTGTTGGCATTTTCGTCAACCTTGTTGTGCACCATAATTGTGCACTACTAAAAAAGGGGGAAAAAACAGCCTACATAAGACAAAATTCTAGCATCCCAGACAAAGCTCTACTGAAAAATTCACTAAAAAGGACAAGAAACAACTGTGTTCCTCGGATCAAGAATGATAGATGCTATATAAAAACCACAAGAGAAAACTTCCACAGCCCGCTTCTTTTATAACCCCCCAAGAGCTTTGTTTTGACAACAAAAAATAGAAAACAAAGAAACCCTCCAAAACACCATGAAAAAATAGCCATAAACACCACTTTAAGATCATTTTGTGATGATATCCTTAAATAGCACTATTAGAACTTGAAGATTTGTGATTGAACCGAGAAGAAAAAGTTAAAAAAAAATTACTAAAAAAATGAGTAAAATTGAAAATGAATAGATTTGTAGAAAGTAAATAAAAATTGAAAAGATTTAATTTATTGTGTTTAAGTTGTAAAAGATGTGTTTTTTGAAAGATTTAGCTAAAGATTGGGGGGGAAACTACCTTAAAGAGGCCTGAAATACTACGAAAGGTAAAGAGCCTTGGGTTTAGTTGACAAAATTCTAGAGAGAAGGCAAAGCTTCTCTCTCTACATTTAAAATTTTTTATTTGAAGGCTATTCTTAAATGGTAAGGGTAAAGCTTAGTTCACTGTGATTAATTTTAGAAGTTTGGCTATTGTATCTTTGATGCAATTCTCCCATAATAGGGTGGAAGTCACATTCATGAGATTGAAGAATTATGTTGAGCTTGAAAGAATCGAATGATGCTGATGCTTTGAGCTAATCATTGTCTTGCCATTTCATTCACGATTGATGATTAGTTCAATTGGTATCAACGTCCTCACTTGTTCCAATGACTAAATTTATTCTGTTTAGGGAAAAGCACATATTTAAATGTGTGGGAAATTTGATGATGGTATCAACACCCTTAATTTTAGAATGATTTTTGGACTCCTTTGTTGATATTTTAAGTTCAAATCATATAAAATTGGTACTAAATTGATTACATTGTCAATTTCAAGAAATGATAAGCTCATCATAAGGAAATCAAATGAATTCAATAAGAAAAGGATGAATTCTAAACCCAAACAAGCATGTATGAAGGAGTGTATGAACTTCAAAGGAAATCAATGAGTGAAATGGGGTCCCAAACAACACCGTATGTAGGGACATTTGGCGCCAGTGTGATGCCAGTGAGTAAAACGGACTTCCATGTGAGGGTGTTTAAAGGGGCTTTTCACCCTAGTTTGTGAAATCAATAAGTCAAATGGCCTCCCATACAGACCGTTTGAACATATGTATGTTTTCTATTTTGTTTAATTTTTGTTTTTGGAATTTTTGTTGCCCATATAAATACTCCTTGGAAAGATAATGGTAGAGGCTTTTTGTTATGGATTTTATGAGGGTTTTGGAGAGGTTTCTTTGGGCATTCATTAGGGCAACAAGTCAAGGTTGATTCAAGGTCCGGATCATTCAAGATTCAATTCTAAGGGTTGTATTCATGAATTCAGCTTTCTCATATAGATTTTATGTTTCTTTTTTATGAATATCATGGAAGAGTAGATTCTAGATCTAAGTCTTGTTTGAACTCTATTTCTATCATGTGATGAGGATTGGTCATAAATGAAATCTAATTGGTGTTCTTTTGTTCAATTGCATGTTCTTTGATTTTTCCTTAGATTTATATTTTCGGAATTCGAATTTGTGCTTGATTTTCATCTAAGCTAATTGAGAAATTGCTTTTATGAATATATCTATGCAATTGATGAGATTTGATTGTAATTCTAGAGATAGAATAGCAAGAATCTTCTCTTGTTTTTGAATTTATTGATGAGTTCATAATCCTAATGCTATCTCAGATTGCTATTAATTAAGTAGAGATCCTAATTGATTGATCAAAGATTAGATAATTTGATAGATTCAAGAGAATTATCATTTTTCTTAAGGAACTTAAAGAACTCAATTACGATAATTTTTAGTTTTCAAGGATTCACATGATAAAATAGATGTAGAGCAAGACCTAGGTCACTTTGATTTTTGAATTAAACCTTGCCTTTTTGCTACTAGTGATTTCTGTTTCCTTGATTCTAGTAGATCTGACATAATCAGTGGTTAATAGCTTAGAAAAAAACAACCAGTCAAATTGGGTGGTTAGATGGTAGAGGAGGAGTTATTACTAATCATTGTTCTTTTCCTTATGGAGGACCCCGATTTTAACATTGTACTATGCTTACGACAAGTGCACTACCTATTGCCTTATAGTAGGGGTATAAATGGGGTTTTCATAAATTTTGATACTACGCTTTGGCAAAACAATCAGACGTGAAAGTATAATTTGTAACAGGGTGATAGAGTTTAAGGTACATGAGATAAATGGTTCTATTCTATATTTTTTAAATTTATAATTGAAGTTTAAGTCATGAATTGTTAGAGTTAAGTTGGAAATACCTATTTAATCATAAGAATTTGTTACTTTACTTTTTCTTTCCTTATTCTTTTTCATTATAGAACAATAACATTGCACGCAATATTTTCACTTGTTTCAAAAAGTAATTAAATGTTATAGTTGAATCAATATACATAATTAATGATTTTAAAATTATAAATCTGAAACGATTAAGAGGGTAAAACAAATATCTAGACTTATTGATTCTCCACAAATAATTGATAATAACACAACTCAACAATAGAAATGTCAATACACTTATAGTAGTTAAAACCATCTACTAGAATAGCAAACATGAGGAACATGTAAATAGTAGAGGAAGTATGGACAAGGATCATCCTTGATCATTTCTTGAACCCGATCTTAAGTCCTTAGGAGCAATTGGCATTCGAAAACCAGTGAGTAATTCTTCTTCCCTCACAAAGCAAACTCAAACACATATTTTTGCATTAGTATCTCTCCTAGTAAGATTAAACACAAAGCCTAATAGTCAATATGTATATACACATATATATTCTCATAGAGAAACGAGTTCAAGATAGGACTGAGCTAAGTTAGAGAATCTCATACCTTATAGATCTGAAGATGAACACACTTGTAGTAGCAAAGATCTGGAAGATTATGAGCTAGGATTTCTTGATGATTTTGTTAGAGAGAGTTAGTATAGACTAGTAGGGTTGCTAAGAGTGTACTATAGGACATTATTTTCCTTAAATAGTGTTAGATCAATTTGTTGGAGTAGGCTTAGTATATTGGCTTTAAGGCATGTTGTTGGGCTTTCTTACTGGCTTATTGTAATAAGCTTATCAAAATCCAACATCATTTATGGACAAATCAAAACTTATGTGGATGATCTTTTAGTGCACATTATGATAGGAAAAGCTACCAATTGTGTATTACAAAACTTGTCATAGGTTAATATATTGTTAGTACCTATATTGCCAAAAATAATTATGCCTCTCTAATTAATTCATGCCATATATTACTACATTTATAATGATTTAAATTTAGTGCATTTACAATTTTGCACGTGTCCATGTATGATATGGACACGCTAAGGTCAAAACCAAGTTATTATCTCCAAATACATCATGGAAACCAAACACACTTTAGTTACATCCACATTGATTTCATAATTATTATACTTCATAGGTAAAGAAAACATCACCACACTAGTGACACTTTAGTCCATCAAATATTACACATAGCCAAAATACATCTTAACAAACCAAAGGGGTCTATACCCAATCACAAAGACACTAAACAACATATCAAATGAGGTATTAATTCTCGACATTACAAACTAATGAGTTACTATTCATTAGTCTTCTTGAGAGTCACCAACTCTAGTGTTGCCCCCAAAATCCACTAGTAGGTTGCCATGTTTACTTTGTAAAATACAATACATTACTTGTACCATAAAAAGAAAAAAGAGTGAACCAAAACATGCACATACATACCACAAGTGCATGCCTTTATACAAGCAATCAACTAATCAAATGCATACACATATATTTAATGCAATAAGTAATAAATTCATTGTCATCAACTTTTGCCCAAGCAAGCATTAGAGGGACAAGTCAAAATCCCACCATACATCTATATAATATATACTTGGATGATGTTGGGTATTCTTCAACATCCATTAGTCCACAAATCCAATTAACATAGATTCACCTAGATCATTTCCATGCACGACTTAACATAGGACAACCTCACACATAGATCATCGGGTTGTTGTGTTAATAACGTAAGTACTTTGATAGGTTCAAAAGACCGAGTTTTAAATTTATAAATTTTCTAAATTGTTTTCCTTTCCACTATGGTCTAACAAATCCAATTAACATAGATTCACCTAGATCATTTCCATGCACGACTTAACATAGGACAACCTCACACATAGATGATCGAGTTGTTGTGTTAATAGCGTAAGTACTCTAATAGGTTCAAAAGACCGAGTTTTAAATTCATAAATTTCTAAATTATTTTCCTTTCTACTATGGTCTAACAGGGCAAGCACACCTATCAGATGTAGCATAGAGAATGATTTAGGTCACATTCCTAGAGAACGTTGATGATACTTCTACTCACTCTTTTTCTATCATTAAGTTGAAAAATCAGATTTGGTTTTATATACATAGAAACTAAACTAAGTCTAATATTCACAGATTTCATAGCAAGCATACAAAAGGATAAATCAATTCACAAAATTACTTGGGTCATGCTTCACCTATGATCTATTCATGTGACTCAAGAATTTTATCAAAAAGTTATGTTGATTATTGAACCATCAGATTTACTAAATTATGCTAACGCTTTTCTCAAAGTCAAAAACACCTAAACCTAAGCCAAACTGTTGTAATTTTTTCCTGACTATTAGTAACTTAGATTTATATAAAGAATAAGGATCATTCGTTTTAAAACCACAATAGTGAATTTCAAAACGAGTGATAGAACATTTCACCATCCCTATCTTTAAGTGATTATGAATAATCTCATCAATAGCTTTAGATCTATTTATTAAATCAACCTCTCGGTCTATTTTTAACGAAAATCAAACATGAATCCAATGGGATGCACCATCCAATTAAACTCATTCTTTAGGCATAAGCTCTTGAATACGATAAAATCAACACGTTTTGAAATTGAGAACAAAGGAATCACATGAAATCAATCAAGGATCCACAATACCCAAGCAATATTAAACTACTCCTCCATAGATAAAACAATATAAAGCAATAACAAGGAAAAATAGAAAGGATCTAAAATTAGATTTAGCAATATAAACATTGTTCCTAGATGGATTAATATGCTCAAGTGCAAACGCTGCTGTGAAATTACACAAGAGTGTAAGGACGTTTTCTCATTGTACAACTTTTTTCTCTTCCCTCTGTCTCTCCTTTTGATTCTTCCCTCCATCTTTATTTTATAATGATCTTCATGAGTGTGGAATTGAATACTCATTATAGGAAAGTGGGAAGTTACGGGAGTTACGGGTCTCTTGGCTTTCCAAAGTAACACCATTTAATGCCCAATAGACGTTTCTTTAATAAAAATGAGGTTGCTTTTCTGGGAGAAATTCGTTTCTCAAAAAGTAACGTATTGTCAAATTGATGTGTTTGGTGATAGGTCATGTCACTAGCATGTCCAACCGTTTTCTTCAATGTGAAAATTGACACGACTGGGGACATGGCTTGTCCCAGAACCGTGTCACAAGCTATGAACTCCCTAAAATCGACACAACTGAGGACAGGTTGTGTCACAGAAATGTCCCTTGCAAAGTTAATTTTCCAAATTGATATGGTTTATGACAGGTCATATCGTTGAGTTTGTCTCTTCAAAACTAGAGATTCAGACCTTGATTGTGCTTTTTTTTTTTTTTTAATCATTGATAGACATGGCTTGTCCTTGTTGTGTTGACCACTTTTTGGCTCCAAACTTTGCATTTCTAACCCAATTTGCTTTCTTTTTATAAATAACTCCTTTAAAGGCCTGAAAGCATAAATTAATATTTTTAAGTGCCAAATTCATAATATTTATTAATAAAAATATATTTTAGCACTCACAAAATAGGAATAATTTTGTTTTATCATACTCTTTATCTACTAACAATAGTCACATACAAGTAAAAACAATCATTAAACCTAATAGCAATTTAAGATCATTTCATGCACTATCTTAAACAAGCAGAATCAACAAGTAAAGTATACGTGTATTTAAAATTATAGGCTCAATGGATAAGTAAAACTTTATACTCTAAAAACTTGATATAAGAAACATTTAATGACTATTAGTATTGTTATGCCAAGCTCCTTATCAACACTACTACATCCTACACTCACACCATGTACATTCATTAGTTAATGATTTTTTTTTTCATTTGCATATGTTATATGAAATAGATTGAAAAGTTGTTTAAGAGAATTTGAATTAGAAGAAGAATTAAATGATTAAAGACATTGTATTCATGAATAGTAAGCCCATCAACTAGATATATGCATAAGGGATAACATAAGGTCATGGGGTCAAGATAACATAAGGTCATGGGGGTCATGTGCCTTTTTGGTTACAAATACAATTATTAAAGAGTTACATAAGGGTTTTGTGTGAGTAGCGCAGGGGGATTATGTACTTTGCTAACTTATTTTCTTCATTTTCTAAGCTAAAACTAGTTCGTTTCATCTTTATTCCACTCTAAACATATTTTCATGCCAAATTTACCCTTATAATCGTTGTGAATTACCACCTTTTACGTAAATATAGATATATTAAAATTTTACCCAATGATTACACAAGGAAAACACAAGATTTAAAGGAACTTAAATTTCTTTTAAAACACTTCCGCTTTAGACAAGATTTATAAGAATACTTCCACTTCTATTCACAATCTCCTCAAGAACTAATTATTCATCCACAACTCCAATAGTTATGGTTGTGTGTTTGGATTAAATGAATTTCAGTTTATTCTGATCATTAGCCGAGTTTTTGAAATTTATAAATATTCTCTAAATCAGTTTCAATAACTATAGTCTCACAGGGCAAGTGCACCCATCAAATGTAGCATAGATAGTGATTTAGGTTGGTCCTTAGGGAATGGTTGGCAGTTAGTGTACTCCCAACCTCATTCATTGTCTAGCCAAAGAAAGGTTTAGGAAAAATATAAGGAAAAAGGAACTATGCTAAGTTAGAAATATTCACAAACATTTAATGGGTAAAATAAGAAATAAGCCCAAAACTTCTATGAAACAACAACTCAGGGTTACTTTACCAATTCCTTATCAGAATGATTTCTCAAAAACAACAAACTTCTTAAAAGTTATTTGAATTGTGTGTTCATATCGCTAGATTCTCTAATTTAAACTAAAGATTCTCTTGAAATCAGTAGTTATAGATCTAGTCGAAACCAGTAATTTGAAATTCCAATTAGACCCGCATAAAGAATAGGAATCCATTGTTTCGAAAAAAAAAACAACTCAATGAATTTTTAAAGCAAGTGACAGAAAGTCTTCACATATTCCTCAGTAAGCGGTAGTTAGGATCGACTCAATTAGCAATCACAGATCTATTCAATTGATTGATCCATCGATCTATCCAATTGAAATCAATCATGGATCTAAAATAGTGCACCACTCCTTTAAAAACCACAAGTTTAAGTTCAAGTCATTAATTACAAACACCTAATCAAATTAACTTGAAAGCGCATTTGAAATCAAGTTGAATTAAGAATTGGATTCGTAATCCCTAAGCTGTAGGAGTTTATTTCTCCATGGATTTATCAAAATAAAAATGAATTAGAAGAAATAAAACATATTCGAAAGATTAATCAATTAATTGCTCAAACATTCATAGAAATTACAAACATCGAGTTAAACTGGTTTTACTAAGAAAACAAAAGAAATTCTCAAGTAAGAAGAAATGGAAATTCTTTTACCCAATAATCTTTTAGAGATCTACTCTACATTGATACTGATTTACACTGTTGATACATACTTTATAACACACGCTTGCACGTTTATTTATAGGCTACTAGGCAAAGAAAACATGGCCTACTTGATTGACACATGACAAATTCTCCTTAACAGAATTTGTGTAATCTCTAAGATTTTATGCTACTGTCATGTTTAAACCCTAAACCGAAAGTCAATCGAAAACCCTAAGGTTAATAAATATACACCAAACCCTAGTAGATTAGATCCGATAATCCCGCGTTCCTAATCCCGAAACAACAAAATTGAGATAGTAGTGGATAATAGTTCATACTAATATAAGGATGCGAAAAAATATCAAATTTGATAATTTTTTGTGTCTTTCGGCCAAACGGGATTAGTTTTCGAAAACTGTGCCTCGATGCCCCCGACTGAAAAAATATTCAGATAATACCGATAAACTTGTAAAAATACAAGGACTTCAAAAATATCAGTTTTATAATTTTTTGGTATCTAAATATATAATATATAGCTTAATTACGCGTATTTTCATTACTACTAATGTTAAATTGTCTTATCTACTATTCATAGGACTACTCTACATTATTCATTACTATTCATTTATCTCTACTTTTCTATACCTATTCTTACACTCTATTTACCTATTATCTATTTTTTACTTTTCCTATACATCTTCATTCACATCAAACCTTGCATCTTATTACTTTTAATTAACAAAAATAAAAAACAAATCAAAATATCTCTCTCTCTTCCCTCTCTATGTTCACGCTAGCCATGGACCACACACACACACACATTTTATTTTTTTTCTTTTTCAATTTATTTAATTCATACAATTTTCACTCAAAAAATTCTATAAATACCCCCTCTCCCTCCAATTCTTTCACACTCATTCGCCTTGCTAAAACTTTATCAAATTCTCTCAACAAATACTCTCTCCCAAAATCTCTCTTTTCTTTCTTCACTATCCAAATTTTTTCTACACATTTCCTACACACATAAACACTATCCAGACTTTCCTTATTTTACCACTTCCATATATTCTCTTAGGTAAAAGTTCTTACCCATTTCTTTCTACCATGTTATGTAACTTAACATGACCATGGTGTATGTTTCTTAGATATTCAAATATTAAAGAAGCAACACTATGTTCATGTGTTTGTTCTTGTTCATGAATAATTTCATATTATGTTGTTTTGCTAATATGTTGTTGTTATTATGATGTTATTATTAATATCATGCTATTATTATTGTTCTAACCTAACTATATATATGTTACTATCTATATCTATATCTATATATTTTAGAGCCTAAATACTTACTAGCTCACTAGCAAGCTCATTACTATATTTGCTCTTATTATTGCTTTTTCTCTTTCTTTCTTTTTCTTTTTTTTAGGACTTAGTCCCAGGATGCCTTGATGAAGCTAAGGCTCCCAATACTTGACCGGGTACCTTGATGAAGCTAAAGTTCCTAATAGTTGACCATAATATCTTGCTTATTAATATTATCTTGCTCCTTATCTTATATTTCCATCATCTACTTACTACATGCTCGTAATACAGGCATCTTCATAATGATATTGTCTCAACAATATTTAAAGTAAAATTTCTCTTTAATAAAAGATCTTGAAACTAAACTTTTTATTAAGCAACTAGTCACTAAATAAAGGAGTTGTTATCAACAACTTAGAAAATGGATTTTTGCAACATTTTCTCAAAGATTTCTCAAATAACAACAATGATAGTTTTACCAAGGAAATAAAGGAAATAAACACCTTCTTTCCATAATATGGTAACCTAACACTAAATAAAAATAATTTGTTGGTATTCAAAAATTTTCATAAAAAGTTTAAGATTTAATGTCTTTTCAATTCCATAACAAGAACCAAGAAATAAACTAGTTTTTTTAAAGTTAGATGAAATCAACCTATTAACTTATAAATCCACTTAGAAAAATAATGATTTTCAAGTTTCTAAAGAAGGAGTCTATTTTCAAAGGAATAACAAGAATATAAGTATGATAAGATAAAAAACAAAGGATTTTATCAATGAAGATGATTTCTTTTCAAATCAAAATTGGTAGAGGAAATAAAAGACTAAGTTTTAGAAACAAAAAAATTATTTTTAAGGAGTTAATAAACAAGAATATAAGAGGAAAAAGACTCATATGCTAAAACCATCCTAAAGGCAAATTTATAAATAGGTTATCAACAACTTAATGAAATTTTTGAAAACTTTATTCTTTTATCACTAGAAGTAAAAAATTATAAAAGACCAAAGTTAAGGAAAAATTTATTTGTTTTAAAAAGGAAATAGGAAAAACAAACTAAGAATATACTCATATATAATAACCTAAGAAAATATAAAGTTTCTTTAAAAATACTTTGAAAAGAAGTTTGTCAAGTTTGAGTTTCAACACTTCAAGACGATTTGTTTTACGAAAATAATCGTTAAGACAACATCATTAGAATTTTTACATATTAAGTGAGTTTATATATATATATATATATACTCAAAGAATTTTTCAAACATATACATATCTATGTTTTTGCTAAAGAATTTTTGAATAAAGTTGAGTTGGAAAATTGTTTTGCAAAATCTGTGAAATTCCGTTTTGAATCTGTATGGAGACCTTTAGCAACCTAAATAACCTTATATGTAGAAAATAACCTTAGAAATGGATAGATCTTTTCGAGTAGGTAAAAATCGGTATATAATATGCAAAATTCTGAGTTAAAATGAACAAGTTATGGCCATTTTAAGTTGGAATTTCACTCTATGTGAATTTTGACGAACTTAGTTGAATAGAGTTGCAAGTTTAAGTAGATCTTTCAAGAAATACTCATTTCGGGTATTTCTTTTGTATAGGTGACATGGAGTCTGAGTTATCTTCCCTGGAAGACTATTTTGACTAAGGAGCTTCTGCTGTTATGGTTGAGTGAGTTTAAATTCTCGCAATTGTACTTATATATTTACTTGTAGCATAATGACACTAGATTTTAGGAAAAGATAAAATATGAAAGTGCATGTGTTTTACTTATATGGTTGAAATTATGATAAGTATATTGAGACGAGAATTGATAATTAATCATTGTATGATTTAGTTTAGTATTGATTGTCCGCAAATGCTATGGTCGCTTGTAAAATGACTAATGCTATGCCATGATTACTTAAATTAAATGATTCATGCATGACATGTAGTAAGTTACATTGCATTCATCATTATACCCTTGGTGGGACAAAGGCATAGTAATGAGGTCGAGAACCTGAAATCATAATTGTCGAGCCTGGATTTTTTCCACTCATCTGGTTTATTTCTCCTAACCCGATTCACATTAAACCCGAACCCATTTAACATGAATCCTCGACTAGGGGTTAAAAGAAATTTTTAATTTTGAAAATGATTTAGAGTCGCCACCCGATATAAATCGGGAAAAAATAAAAAGCTAGGATCAATGGGTCGGTTGATCCTAACTTAGCTACTAGTCTGCGAAAATTTGATTTAAAAACAAAACCAAAACTTTTAAAACCAGATATCATGGATTCGAGGGCTAACCTATTAAAACCAAATGGTTACCACTTTTGGAATTTTAAATTTATAATTTATCCTTTTCATGCTCAAAAACTCAAATGAAACAAAAATATTTACAAGTCAAATCATTCATTTTTATTTTTTATTATTTTTTTAGAACATGAATATCAATAAAATATCTTAATTTTACAAAAATATTTATTCACAATAAAAAAAACAAAAACATTTTTTCATTTTTTAATGTCGCCCCGCAGGTGCCTACGTACTCGCTAATCGAGATCAGACAAAATGTAGTTCTTTTAAAAAGAACTTTAATTTGTTGATCAATTTTATGTTTTTGAATTTTTATGAAAATCATTTTTTATGATCCTATGATCTAATCAATTGTTTTTTATTTCATGAAAACATATTTTTCTAAGTCCAAAAATCATTTTTATAATTTTATTTTTTTTTTTAAATTTGGTTTTGTAAAATCCAATTTTATCATTTTTATTTATTTTTTATTTATTTTTATTATTTATTATTTATTTATTTTTTTTAAAAAAATCATCACATAAATTCACAATATATCCAGAATAATATAATAATATAAAATTATTTTTCATGCATTAAATATGCATTTCTAGGGCAATTTATGTATAAATACATATTAAAAATATTCAAAAAATATCAAAATATATAAAAAAATAAATTTATATAAAAAATAATTATTTATATTTTTCTGGATTTTTTTGAATTTTTTTGAATTTTTTATGAATTTTTTACTATTTTTTGCTATTTTTATTATTTTCTGAAATTAATTATATAATAAACTATTAATAAAATAATGCGGATTAACCTAGACCGTCGGATGAAGCGGACGAGATCTGGAGCGTCGATCTCGCTGACCGATCTGGATTGTCCGATCTTGTTAACTCGATCTGGGCCGTCTGATCGCTTGATGAAATCTGGGCCGTCTGATCGCTTGATTGAATCTGGACCGTCTGATCGCTTGATGAAATCTAGGCCGTCTGATCGCTTGATTGAATCTGGGCCGTCTGATCTACTTGATTGAATCTGGACCGTCTGATCAGTTTGATCAAATCTGAGCCGCTGATCTGCTTGATTGAATCTGGGCCGTCTGATCTAATCGATTGAATCTGGATCGTCTGATCAGAGCTGACCGTTGACTGTTGACCGACGACCGTTGACCGATGACCGACGGGGTTAGATTCGGATCTTCGGGTCGGATCTTGGAGCTCCGACGGGTAAAGAAGACGATGACGCGACTTTTCGGGGCGGATTCCGATGGCTCCGGTGGTCCTCGGCGGCTGGAAGCTTGTCGGCCCGACTTCTATGCTCGTGGCGCGTCCTTTGGTGGTGGTGGCGTTCACTCAGAACGGCGGCAAGGGCAGCTCCGGCGGTGGTTGTACGGCGGCGTTGATGAACAAAATTAAAAAAAATTTTCAGAGATTAATTTGAATCAAATCCAAGCACACTAAATCATCTAAATCAAGTTTCTAACATTCCTAACACACTCAATTTTAATCGAATTCGATTCAATTACTTCGAATTTGAAAAATTCGAATTTTTCTTCCTAAATTCGAGAACTTCGAATTGGCTTTGTTATGTATGTGTTTTCTTGAAATTGACTTGTGCCTTTTGATCCTAGGACCTCCTATTTATAGGTTGCAAGCTCAATTTTACGTTTCGAACAGTTTCAAAAATGAATTGATTTTTGCCCCTTGATTTTTCACGAATTTAATCAATAATTTGGGTTTGATTCATTCTTGTAACTGATGAATTGATGATTGCTTTCATATTCCATGTCAGATTCATCCAATGTATGTAGATTAATTGTCCAATCTTTCCAATTCTTGTAACTCCTCATTCATGTGCAATTGAATGCTCACAAATTGCATTTTTTTCCAAATTTTTTTTTATACGAATTTTGTGACTTTTGGGTTGTTTTTGCATTAATCTTTCATATTCCATAACCACTTTGCAATTCCATCATCAATTTCAACAATTAATGTTGTTTTGTCAGTTAAAAACCGATGCAAAGTAAGGCAAAAAGTCACATTTGAGGAAGATGTAAAGGCAAAAATAAAGAGATGATAAAAAAAGATAAAATTTTGCCTTTGCTAGGGTTTGAACTTGTGTCATTGAGCTTGGATGTGTATTTGGATCAATGCATTTAACCAACAGGCCATTTGGCCTGTGCCTTGATTGCTTAGCCAACTTCATCAATACTTAAGGCTTTTTGTTTTTTTTTTAAAATGAGATTAATCAAATTTTATACCTTAATTACTTGGGCAAAAATTGGGTGTCTACAGCTGCCCCTCTTTGTGGTAAAGTTTGAACAAAACTTTTGCCACAAAGACAAAAAGATAACCAATTTTTGCTTAGCTTCTCCGTCCAAATTTTATTTAAGGAGGTTTTTATCTTGTGCTAAACTATCTGTCGAGTTTAGACTTAGGATTTGGTTAGGTCATTTGCCGGACCTATGGGCTTTGGTTTGGTCATTTGCCGGACCAATGGGCTTTGGTTTGGTCATTTGCCGGACCAATGGGCTTTGGTTTGGTCATTTGCGTAAGCCCCGGAAAATTTCAGTAAATAAATCCAAGGTGAACTATGAAAATAAACCCTAAAAATCACTCCAAATTAAAACCGAACTTTGAACGAGTCCCGAAATATAAACGAAAGTAAGAATTCATTAGTCTTGACAAAATCTAAAAATAAAATAAGGACTACAAAAGTCCTTAAGTCCAAAAACCATTACATAAGATAAACTTCTTACCTAATCTATAATTCATAAAAATCGGGATAAAAATAAAACACAGTGATAATTTGCTAAAAAGCAAGTTAATCCATAACATGAGAATTTGAAGGATCAGGAGATCACCAAAGGCCAATTCCATAACTAGGCTTTGGCACGATTAAGAAAACTTCATCTGCCAATAATAAAATATAGACTTTGGAAATTCCCCAAACGACCAGACTAATAATCCTAAGAGACGGAAATCACAATAAAGCCCTAACGATCAAATCAAACTACCAAGAATCATAGAACAAGTTAGAAATTGAAATCTCGTGATCTTAAGAAGGAAGAATTCAAGAAACAAAATAACAAATTAGATAATCCTTAAGTTAACCAATTGTTCATAAAACCTTAAATCGAAGCAAAAACAAACTCGAAAACAAAACACTATGAAGATCCTTTTTCAAAGCAAATTATAAAAATCAAGATTTCCCCAAAATCATTCCAAAAACTGATATTTGACTCAAATTCAAGAAAATCATATCCGGTAACCATTACCGATATAACTCCAGATATAATAATTCGATTCAAGATTTCCGAAAGCAATAAGAGATATTAAATACTTATAAAAATAAAATTTAAAATAAATTTCTCAAACTAAATACGTTGTATAAACAGAAAATCTCAGTTTCCAAATTGGCAAAGGTCTAAACCGGAAAATCATCCGGAAACCCTAACCGGAATACAATAGTGTAAGTCCGGCAATCTAACGCCTTTAACTCTAGAGGCCGAAAGATAGTTTAAATATGTAGAATAGCTCGTAGTAATATAAGTTTGTATAAAAATATCATATTGGTAAATTTTTTACCTATCTCGAACCCGTTCGGATACAGACTTTGAAAAGCGTGTCCCGGGACTCGAGATATCGAAAATATACCATTAGTACCGTTAGACTCGTAATTCCACGAGATTTCTAAATATATCAGTTATATAATTTTTCGGGTTATAAAAGTTACATTTATAACCTTTTTATCGTATTTTCATGTCTATCGGTAATTGATTATTCTTTTGCACTATTCATTTTATTTCATTACACAATTTTATTATTATTATTATTTTTTATATACCCCGGGTTTCCTAGTAATCAAGTAAACTTCGAAAACCAGAAAATTTAACCCTAAACCGATTTAGTTCAAGCTTTGTGAAAAAGACTTAGAAACCCAAATTCCGGCTTTTCCACGGTTTCCAAATAAGAAACTTTTATAAGAAAAATTAATTTTGAATATAGTTCTCGATTATATTTCAAACCAAGAAAAGACCAGATTTTGAGAAAATTTCAACTCCGGGTCATCCCGAGACCCATTATGGAAAAGCGTGCCCCGGAACTAGAATTTCAAAAATTTCTTTATGAATACTCATTTGAATCGAAATAAAATAAGGATTTCAAAAATATTTTTCATAATTTTCCGGCTTACGAAAAATACAGTTATAGCCTTTTTATTCGTATTTCCTTACTACTGGAAATTAAATTGTCTTGTCAACTATTCACTACTATTCATAAAGTACTACCTAGTCTACCTATTAGCCTACCCTACAAGTCTAACCCTTACCATCACTCAAATCACTCACTTTTCTCTACACATTTTGTCCCTTAACTTCTCTTACACTCTTAACAATTTCACATCAAAGATAAATCAATCAAAACAAAGTCAAATCAAACTTTTTCTTCTCCCCCTCTCATGAATAGTGACCGACGAAATTGCCCCCCCCTTCCATGCTCCATTTGAATTTTCTTTTACTTTTTTAACCTAAATCCACTCCATATATAAGCTATCTTTTCTCTCTCTCTCCTCATTCTTTCACTTTTCCATTTTCACAAAGTGAAAAAGCTCTCAAAACACTCTCTTTTTCTCTCCTCTTCTCTCCCCATTTCCTCTCTTGTCCGAAACTTTAAGGCTCCCCCACATACACACACAACTTCCATTCTTCTTTTCATCTTCCATTTACCTTCAAGTAAGTAAGCCTTTTACCCTTTCCATCCTTAAAACTTTGTTATGGCTAAGTGATTTTTGGATATTTCAACTCCATGTCCCCATGATCTTTTAGTAGGGACAATGAGATATCAAAACAAAAATCCCAAACCATTACAAAGTGGATCTAACTTTTAAAGAAGCTTTCATACCAAAAGCTTGATGCTCCTTCAACAAAAAGTGTTTTTAAACAAAGATCTTTTACAAAAATATAGTTTTTATGTTTTCAAAACTCATTTAAGCATTTGATATAGTAGATCTACCATTTTTCTACTCTTATTCATGTAGACATTTAAGATCTCATCTTCATTTTGAGTTTATGTGCATCCATAGTTTTTAATGTTTTTGTCCTTAGTAAATAACTTTCCTAGTATATAGATCTATAGATAGATGAGTCCATGAAGTCAAAAAGAAAAGTACTTTTCAAGAAATGAACTTGTGAAAATTCGGATGACTTTGAAAACCTAGGTTAAAAACACTTTTCTCAACTTCTAAACTTATATTTTACAAGAGAAGTAAAGCCTATAGGTAATAGATAATGTTTAGTAGTATTTTTCATGAGTCTAAAGGAGTTTTTACTAAAGAAAATGTTGGAAACAAGAAATGAAGTCCATAGGAGTTTTGAGTTAAAAGTTATGAAAACCAAATTCGTAATAATGGATGTAGGGTTAGAAAACACTATTTTTCCAACTTCAAAAATGGTATTTTCTTAAACAAATGAAGTCCTTAGAATATAGGTATAATAAATACTTAAAGTTTTAAGTATAAAATATATTTTTCTCAAAGGAATCAACTTGAAAGTAGAATTTTCTAAATTCGGATTTTTGGAAACCCCCTAGTAGAAGACCCACTTAAAAGTTTATAAATGAAGATTTTATTTAAGAAATAGAGGCCTTAGGATATAACTAATATGAGGGTCAAAATTCTTTAAACAAAGTGGAGTTTTCCTAAAGAAAAATCCTTAGAAATAGTAGGTGTGACCAAATGTAGCAAAGTTGATTTTTAGACAAAAGCAAAATATAGTGTCTTAAGACAAAGTTTATTTAAAATTCTTTAAGTCTAAAAATTTATAAGACCTTAGACACTTAAGAGTTCATATCATGACATACATGATAGGGAAAATCATTACCATTGCATTTAGTTTCATTTTACACTTAGGAATCTCAAGTGCATTCATGAAAACCGCATTTTCGGAATTTATGTTACCGCTGTACAGATCTGATCCATCGTTTCCGAGGCTTAGATATTTTCAAAACTTGATTTAAGCTTCGTATTTAGAAAGATCTTCCGAAGTAGATAGAAATCGATATAAAATTTACGAGATTCCGAGTTAAAATGACCAAGTTATGGCCGTTTTAAGTTGGAATTCCCGCTTAGGACGCGATTTACGAATTTGATAAGTTCGTATGAAGTCGTTGGATTAGTTTGAGTTGAAATACTGATTAGAGTATTTCTTCCTTTTTAGGTTATCCCGAGTTCGACGATTCCCTACCACCGGATTATTATTACTAGAAGACCGGTGATCCTATGGCTGAGTGAGTTTTCTCCTTGTTTTGTTACCTTGATTGTGCTTGTAATTAGTCGCATTAGAATTTTAGGAACAAGATAAAAATCGATATGAATGGGGATGGGATATATGTTGAGACTGTGATAAATGTATGCCAAGGAATACTAAAGCATATCGAAACCACGATTTGATTGGATAACTGCACGGTTCATATTATTTATGTGTATGATATTGCCTGGTCACTCTAAAGAATGTATAAATATTTTGACCTAAGCAAAAAGTAGATTGACCATGCATCGCATCAAACATATTGCATTTGGTAGCGTGTTACTCCTACGCAGGTCGATCGGTATGGTCCGAGGACTCGTTTGAGTACGGAGACCCGGTGCCAAGCTCATTCTCGGGTACTAAGGCGCATGTGGATGCATCCTTGGATGAGCCTAGCCGAGTCGAGTGCTAAGAGCCAGGGCTTGGGGACTAGCAGCGGTCGTGTAGACTCAATACCATTCCTAACCCAAGATACGGAGGGCGTAAATCCGTTCTGTGTGTGGGTTCCGGTTACCTATACATAACTGTTTGCTCACGTGTTTGTTCATGCATAGCATATGATTGATTAATAACTTGTTTGTTATGGTACGGAATTAAGGGAATTCTCACTAAGCTAGTGTAGCTTATACCCCAATAGTTGTTTAAATGAGCAGGTTATTCCAAGAAATGATAAGTGGGGACCGAGATGGTTGAAGTCGAGAATGACTTCGGGATTCCGGCAAGATATGAGAATGCTCGAAGTTTTTGGCTAAGCTTTACGTTTTGCTTTGTAATAGCTTTGTGTAGTGAAGTCTTGGGATGAATGTAATTGAAGTTTGATGAACTGTATTTTGAAGTATAGTGTTTTGTATTTGGGGTATAGTGGATTGCATTTCCTTTTCATTGTTACTCAATTGTATCAACATAAAACGTATCATTCCGATGTGTCTCCTCTATGTGTTAGACGCCTTGTACATAGTATGGAAGCCTTCGCGTGACTGAGGTGGTCATTCTTAGGCTTTAATATTGTGTACGGCGGACTGCCACGTTTAGGGTACCCTTCGGGGCGTGACAATTTGCCGGACCAATGGGCTTTGGTTTGGTCATTTGCCGGACCAATGGGCTTTGGTTTGGTCATTTGCCGGACCAATGGGCTTTGGTTTGGTCATTTGCTGGACCTATGGGCTTTGGTTTGGTCATTTGCCGGACCAATGGGCTTTGGTTATGGTCTCCATCTGAAATGGATGGATTTCTGACTTCTGTCTTGATCACCATCTTGGATAGATTTCTGAATTTTGTCTTGATCAACATCTTGAGTGAATGAATTTCTGAATTCTGTCTTGATCACTATCTTGAGTGAATGAATTTCTGAATTCTGTCTTCATCACCATCTTGAGTGAATGAATTTCTAAATTTTGTCTTCATCACCATCTTGGATAGATTTTCTGAATTCTGTCTTGATCACCATCTTGAGTAGATGTGCTTCTGGATCTTGTTACCATCTTGGTAGAAGTGTTTCTGGATCTTGTCACCATCTCGAAAGGATGAATTTTGGGTCACCATCTCTAAAGGATGGATTTTGGGTCACCATCTCGAAAGGATGGATTTTGAGTTTGGGTAGTACTAGACTATCTGTCTAGACTGAGGGGTATTTGTGATTTTTCAATCCACTGGGGGTTTCTTTCTTTTTTTCTTTTTCTTTTTCTTTCTTTCTCTTTTTTTTTTCTCCTTTTTCTTTTTTTTTTCCTCTCTTTTTTTTTCTTTTAAAAAGGATGCTTCAATTTTCTATCAAAATTAGTTATTTCTTGCAGTAATATTTTCTTTTAAAAATAAGAACAATCAACAGACCAAACTGTATAAACGCATTCATTCAGCATTATAAGATGCTCAAATTTCTTTTTCTGATGATTCAAATGGTGTTTGACTGGAAATTTATTCAGAAGAATTTTGTGGGTTAGGCTTTGATTCAACTTCAAAGAATTTCAAGGCTTTGATTCGACTTCAGAGAATTTCAGGAATATCAACTTTGCTTATAATTAATTAAAATAAAATCAATTGATCACTTGAAATGACAAATTTTATTGATCAAGGATAATACAACTTTACAGCATCTGAGTTCACAGGATTCTTTAAATTGGGTCCATCCATTTAGGAAAGGATTAATGCTCCTCCCGATAAGACCTTCTTCACTATATATGGTCCTTCATAATTTGGTGTGAACTTTCCTCTGGAATCTTGCACATTTGGCAGCATTTTTCTCAGAACCAAATCACCTTCTTGGAAATTTCTTGGCTTAACTTTCTTATTAAATGCTCTAACCATCCTTTGTTGATATAATTGCCCATGACACATGGCAATCAATCTTTTTTCATCTAAAAGATTTAACCGTTCAACTCTTTGCCTAACCCATTCAGCTTCTTCGAGCTCTATTTCAGCCAGTACTCGGAGCGAAGGAATCTCAACTTCTACTGGTAAAACGGCTTCAGTTCCATATACCAGGGAATAGGGCGTTGCCCCAGTTGACACTCTTACAGAGGTCCGATACGCCATTAATGCTAATGGGAGCATTTCATGCCAATCTTTGTATGCAATCGTCATCTTCTCAATGATTCTCTTGATGTTTTTGTTGGCGGCTTCTACTGCTCCATTCATCTGTGGGCGATATGGAGTGGAATTCTGGTGTTTAATCTTGAATTGTTGACATAGATCAGTCATTGCATTGTTGTTCAAGTTTGTACCATTATCGGTAATGATACTTTCTGGAGTTCCATATCGAGCAATGATATCTCTTTTGATGAATCGCACCACAACGGCTTTTGTCACACTGGCGTATGAAACAGCTTCAACCCACTTGGTGAAATAATCGATTGCAACTAGTATGAATCGATGACCATTTGAAGCTTTTGGCGATATTGGCCCGATTACGTCTATTCCCCACATTGAGAACGGCCATGGTGTTGACATTGACTGTAATCCTTTGGAGGAGCATTTATCTTGTTTGCGTAAATTTGAATTTGACATAGATGACAAGATCTCACATGTTTGATACAGTCTGATTCCATGGTTAACCAGAAATATCCTAGCCTCATAATCTTTTTAGCTAGCATATATCCGTTCATATGAGGTCCACATACTCCCTCATGAACTTCTTCCATTAATTTTTAGGCTTCTTCTTCATCTACACATCTCAACAGGGTTGTATCGAATGACCTTTTGTATAGGGTATCTCCACTTAACAAGAAATGACTCGCCAGACGTCTCAATGATTTCTGATCCTTCTTTGTAGCATACTCAGGATAGCTACCTGTTTGCAAGAAAATTTTGATATCTTGAAACCATGGTTCATTTGATTCAATCATAGCACAGAATGCGGGTTCACTTCTTATTCGGACTTGCAATGGTTGTATTCTTACTCCTTCAGTGAATTGGATCAAAGAGGCCAGAGTAGCCAATGCATCAGCAAACTGATTCTGAGTTCTCGGCACATAAGTGAAGGAAATTTCTTTGAACCTTCTGCTAACTCAGCCAAGTGATTATGATAAGGAATCAACTTGGGATCCTTAGTTTTGAACTCGCCTGAGTTTGGAAAATGATAAGTGATGAATCTCCAACACTTCGAGCTCCTCAATAATTCATTTGAATTGCCATTTCTAATCCCATGATGCATGCCTCGTATTCCGCTACGTTATTTGTGTAAGGAAACATTAATCTGGCTGATGCCGGGAACTGTTCTTCTTTTGGTGAGATAAGGACTGCCCCTATTCCACATCCGTATACGTTGGCTGCTCCATCGAAATACAACTTCCAACTATTGCTTTCGGCTTCTGTTTCTGCTATCCTGATACTTCATATGGAAACTGTCTTGTTCCTTCAATTCTTCGTCATCAACCGGGCTTTCTGCGAGTTGATCAGCTAAAACTTGTCCTTTGACTGAACTTTGACTTACATACGTGATATCAAATTTAGAAAGTAGCATCTGCCATTTCGAGATTCGACAACCAAAGCCAGTTTGCGTGCTAAGTATCGCATAGATCATGTCCTTGCTTCGTAATCAACTCGATCGAGTAGAAGAGCGTATACTACTGCCTAAGCCTGTGCATAACCATACTAATGCACAACAGGTTTTTCTATCTCTGAATACTTTTGTTCTCCATTTGAGAATTTCTTGCTTAAGTAGTAAACAGCTCTTTCTTTTCCTTCCTCATCTTTTTGCCCGAGCACACACCCATATTCAGGAAGAATTGTCAAGTACAAGAACAACGGTTTCCCGGTTTTGGAGTAACCAGTACTGGTGGATTCGTCAGATATTGCTTTATCCGATTAAAGGCTTTTTCACATTCGTCATTCCATTCAATTAGGGCATTCTTCTTCAGCAGTTTAAACAGCGGTTGGCACTTATCAGTCAACTGTGATATGAATCGAGCAATGTAATTCAATCTTCCCAAGAGGCCTCTGATTTCCTTTAATGTTTTTGGTGGAGGCAAATCCTGAATCGCCTTGACTTTATCAGGATCGATTTCTATCCCTTTTGGCTAACCATGAATCCTAATAATTTTCCAGATGTCACTCCGAAAGTGCATTTTTCTGGATTCAATTTCAACTGAAACTTCCTTAATCTTTCAAAAAGCTTCCTTAACACCACTACATGATCATCTCCTTCCTTTGTCTTGGCGATCATATCATCTACATATACTTCCACCTCTTTGTGCATCATATCATGAAGTATAGCAAGCATTGCTCGTTGATAAGTTGCCCCGGCATTCTTGAGACCAAAAGGCATGACCTTGTAACAAAAGTTCCCCAGGCTGTAACAATGTGGTTTTGACCTTATCTTCTTCGGCCATTAATATCTGATTATACCCTGAAAATCCATCCATGAATGAAAATAGATGATTTCCAGCGGTATTGTCCACTAAAACATCGATGTGAGGCAACGGGAAATTATCTTTCGGGGTTGCTTTGTTTAGATCTCTGAAATCCACACAATTCTCACTTTCCCGTTTTTCTTAAGTACTGGCACTATATTTGATACCCAATCCGAATAATCAGAAACCTCAATGAATCCTACTTCAAGCAACTTTTTTACTTCATCCTTGATTTGGAGGAGTAAATCCGGCCTAAATCGCCTTAATTTTTGCTTTATAGGTTTAAAATCCTCCTTTGTTGGCAATTTGTGAACCACAATGGATGGGTCTAAACCAGGCATATCGCTATACGACCATGCAAAAACATCCAAGTATTCGGCTAAACTTGGTTAAATCTTGTGCCGTGCTCTCAGGCAATTTTCCCCCTATCCTCAGATTCCTAGGGTTTTCACTTGTTCCCAAATTAATCACTTCAATGGTTTCGGGAATTTCAATCCTTCCTTGTTCAAAATTTTGCCAAATTTCTTGTGTTCTAAATTGATAATCAATATCATCTTCAACGTCTAACCCAGTAGAGTTAGAGGTGATATTGATATTTTCATTAATTATACGCGCGAGATATCCCTGAACTTCATCACAATTGTCGAATCTGGTTGAATATGAATGAGGAATGTATGAGAATATGTGAAAACACAAACGGAAATAAATTTCATTAAACTGGGACGGTGTTTAAGTACACTTATTTGAGCATCACATAATACTGAAAAACACAAAACACAAATCTAGTCTTAGATAAGTTCTTACTTAAAAGACTTAATACTAGCGCAAGGCACAGAGAACCAATTTCTCAAGATCATTTCTTTGGATGAAGCATCTTCTTTGATATCATCTGGCTGCTGGATATGATGTGGCTTTGGAAAGGAATGGCTGATGTGAGGAATTTTGATGATTGGATCATACTCCTTGTCGAGCTTCCTCCTTCTCATTTGGTTTTTCATTTCTGCCACTTCAGCACAAGTGGGGGAATAACCCAGTCCAAAGGTTCCCACCTGAGTTTCTTTCATCATTCATCATACAGACTTCGTCAAACATTTGGAGCCCGAAGTCTTCTTCTCCTTCTTTTCCAATGTAAGGGACAGCTGTCTCCTTGTAAATGGCATAATCCTGTTCTCCCATAACAGTGATGAGTTGACCATTGGCTATGAACTTAACCTTTGGTGCAGGCTTGATGGTATTGCTGGCAGCATGGATCCATGGTCTTCCCAACAGCAGATTGAATGTTCTGGGGATATCAATCACTTGGAAAGGAATAATGAAAGTTTGAGGCCCGATGGTGACTTCTAACTCCACTTCACCTATTATATCTCTTTTTGATCCATCAAAGCACGAACCACAGTAGAGCTTGGTTTGATGTCTGACGGTTCAATCCAATAGGCTCAAAGTGGCTAAGGGGCACACATTCAAAGAGGATCCATTGTCAACTAATACTCGAGAGACGATCTTTCCACAGCTTTTGACTACGATGAAGAGGGCCTTGTGTTGATCTCCAGTTCTTCAGATGAGAAAATGATTTGCTCATTTGCAAAGATTGAGTTGATGATATGCCCCAAGGCTTCTTCTGATACACCTTCTGGAACTTTCACTTCTTCTAAGGCTTTGAAAAGAGCCTCACGGTGTACATTAGAGCTAATCAGCAGACTCATGAGCGATATTTGGGCAGGTATTTTGGCCAACTGCTCGACAACTTGTATTCACTTGCTTTCATCAGTTTTGCCAATGCTGACTTCTCTTCATCTTTCTTCCTTCTTCATTTTGCTGCTGTGGCATATTCACAGTTGCATTCTTTCCGGTCGACTCATAAACTCTTCCTGAGCGAGTAAGGCCACCAACCATGGCCATTGAAGCATGATTTACCGCCTTATAATCAAATGGAGCGGCTTTATAATCACTCACAGCAAGGGGTATCTGAAAGGTATAGTTCTAGGCTTTGATGAAGTTGATCCATCTTCACTACCTTTGCCTATTCGATTTTGATGGATCTAGGTCCACCTTCAATCATGCACACAAGCTCTTCTGGATCCGGAATCTCAGCGGTAATCATATTGATAACTGGTCCATGATTTGGCAATGGGTTAGTAGAGACGTTTGGAGCTTCAATGAAATCCAACTGGATGACTTTTGCATCAATAAGATCTTGGATTTTATGCCTAAGCCTCCAGCATCTGTCTGTTGAATGCCCGATTTGCCCCATGTGATATTCACACTTCAGCTCAGGATTGTAATTTCTAGGCTTTAAGTCTTCCCTAGGAACTTCAAGATTGATCAGATTATCGGCCCTTAATTTAGCTAATACTTGGCTAAGGGGAACCGGAATTCGAGTGAAGTTCCGCCTGTTGAACCTTGATTGTTGATTTGGGACTGCACTTTGTTGAGTCTGATCCTTATTCTGATTTTGATTCTGATTTGTTGACAACACGAATGACTTAGTAGGGCCAGTTGCATCTGAAGTATTGACCATGCTGACGGTTGAATCTTTCCCTTTGTATGGGACATTTCTCGGTGCAGTATATTTCTTTTCTTGTTGCAATTTTCCTGCCGAAATTGCATTCTCAATCCTGCATCCAGCTATCACCACTTCTGAGAAACTTGCTGATGCATGCCCAATCAGATGGGAAAAGAAAGGTTCCTCTAATGTGTTGATAAAAGTGAAAGTGAGGTCTTTTCAGGCATCGGGGTGGTGATCCTTGCAGCCAATGCTCTCCAGCGCTGAGCATATCCTTGAAAGTCTCTTCTTTCTTCTTCTTCAGATTGCTTAAATCCCATACCGAGGGCGCCATCTCAATGTTAAACTTATACTGATTAAAAAATGCCCTAGCCAACTTGTCCCAAGTATCAATTTCTTGGTGGTCTAATTGGGCGTACCAGGCCAAAGCAGCACCAGTAAGACTGTCCTGGAAGGTTTGCACCATCAGCTTGTCAAACTTTGCGTATTGCCCCATTCGTCGTACATACAATCTGGTATGCATATTAGGGCAACCTGTCCCGTCATATTTTTCAAATTCCGGTGCCTTAAATTTCTCAGGGAAGGCACCTTCCTCATATTGAGGCAAATTCAGATCGCGGTTTGATCAAAACCATCGAACGTCTTCATTTTCTCAAAGTTTTCTCCATTTCTTTAGCCTGAGCTTCCAGTTCTTTCTTCAACTCAGCCGCATTAAACTCATTTGGTGACTCCTCTTGCTGAATAAGCTGTCCTTCAATTTCTTTTCCTTTCTGTGACCTTGAGATTCTTCAGAAGTTGTGGGGGTCTTAAGTTGTGCAAGACTCTGTGTTAAAGCCTGCATCTGTTCAGCAATTCCAAGGAGGGTTTGTTCCACGGTGTTGAGTCTTTGCTCATTGGTCTGGTCTGTGGGGTTGCTCCCGGTGTTAGACATCTTAGCTCGGGATCTGGTAACAATAGGGCTCCTAACCGGCTTGGACGCTATCTTTCAAGTTTTGACTTAAACTCGAATTTGCTAGACCTGGACATTTATTATTTATATTAATAAATGAATTAATATACATATGCAAGAATAGATATGCTATCATACAGATGCAAATGGGGATATTGACCAATGATTTTTAAAAAAAACATTTGTATTAAAAGATAATGTTTAACATAACAAAACTTCTAATGGTTTAGAAACCTTATTTCCTAGTGACTGAATTAAAACTACTTTCTAATGGTTTCAAAGAACCTTGATTCCTAAGGACTAAACCTAAACCAACTAAACCAGTCTTCTTGTCTTAGTGGGGCAAACAATCTTGTCTTCCAGGGCTAGAATTTTCTTTCGAGCTGCCTTCAACTCAGCCTCTAAGAATGAATTCTGCTTCCAGCACTTTGCAGGCGATCCACCATTTCCCTCTCTCTTTCTTGGAAATCTCGGTGACATACTTCCAGGCGAGCCGAAACAGCTTCCATGTAAGCAGTTTGTTTCAGGGTCAGGTTCCGATGGTGCTGGTTGAAGGATATCGGGAGCTTCATATCGAATATCCTTATTCTTCTTCATTTGGCTAGCCACATACCACCTGGTTGCTCTATACTTCTTTGTTTCCTTATTTCTGGCTCGACTTCAAAAACCGGCTTCACCTCTCTATTTTCCCATATAGCTCGGATTTGATTTAGCTTGAATTCTTTAGCTGGTAGTATCTTGGTTGGATCCAGATAATCTAGAGTGACTTGCTCCAAATTAGGCTTGACAGTAATATCTTGCAGCATACCATACTGTCTGATAACACTTGAGGGTAATAACCAGTACAGCCGGTGAGTCCAATTAGGGGTACTGCCATGTATCCTTGCAACTTAGGATGGCTGCAGGGCTTTTGAACCAGCGAGCTTGCCACATCATGTCTTCAAGAATGGCAATTATATCCCATAGAGGATGATCATCTTCCATGTGGACCCTTTCAGCAAAAGATTGGATGAGATCATATTTCAGGCTGATGAGGGATCCATTAGCCAAGTCTTTTCCGTAGTGCTTAATGTGGCTAGCAAACCAAATCATCAGTAAATGCATGCTTGCTTTGAACTTGCCTTGTCCTTTAGACTTGATGTGATTCAGACTACAGACTTGTTCGGCTAGAAGAGCGGGGACATAGGATTTGCCAGCTAAATATTGAGAAACCAGCTCTATGACCCGGAAGTGGATGAACAAATTGCCATTAGGGAAGAGAATAGTTGCAAAAGCAGCTACTATGAAGGCATTAACCCGGTTTTCTTCCCAAACTTCAAGTGGTATACTGAAAGTGGATCGGTTGCTTTTAAAGTATTCAGGAGTTCCAAACCAGTCCATCAGTGTGGTTAGCCGGATGCAATATTCATTGCAATCATTGATAGCTTCAATAATTGGTCCCCTCTTGATCCCCAAAAATTCTGATATAACACGGACCGGGCTATGCTTGAAGTTCGGAACATAGATTCCGTCAGAGGTAGGAGGTGCTTGGAGTAGCCTACTATATTCCTCAATGGTCAGGCTAAGTACATGCTGACCCAAACGGAAGACAACTTCTTCAGGTTCCCATAGATGAGTGAGGGCCCGGAACATGGTGAATGGAACATGGATCTTTGGTAGGCTAAGGATCGGGCCTAACCTATCTTCAATGAACGACTTTTGGACCGGACTAAAACTGACAAGCCATCGGTCCAGTAGGAGCATTGGATCCTTGAAAGGTTCCACTCGATTTTCTCTAATAAGGCGAGCCCATAAGCTATCGCTACTGTCAGTTGAAGACATCATTTTCTGAAAAAAAAAATTTAAAAGGTATAAGCTAATATTTACAAAAAAATTTTTGACAGCTTTTATATTTTTTTTTTAGAATTTTCTTTTTTTAGTATTTACATGTGTACATTTATATTTCAACTCCATTTTTTTTTAGAAAAAGTTGGTCATATCCCATGCTAATGAATGCATGATTTGGTAGGGTTCTATAGGTTCCCCGATTTAGTGATACTAAACCGGAGTGGGAGGACATTTCTTGATCTAGAGGGTGGAAAGCCACAGCCCCCGGACCTTACTTCGTCCTCCTCGCTTAGGCTCTTAAGACGGCCCTGGTACGACCGTATCTAGCACACAATCATGCTAATGCAAATGCAAATGCAAATCAGAAAACAAACTTCTTTTATTTATTTTTCATATTTGTAAGGTTAGTATATATTTACAAAAACAATTATTCAATATAATATACAAGTATATATTCACATGGTAATTTACAAAAATAGCAAGGATAAATTCAAAATTTATAATTTAAGTGGCTAGCCCTCTTTTTTTTAAAAAAAAAAATTTAATAGTCCCCAGTGGAGTCGCCAAGCTGTCGAGCCTGGATTTTTCCACTATCTGGTTCATTTCTCCTAACCCGATTCACATTAAACCCGAACCCATTTAACATGAATCCTCGACTAGGGGTTAAAAGAAATTTTAATTTTGAAAATTTTTAGAGTCGCCACCCGATATAAATCGGGAAAAAATAAAAGCTAGGATCAATGGGTCGGTTGATCCTAACTTAGCTACTAGTCTGCGAAAATTTGATTTAAAAAAAAAACCAAACTTTTAAAACCAGATATCATGGATTCGGGGCTAACCTATTAAAACCAAATGGTTACCACTTTTGGAATTTTAAATTTATAATTTATCCTTTTCATGCTCAAAAACTCAAATGAAACAAAAAATTTACAAGTCAAATCATTCATTTTTATTTTTTATTATTTTTTTAGAACGTGAATATCAATAAATATCTTAATTTACAAAAATATTTATTCACAATAAAAAAAACAAAAACATTTTTTCATTTTTTAATGTCGCCCCAGGTGCCTACGTACTCGCTAATCGAGATCAGACAAAACGTAGTTCTTTTAAAAAGAACTTTAATTTGTTGATCAATTTTATGTTTTTGAATTTTTATCACTTTAAGTTCATTAAATTTTGAATTTTTATGAAAATCATTTTTGATGATCCTATGATCTAATCAATTGTTTTTTATTTCATGAAAACATATTTTTCTAAGTCCAAAAATCATTTTTATTATTTTTTTTTAAAAAAAATTTTGGTTTTGGAAAATCCAATTTTATCATTTTTATTTATTTTTATTATTTTATTTATTTATTTTTTTTAAAAAAAATCATCACATAAATTCACAATATATCCAGAATAATATATAATATATTAAAATTATTTTTCATGCATTAAATATGCATTTCTAGGGCAATTTATGTATAAATACATATTAAAAATATTCAAAAAAATCAAAAATATCAAAAAAATAAATAAATTTATATAAAAAATAATTATTTATATTTTTCTGGATTTTTCTGAATTTTTTACTATTTTTATTATTTTCTTAAATTAATTATATAATAAACTATTAATAAAATAATGCGGATTAACCTGGACCGTCGGATGAAGCGGACGAGATCTGGAGCGTCGATCTCGCTGACCGATCTGGATCGTCCGATCTTGTTGACTCGATCTAGGCCGTCTGATCACTTGATTGAATCTGGGCCGTCTGATCGCTTGATTGAATCTGGACCGTCTGATCGCTTGATGAAATATGGGCCGTCTGATCGCTTGATTGAATCTGGGCCGTCTGATCTACTTGATTGAATTTGGACCGTCTGATCAGTTTGATCAAATCTGAGCCGCTGATCTGCTTGATTGAATGTGGGCCATCTGATCTACTCGATTGAATATGGACCGTCTAATTAGAGCTGACCGTTGACTATTGACCGACGACAGTTAACCGATGACCAACCGTGTTGGATTCGGATCTTCGGGTCGGATCTCGGAGCTCCGACGGGTAAAGAAGACGATGACGCGACTTTTCGGGGCGGATTCCGGCGGCTCCGGTGGTCCTCGGCGGCTGGAAGCTTGTCGGCCCGACTTCTATGCTCGTGGCGCGTCCTTTGGTGGTGGTGGCGTTCACTCAGAACGGCGGCAAGGGGCAGCTCCGGCGATGGTTGTACGGCGGCGTTGATGAACAAAATTAAAAAAAAAAATTCATAGATTAATTTGAGTAATTTGATCAAATCCAAGCACACTAAATCATCTAAATCAAGTTTCTAACATTCCTAACACACTCAATTTTAATCGAATTCGATTCAATTACTTCGAATTTGAAAAATTCGAATTTTTCTTCCTAAATTCGAGAACTTCGAATTGGCTTTGTTATGTATGTGTTTTCTTGAAATTGACTTGTGCCTTTTGATCCTAGGACCTCCTATTTATAGGTTGCAAGCTCAATTGTACGTTTCGAACAGTTTCAAAAATGAATTGATTTTTCACGAATTTAATCAATAATTTGGGTTGGATTCATTCTTGTAACTGATGAATTGATGATTGCTTTCATATTCCATGTCAGATTCATCCAATGTATGTAGATTAATTGTCCAATCTTTCCAATTCTTGTAACTCCTCATTCATGTGCAATTGAATGCTCACAAATTGCATTTTTTTCCAAATTTTTTTTATACGAATTTTGTGACTTTTGGGTTGTTTTTGCATTAATCTTTCATATTCCATAACCACTTTGCAATTCCATCATCAATTTCAACAATTAATGTTGTTTTGTCAGTTAAAAACCGATGCAAAGTAAGACAAAAAGTCACATTTGAGGAAGATGTAAAGGCAAAAATAATGAGATGATAAAAAAAGATAAAATTTTGCCTTTGCTAGGGTTTGAACTTGTGTCATTGAGCTTGGATGTGTGTTTGGATCAATGCATTTAACCAACAGGCCATTTGGCCTGTGCCTTGATTACTTAGCCAACTTCATCAATACTTAAGGCTTTTTTTTTTTTTTAAATGAGTTTAATCAAATCTTAAACCTTAATTACTTGGGCAAAAATTGGGTGTCTACAATAATCTATGACTTTGATTGTTTGTAATTAAATGATGAGTGGGCACCTGAATCAACTACATTTTAGCGATTAGTAGAAATCTGTGCAAAACTACAAAACTATCATTTACGAACTATGGCTTCGTTGCCCAAAACTCTTAACTACCGAATGGAGGGGTAAATCCATTCAAATATATGATTCCGAGAAAATCGTATATTGTTTGCTCACGTGATTGGTTGTATTTCAAATGCTTGATTAAATAACTTGATTGATTATTGATTGTTGAGTACTTTACTTATGGATTTAATTCTCACTAAGAAAGAAGTTGACCCCCTTATAGATACCTTTTGCAGTTTCCCCATTTATGGTTGAAGCCTCGGGGGTATTTCTCACTGGTATTACCTTTTGGCTTAAGGAGTTTTTAGAAGAAGTCAAAGACTAGATGTAGACTTAGACTTCTAAGTAGATCTCCTTGTAATTATTTTGATTGAGCTTCAAGTAGACTTTGATGAACTATATCTTTTACTGGGGAAATGCCCCTTTGATGAATTGTAAGACCTTTATATCTATTTCCTTAATTCAGTTATTATGTTATGATTTCCATTCTCAAACTGCTATATGAATGTCTTCCTAAACAACTTGTTTCAAAGTTGGTCCCCTATGAACGTAAACATACTCCCTACACCCGGTATCGAAGCTTATGGGATGACTGAAGTCGTCATACTTAAGCTTTAATATTGAGTGTGGTGGACTGTTGCATTTAAGATACCCTTTGGGAGTGACAATTTGTGATATTTTTCACGTACGCATATGATCTGTGAAAACACTCATCGAGGGTTGCATGTGATTCGTTGGTTGATGCTCATATTGAGCAAAATCAGGATCGACTTCAGGAATTTTTCAAAGTAAACTGTGTGTTTTTGTCTATTGCTCTATCGAGGGTAAAATTGAGAAAGTCGAGGCCCGTATTGCTGAGGCTTGAGGTAATATTGATGAAGAATTGGTCTGTTCAAAGCACTTGTCGAGGGTAGAGATTTGAGGCTCGATGGTGTATTTTCTCCAAAACGATGCTCGATCACTTCGACTGAAGTCAAGGATCATGTCGAGGGCTCGCAGTTAAGGCTTGATAGACTAATTTTTGCTGTTTTCTTCCTTTGTTTGGCCTCAGTTATGAATTTTCAAGGCTTGACTTCTGCAATCTTTTAATTGTTGTTTCTGCTCCAAATCTGATTTAAAACACTTTGATTATTCCTCATTTGATTTTAAGAGCTTCAAAACAACATTATTTATCAAAAACATAATTCTGCCTGATTTTATAAAAAAAATTCTTAGCAAAATGAGCTCAAAATCCTATGAAAAATATCGGGTAAAAATAACTTATCAAATTCCCCCACACTTAAGCTTTTACTTATCCTCAAGCAAATAAAACATTTTAAAGATCACAAGGCTTATTTAAGAAAACAAATCATGAATGGTTTTATTTGACCTGAATATTTTAGGCTCAAATCATCTCAACATTCTAAAGAATTTAATTATCTTTACTGACTGAAATAAATTTACTTTTGCAAAAATCAATTGGTTTATCTATGTAAATTAGCTTTTACTCTCATTATTTAACAAGGAATTCTAAAGCAAAAATTATTCAGAAGATTAATCAGAGTAAGAAGAAACACAATCGTCTTTTATCCCCTTATATATAAAATTATGTAATCTTTTTATCATTTCTCTAAGCAGAGTAATCTAAAGTGAATGCATGTACATCAATTCATCCCTTGAATCTTTTTCCTTGTTTGTACTTTTTATTCCCTAATTTTATTAATTATTTAATGCTTCAGAGGGATAGGGTGTTGCCTGCATCTTTTCTTTACCTCTGGATGGGGTGTTGCCCACATCTTTTCACTTTATATATTTTTTTTTCTTTCCTTTTTTTTTTTTTTTGAAATTGAAAGAGGGGACAAGAAGTTTCTCTTCTAAGGGACCACCTCAAGCCCATTCCAATTTTAAGCATAGGTTTTATATTTAATTTTTTTTTTTGTTTTTTATTATAATGCACAAAGAAAAACTATCAAGTTATGATTATCATTTGAACATTCACCATAGATTAAACAGCTCTCAAAATAACTAAATTGGAAAACATACAGATCATGTAAGCTTTTATAAGAAACTTGGGTAACCTTACTAAGGATCTTAAGCTAATTCCAGCTCTAAAATTCTAGACTAAATAATAAGTAAAACTACTTCACATGGATACTGTCAATTGATTTAAACTATGTAAAATTTGTTTAGTTTTCAAGACAACTTCATAAATCATTTAGCTAAATGATTTTTCGAAAAATTTTGTCAATTTTTAACCATTTCATTGAGTTCTTAAGAATTTGCAGGGGGAAATTGATCTATAGCAGTACATACTCTATATCAAAACAATTTATACCATTAATTAATTTATTAGACCCATTCATCTTGCTTAACCCTCCCCTACACTTAAGATAAACATTGTTTGCAATGTTTTTAAACAAAAATAAACAGACAGAGGATTTAATTTTTTATTTAAAGCAAGATGTTAAAAGGAACTGAGAAGTGAAGAAAACTTCTCTCTATGTAAGCTCGAGGGTCAAACTTGTCTTGTCGAGACCTGTTTAAGTCTGTTAACACAAAGAATTTGTCACAACAAATGTTATTATCGAGGCTCAATCAGAGCCTCGATAGAGTTATGGACAACAAGTAAAAGATAATTCATAAAGAATGAAAAACGAAAATGAAGAATCTACACTTTATTAAAAGAATAAAGAATATCTTAAATATTACAAAACATTAAATAATAAAGAATAAACAAAAATTTTTTAAGGATCTATTCCCAGCTAATATCTAAAGCTTCTACTAAACTCGTTTCCTCTTCCTCTTATTGGCCTGGGAAAGTCTTCATAGGGGTCTCTACCCCTTCCTCCTCTTCTTTATCTTCTACCCCTGTTATAAATCCTGCCTCTATCTCTTTCATTAGTCCTGCCTCTACCTCTACTGGCTTGAGTTCAAGGGGCTTCATTGGTAGGATCTTTAGGGGACTAATTTCTCTATTTTTTTATGCTTCCCTTTCTTCTCTATCCAGCTTTTCCTGTATTCTTTAGGCATAGGCTTCATCACTTTCTAATTAAGCAAATCTCTTCTGCTCGGCTTCTTCTTCTCTCCTCCTTTCTTCTTTATCTTCGTTGTACAGGAGGCTGTCATCATATAGGCCATCATCATCTTCAGCCAATTCTTCTAATCTTTGAAGAGCTTCAATTATTTCTTGCTGAGATGATTCATTTATTAGCTATGGTTAAGCTTGAAGTCGGGCTTCTGCTCTTTTCTTCCTTTCAGCATTTATGGCTTTTTCTAATGGCCCGGCTTCTACTCCAGTGATAGCAGACCTTATATGCAAAATTCTTTTCCTTTGCTCCTTTGATCTTTGGTGAGATTCAATAAATCTCATTTCAATGTCTTCCCTTATCTTTCTTTTTTTTTCTTTTCTTGTAAGCTCTTGCAATTGATTGATTGTGAGCGAATCATCTTGATCTTGTTGGGAGGCATCAAGAAGGACCCGTTATTGTGGTTGTGGAGTATCATGAGTCAGAGGGGTTTCTATTTAAGTACTCTTCTCTTCATGATTTGTGGCTGCTTCTACTTGGAGGTGTGGAGGATAGAAAGTTTCAAGTCTATCCCATGTTGGAGTATGTTCCTTAGGGATTCCTTTGGACCATCTTTCATCCACTAATTGCCTCTATGTTTCTCTTTCTTTATATTCTTTCTACCACTGCTCTAGTGCACGCATTCTTTCTTGGCATGCTTTATCTATTTCTACCTCCCTTCTTCTTGCAGCAGCCATTCTTGCTATAATTTCCAAAATTACACACCTAGGTGGTGCTCGTTGAAGGGGTGTAGCATCTGAAACAACTAGAGCATATACTAAAACTGGCTTTATGGTCGTTTCTTATAGAGGTGCTACTTCCTCTATTATTTCTTCCCCTTCTTGCCTTGTCACGGTAGCTTCATTGGACTCCTCATCATTAGGTCTGTCCTCTACTGCCATTCTTTCTTCCAACCCAACCTCTTGTACAACATTCTGTACCAAAGCACTTAATAGCGTGAGGTTGTATTCACTATCAGAGTCTTCTGCTGAAGGAACAGCTGGAGCATCTACTAAAACTGGCTCCATTGTTGTCTCCAATACAATCGGTTATGTTGATCCTTTATCCAACTCTGGATCTTCTAGAAAGATCATTCTTCTTCTCTTTTGGGTTGGTTGCTTGTCTTCTTTCTCTTTATTAATGTACAATTAAAGCTGATTCTATATCCTCCATTATTGGTGGTTGAGGTGAAAGAATTAGTTGGGTTTAAACATTGGCTAATTGTATCATCGATTCAATTCTATGAAATAACCTAATTGCATCATCGAACCAATTATTCTTGCCAAACCCAAATACCAAAGCATTGTAACAAACTGTGAGCTCTTTTGCTTTAGAATTTTCAATGAACACCTTATGATCACCTTATGGTGATCAAAGAAGTTAACATGAGCATGGAGTTGGGAACCGGTGATAAGGAATAATAAGAAGGCATATGATTTGTGAGTGTTGGTTTAGGTTATTCAATAGCTGTGTTTGGCTGATTACCTATGGGAGCTTGCCAAGTGTGTGTTAATGGTGTTGATGTGTTTTGGGATTGATGTATATGGTGTTTAGTCTATGAGTTGCAATATCGGCTAGTGGTTATTATGTTTAAATAGGGGTTGCTGAAGGTGGCATGGCGATTGCGTTTGGATGGCTATTTTAGGTTTGACAATTGGTGATGGCATTAGGTAGTCATCTAATGTTAACGTAGGAATGGTTCAAGGTTCATGGTAGTTGTTAGCAATTAGTAAATGTTATGGGTGAATTTAGCATTGTCGTTGTCATGCCTCGGAAGGTACCCTAAACATGGTAGTTTACCGCACATAAAATTAAAGCTAATAAATAACAACCTTAGTCACGTAAGAGCTTCGATACTACGTGCAAGGCGTGCTTTCAAGATAGTAAGAGACTCCAAAAGGGTATCACGTTTAAGCAGATAATAAAAGCATACAATAGTTTATAAATATAACATGTAATATCTATTAAGTTTAAATATTTACAAGTCTTAGGAGCGTTCCCCCGTACTTAAAGTCTTGCTAATCTAAGCCAACATATGACATATATGTTTGTAACAAAGTCTACTATAAAGATTTTTCTTAGAAGTCCACACTAAAAACTAAAATATGCAAACTTCTTCCAAAAGCTCTTAGTAGCTTTGGCTCGTAACTGGCAAATAGGGCTTTTTGGTGCCAACCACAAGTAATCAAACTGAAACAAAAAGCTATAGGGGTATAAGCAAAACTAACTTAGTGAGAAAATTCCCTTCTTCAAAACGTTTCCATAAAACATACAAGTAATTAGAAAATCATATGAATATGCAACAATCATATGATTAAACAAATACACATAATTAACCAAAAACCATGTGTAGCACGGATTTATGCCCTTCATGTCTGGGGTTGGATGGTTACCAACCCATTCGACCATCATGCTTTACAGACTTTTTGGCTCCTACTTGCCAATATAGACTTCCCAACTACTATTGGTCATCACTACGACTCCTCATTTCCCCATGCAAAGAATAGCAGCGAAATATGTAATGTGACTCACATCGTGTCATGTGTAACACCCTAAACCTAAATGCACTACAACCCGCCACGTGTTCTCTCTTCTATAGAACACGCAAAGGCTTTAAAATATTAAACCACAAATATAACATATATAAATCTCCAAAAAAAAAATCACAAAGGGTTACTGAAAAATACATCAAATATATTTATAAGATCTTCATATTAAATTGTTGGCATAAAAATCCAAAAGCCAACAAATTGAACATCCTAAAACAGATAATATCCATAGAGCTTACATCTTGAATCTGAAATCTCCAAAATCTGATAAAAAGGTACAATAATATAATCCAATAGTCCAACTATTCCTTTAATTCATATAATATAAAAACTAAAAGTTTGCAGGATAGTCCGTTGTGCTATCGTCCTCCCCATAGTCCATGTAAATATCATATCCAAAAAGATCAAATACTACGGGCTTACCTCCAAATCCTGAAAAATAAAAGGGTAAGCAAAAATGCCCAGTATACCATACCACACATACATGCACATAAACAAACATCAAACAGGATCACATGCATCACATGCATAAATGCAACAACCACAGGTTTATTATCTTTGATTAGCCTGCAAACAACACAGTTTAGGACCATTCTGAACTACTAAACCCAAAGTGAGTTAGACCTTGATAAAAACAATACTACTTATTAATATATCAATCTTGGGATAGTTCCCACAGACCGGTTGGTACCATTCTCGCACCACAACCTAATCTACCAGAACCTTTCTATGCATGAGTCCACTCAGGACAGCCTTCCACATAGATTATCAGGGCACCGCGTTAGTATCACTGTCTGCCAAGTCTTTACTAACCATAGCCAAACACAAGCAATAATCAATTTAAAAGCCTGGAAGGGTTAGTCTAGTCTATATGCATGTCTAATCCTATAAGCATAAGCAACAAACAAGATAAAGTCGTACCTGAATAAAGCTCTTTCAAACCCTAACCATAAAACTTGATCTTATGAACAGAACTTCATCTCAACCAATAGATTATTTGTGTAGATTTAACAAAAATCCTAAATCAAAATAACTTATAATCACACCTTGCTCTTAATTTAAACGATAGATCTCCAAAGAAGGTATATCTCCACAAGATCTTTCAACCCTCATATCCCCTTAAATCATAAAATAAACCATGATTTAGATATCGATGATTCTCCAAAATCATAGGGATAGAATATCAATTCAACTTACCTCGTATTTGATTTTCAAGCCTTCTTGATCTCCAACATTTAAATCTTTAAGGAACTTAGGGTTTTTCTCAAAGATTTCTTCATTGATGATTCCTTTCAAAGAGATAAATATCACTTAAAGAGATAATCTATTTAGATTATGAAAAGATCAGGAGTACAAAAACACTTACCTAAACATCGTGTCTTTGCTTCTTTTAAGGTTTCTAAAGGCTAAGGAAAGGTAGGAAGAAAACTAGGCTAATTGGATATTTAAAGGAAAAGGATAGCTTAGGAAAAATGCAGCCCCACATCATAAATTAATGAAGATTTACTATCATTAAAGATTTATTGACCATCATTAATATGAGGGATGATTATTATTTCTCATTTATTAGGATTGACCAAATAACCCTCTTATTTTATAATAAATGACACATTTTCCCCTCATTATAAAATATTCATCTTTATATTACATCATGCACGAATCATTTTTAAATATTGAATTTCCTGAATTTTGTTAATTTCAAGTTAAGAGTGACCAAACAATATTCAACATACCATTGCAAGAGATCATATAAATTATTCATTAATTCTCTTTTCGATATGCTTATCTTTTATTCAACAAACACTACATACCATGTACATTTAATTCACACGATATCAATTTTTTATCTTTCTTTAATTTCTAGTGCTACTACTTACAAGCACATACAAGGAAATGTAAATAGTAAGGGAATAACTCACTCCATGGTGATTAGTCCTAATCAAAGTAGTCCTCTGGAAAAGCAATATCGGGTCCTCCTTCACCTAAACAGGAAGAAATACCTAAAAATGAGCCTTTCATAGAATTTCTACTTAAATTCCTAAATCTATCTTCTATTTGCAATAAAAATTGGATTTGTGGAAATTCTAACTTAAAATAACCATAACTAGCTCATTTTAACTCGGAATTCCACATATTATATGTCATTTTCTACCTACTCGAAAAGAAATATCTATTTCTAAGGTTATTTTATCATAAAAAGTCATTTGGGTCCTGGAATAGTAGGGTACAAGTTCACCACGAATTTCCCAGCCTTTAAAAATATAATTTTCCAAACTTTTCATCATAAAAAAAAATTAAAAAAATATGTTTGAGAAAAATCTTTTTTGATACATAAATAGACTCATATTTTATGCATGATTCTATTGGTGTTGTCTTAATAATTATTTTTCATAAATCAACTTATTTTATGGGTTTGAAAAATTTAGACTTTGAAAATTTTCTCTTCAAGTGGTTTGAAACCATAAATTCTTAGGTTACTATATACAAATGTTTTCTTCTCACATTTTTATTTATTAACTTTTTCAAATTTAATTTAAAATAAAATTTCGACTTTTAAGTTATCTACCAATTTTTATTTTTAGTAATTGAAAAATAGAGTTTTCAAAAATTTACTCAAGTTGTTAGTAGTACTTCATGTTTTTGAGTTATGTTGATGGTACATTTTCTTATCATATTTATATTCTTCTATTAATTAGAAAATGAGTTTATCATTTTAAAACTTACTTTTTTAGGTTGTTGACAAATTTTTATTTCTCTAATTGGGTTTCTTAAACTTGTAAGTTGATTTTATCTTAACTTGAAAACTTGTCTAGTTCTTGGTTTTTATCATGAAGTCGTTAAAAAATCTTATAAATAAATTTTCAAGAAAAATTGGATTAATAATGAATTATTAATGTTAATGTTGAAGTTTTCTTAGAAATTTGAAAAGAGAGTGAGCTTAGTTAAACCTTGAAGAACTTTGCATAATGTCAATGTCAAAATTTATGATAACTTGTCTAAATTTTTGAAGAGAGCTTATTAAAGCAAAACTTTTTGAAATCTTTGAGGAAAAATCTTTCCTAAGTGACAAAAGTTATTTGAGGGAACTTTAACCTCATTTTAAAGAAAGAATCTCTTTTTAAGACAACAACAACAACATGGTCATGCATGAATATGATTATGTAGCTATATGAAGGATGAGAATAATTTATGCAAAGAAACATAGAAATATAAGAAGAAAATAAGCATATATATATTATATATATATATAAGGTCAAGTATTGGGAGCCATAGCTTCATCAAGGCTTCCTAGAACTAAGAATAGACTAGTTTCAAAAAAAAAAAAAAGAGAAAAGAAAGAAAAAAAAGCATGATAATAAGAGCATAATAATAATAAAAGCATAATAGTAAAAGCATAATGAGTTTAATAACAATAGAATTTATGTATGAAGAAGAACAAAACATGAACATATTGTTGTTTCTTAACTTCCATGGGTTTAGAAAACACACACTATGTTCATGATAAGTTACATGAATATAAGGAACAATCTAATATAGCATAAAATTTATGTATGAACATGAACAAAGCATGAACATATTATTGCTTTCTTGACCTCCATAGGTTTAGAAAACACACACTATGTTCATGCTAAGTTACATGAACATTAAAAAAAAAAAATCTTCAAATTTTTACCTATTGGTTTTGGAGAAGAAAAAGAAAGTTGTAGATGAAGTTGTAAATAGAACTTTATGGGGAGGATTTTGGAGAGATTTTGAGAGAATTTTGATAGTGAATGAAAGGTGTGAAAGAACTGGAGGGTGATGTGGTATTTATAGGGAAAAGTGGAGTATAAGCCCCTAGATTTTTCGGTAATATAGTAAACTCTAAAGAACCGGAAGTTAAATCGGAACTCTAAAGTTAACCTAGTTCTATGTTTAGTCTAGTGAATCTACATCTGGCAGTATTCTTAAACCCTAAATAATGAAATTGAGATAATTGTGGAAAATGGATCGTCATAATAGAGGAAGGCTTACAAAAATAAGATTCACAATTTTTTAGTGTTTTTCAGATTCAAGCGGGATCAATGTTCGAAAACCGTGCCCTGGTACAACGAATAGTAAAAATATTCTGATAGCACTAATAGACTCATAAAAATATAATGTTTTCAAAAATATCAGTTTTAGAATTTTTCGGTAACTAAAAATATCAGATATAGACCATTTACGCGTATTTTCTTTACTACCAGTATTATAATTGTGTAGTCTACTCTTTATAGTACTATTTCTACTATTCATTATTATTTCACTATCTCTATTTTTTCTTACACTCTACTCTTACACACTATCATAACCTATACCATACAATTTACCTTCCTCATATAACTTTAATCACATTACACTTTACACATTACTTCTTTTTATTACAAAATAACAAATTTAATCAATTTCTCTCTCCCATTCCCATGATTGCCGTCCACTCCCTCTCTCTCATCACTCTATTATTTTTCTTTTTCAATTTATTTAATTATAACTAATTTCCACTCCAAGACTCTATGAATACCTCATTCCTCCTTCATTCATTCACACAACTCATTTCCTACTAAAACTCTACCAAAATCACTCCATAAAACTCCCTCTCTCAAATTCTCTCACAAGTTCTCTCTTCTCTCCATAAAACCATTTACTACATAATACTACAACCCATTCTTTTCCTCTTCAACAAACACATAAGCTTAGGTAAAATTTCTTACACATACTCTTCAAGTTCATATAACTTAGCATGAGCATAGTGTATGTTTCTTAGACTCATGAGAGTTCAAGAAGCAACAATATGTTCATGTTTTGTTTTTGTTCATGTTTATATTTTCCATTATGTTATTAATGTTATTATGTTGCTGTTACTATTGTTATTACTATATGCTTTAATCTAACTTCTATATAGTATTATGTATATTATGTATATATATTTCTTTAGAGCATATAAGCTTACTTGTTATTTATTTATTTCCATCATTTGTAATTTATTTATTTCATGCTATTATTAAGACTAGTCTTTCTAGTCTTAGACTTGTTATTATCAAGTTAAAACAATTTTCTTTCTTTTCTTTTTAGGACTAGTCTATTCTTAGTCCCGGGATACCTTGATGAAGCTAAGGTTCCCAATACTTGACTTTACTATTATGCTCTTATTTTATCTTATTATGTTATTTTGATTATATTTCACATGACTACATATTCATGTTCATGCATGGGCATATTGATATTGTCTCAACAAAAATATGAAGAAAATATTTTTGCGAACTCTTTTCAAAATAAATTTTCGTTATTTAAATAAAGGATTTTCATTAAAAGCTAAGAGTTTTACCTTCACAAACCTTTCCAAAAAATTTAGGTAAACTCATATCAAGTCTTAGCAACAATGGTACATTAGAGTTTCATCAAAGAATACATGAAGTAGAATTTTCACATATTCTCTCTTTTCAAGCCAATGAAATAAGAAATTTTCTTTAAACTTAATGTTACTAATTCTTTGTTTAACAAAAGTTTTCTTAAACTCATTTGTAAAGTTTTCATACTAAGGTTTAGATAAGTTTTACAAAATCATCAAAGAATAAATCTTTTTAAAGATGAATCTTACTTAGGAAATAAAATTAGAAGAACATTATTATTTTAAAATAGAACAAACTTTAGAAAAAACTAAGAACAAGTGAACTTTAAGAAAGTTTTCGTCACTATCAAGAAAACATTTAGAAACTAAATTTTTAACTCCTAAAAATGAAATTTGTAGGAATAAAATTATTTTGGAAAATATGAATTGTTTTCAAAGGATAGATAAAGCTAAAAAGAGGAAAATATCTACTTATAATAAATCCAAGAATTTTTGCAACAAAACTAAAATAAAATTTCCAAAACATTACTTTTCCAACTTTTAGAACACTTTATTTCATAAAAATTATTGTTGGAACAACTTCACTAAATTCATGCTTATGATATAAGTCAATATATATATATATATATTCAAAGGATTTTTCAACTATATTAATATCTATATTTTGGTACAAAGATTTTTGGATGAAGAAAAGTTTAAAAACTTGAGTTTTGAAATCTGGAAATTTCGTGATGAATCTGTACATCACTATTCTGAGACCCAAATGACTTCTTTTGATAAAAATAACCTTATAAATGGATACATCTTTTCGAGTAGGTTGAAAACAGTATATAATATGTGAATTTCCGTGTTAAAATGAGCAAGTTATGGCCATTTTAAGTTGGAATTTCCATTCAAATGAATTTTGACTAATTCAATAAAATTAGAGAATTTGAGTAGATCTTGGATGAAATACTCATTTTGGGTATTTCTTTTGTTTAGGTGTCGATGACCAATATCTTCTCTTCCCCGAGGATTACTTCGACTCATAAAAGAACACTATGGACGAGTGGGTTTCTTTTACGTTTATGTATTCGCGCATGTGTTTGTAGAATAGAGCACTATATATTAGGAAAAGATAAAATTGATATGCATGTGGGATATCATGGGAATTATGTATGTGAATTGTTATGTGCGATCAATGAACAATAAGTATATCGGAACCCAATCTGTGATTGTTATAATTGTTTCTATGTATAATGCGTGTGTGCAAATATTGATTGATCGCTTTAAATAAATTAATGTCGGATTGAATATCTCATAAATAAATTGCTCATGCATATCACTTAGAATATAATTTCGCATTTTTACTACTGCTCCTCAGCATGGGATGTCACGCCCCAAAGGGTACCCTAAACGTGGCAGTCCGCCGTATACAATACTAAAGCCTAGGAATGACTACCTTAGTCATGCAAAGGCTTCCATATCATGTACAAGGCGTACATCACAACCAATGGGACACATCGGAGTAGCGCAATTTATATTGATAGTAAATAAGTAACAAGGCAAAGAGAATACTTATCATAAAACATACACATATTTCATTTCAATTCCTAGAGGCATATCCTTCTATTATCTTCAAATAAATATACATCCCTAATCATATAAATCATTACATATAAAGAACCTTACAAAATTTCTTCATCTTAGGATTCCATTTCTTTTATAGGAGCTTAACATCCCTCTATGACTTTCTTAATGTCATGATCCTCAATTTAATCCACGAGTATACCTGTTTCAACAAAATCTATAGGGGTATAAACTACAACTAGCTTAGTGAGATATTCCTTTTCATTCGCACCATATTTTCAAACAAGCTCATTTATATTTTCACACATATGTTATGCATACAATGCAGCAACCATATGATTACACAAATATATATAGTTATCTGGAAACCATATATAGAACGGATTTACCCCTCCGTATCAAAGGTTAGGGAATCGGGGTTGAAGGTCCTCGACCTTCTACTGCTAGTCCCCAGGTCCTTACCTACAGCATTCGGTTGGCTCAGCTCCTAACCTAGAGTCGCTTTTCCTGAGCGATTTGGATTCTCCAGGAAGGAACATGGCCCGTGGCACCGCACGATCACAGCCAATCCAACTCTACGCGTAGGAGTAGCAGCCTTTCGAAATAGATGTGACTCGATGGATGCTATGCGTGAGCATTTTATTTTTCTTAAGCCAAACCTTATTAAGGTTTATTAGGGGCGATCAATCAATTTAGCAAACAATAAAAAGGCATACAAGTAAGTAAACGAAATTATTTAAACAAACAGTTCTAAGTTGCGATATTCTTAATTCTTATTTCACGTATAAACATAGAATCACGTATATACACATAATCCCGAATCCCTCAAATATATATCCATTTTTATCTTTTCTTAGTATACTAATGCTACTACTTTACAAGCACAAGCAAGGTAACGAAATTAGGAGGAATAACTCACTCGTCCATTTTGCGATCTTCTTAGTCGTAGTAATCCTCGGGTAGGGTAATCTCGTATCTTTCATCACCTAGACAAAAGAAATACCTGGGATAAGTCTTTCATGAATTTTCTATTCTTGGAGACTCTAGACTTTTCTTAAAATCACGGCAAAATCGTATAAGAGGAAATTCCAACTTAAAATGGCCATAACTTGCTCATTTTAACTCGGAATTTCGCATATAATATACCGTTTTCTACCTATTCGAAAAGATATATCCATTTCTAAGGTTATCTTTGTCATATAAAGTTATTTGGTTCCAAAAACGTCAGGTATAGATTTAAAACGAATTTTCTAAACTTTTGCAAAAAAAATCCATTTTCTAACTCAACTCCATTTTAAAGAAAATCCTTTTGTAACAATATAGGTATATAAATAAATATTTGATAAACACTTTTGAATATATAGGTAAGCTCACTTTATATGCAAAAAAATCCTAATGGTAGTGTCTCAATAATTTATTTCATAAAACCATTCATTTAAACTTTAACTTCGAAAATTTCTTTTCAAGTATTTAAAGAAACTTTATATTTTCCTAGGTTGTTATAAATGAGTATATTCTTATTTTATTTTCTTCATTCTTTTTCCATGGACAATTAAATCTTCTTTTAACCTTAGTTTTTCATAAATTCCACTCCTAGTGATAAAAGATCAATTTTATCAAAAGTATATTAAGTTGATGAAAACCTTTTCATAATTTGTTATTTAGGATGGTTTTGGAAAATGAGTCTTGTTTTCTTATATTCATTTCTAAAATATAAGCCTTTGCTTTCCAAAACTTGTTCTTTCATTTCTTTTGAAAAGAATCATCTTTATTGATAAAATCCATTATTATTAATCTTACTTTATTTATATTCTTTTGAAAATGAGTTCCTTCTTTTAGAAATCTTGAAAAAAATTATTTTTCCTAAGTGAGTTCATAACTTTATGAGTTGATTTTTATCTTAACTTTGAAAACTAGTTTGTTTCTTGGTTTAGAAAATAGCTTAAGTCTTAAACTTTCAATATTAACGATTTATTTTTCTTAAAACTTAGATTACCATAAAATACAAAGAAAATATTCATTCCTTATATTTTCTTGGTAAAACTATCTTTTTTATTTTAATAAAACTTGAGAAAGCTTGTATTACTTTAGTTTTATGTTGTTGATAATAACTTCATTATTTGTGACAAGTCGCATAATAGGAAATTTGATTTTTAAGTTCTTTTAATAAAATAAAATTCTACTTATGAATTAGTTGAGACATTAACATTATGTATATGCAAATATCATGAGCATATAAAATATTAAGAACATAAGAAAATACTTAGAAACAAATAATAAGCAAGAAAATAAAATATCAAGTATTGGGAACCTTAGCTTCATCAAGGTATCCCGATCAAGTATTGGAGCCTTAGCTTCATCCAGGCATCCCAGGACTAAGAATGGACTAGTTTCGAAAGATTTAAAGAAAATAAACAAAAGATTGTTTTGACTTGATATGGACAAGTCTAAGACTAGAAAGACTAGTCTTAATAATTGCATAAAATAAATAAATTGCATTACTTGGAAGTAATTAAATAATAAATGAGCTTATATGCTCTAAATAAATATATATACATAGTATACATAATATTATATAACAATAATAACAATAATAATAACAACATAATAAAATAGGAAGCTTATGTACAAGAACAGAACATGAACATGTCGTTGCTTTTACTACTCATATGAGTTTCAAAACAACACCATAGTAATGCTAAGTTACATAACATGGGTGAATAATAGATGGAAGAAATATTTACCTAAAGTGTGTAAGTGGTATGAAGATGGTAGATGAAATGGGTATTATGGGTGTAGTGGTATGTGGTAGATAGTTTATGTATAAGGAATGGTTTTTGTGAGGAATTGATTTAAGAGAGTTTTGGTAGAGAGAATTCTTGAAGAGAGAATTTGTGGAGAGATTTTGAGAGAGTTTTGGTAGTGAAATGAATTGTGTGAAAGAATGGAAGAGGAATGGGGTATTTATAGAATTTTTGGAGTGAATTTTTGATGTAATAAAATAAATTGAAAAAGAAAAATAAATTGTTGGAAGAGAGAGAGGGGGGCGCCGGCCTTGATGTAAAAGAGGGGGAGTGAGTTGATTTTTGAGTGAAATTTGTAAGAAAATAATTAATATGTAAGGTATGATTTGATAAAAGGTGTATTGGAAATATAAAAAGTAAGAAAATAGGTATGTAGGTGTAAGAAACAGGTGTAAGAAAAAGTAGAGACGGTGAAATAGTAATGAATAGTAGTAAAGTAGTATGAATAGTAGACTAGACAATTAAAGTACCGGTAGTAATAAAAATACGTGTAATAATGCGATATCTGTAATTTTTAGCTACCGAAAAATTCTAAAACTGATATTTTTGGAATCCTTGTATTTTTACGAGTCTATTGGTATAAACGGAATATTTTTAATATTTCGAGCCTCGGGACACGATTTTCGAGAGCTGGTCCCGTTTGAGTCCGAAGGACACTCGAAATTCGCGAATATGATATTTTTATGCTACCCTGTGTTATTACGAACTATTTTAAGCTATTAACTTAATTTTGTTTTCTAGGGTTTGGAATTTCGGGAGTGCCGGATCTTAAACGCTAGAGTTCGTTATAGGCTTTGTTGACTTTAGGGTTCCGGTTTGACTTTTGGTTCCGTCGAGATATTCATAAGATCGTATAATTTTCGAGTTTTAGTCGTTTTATATTTTTAGCTCGACATCTATGTTTTATCTTATTTTATTTGTGATTATTTAATAGTTTTTAGTTCTTGGAATCGTTTAACCGAGTTTAGGGTTATAAGTTGACTCAGTTTGACTTTTGGTGAAAATTGAAATTTCTAATTTTGAAATTTATCGAGGGTTTTAAGATTTTGTTGTTGATCGTTTCTTGGATATATTGTCTTGATTTGCGTGTTAGGAAACAGTTAGGTGATTTGATTGATGTACGAATGTTGTTTCAACCGATAGTTGGATTTTTCCATTTTGTTCTTGAGGGTTCCCTATTTCTTAATTTAAGAAATCTCGTTTTTTATCTTTATTTAGAATTAGGTTTTAACTTGGTTCATGTTTTAGGGTTTCGTTTCTGGTGTTTGTCTTGATTTAGAATTTGGTTTTAACTTGAGTCGATTTTTTTTTGGGATTTCAATTTTAAACTTTTAGAATTATTTTCAATGAATTGTGAAAATTTTTTGGGGGTTTACGTAGGACCAGAAATATAAGCTACCTAGCTACATCTTGAGGATTTAGGACGTTCGAGGAATATAGCCTCAAGTTTTAGCCGAGCCGAATTAATCGCTTTGAGTAAGGAAAGCTCAGGACCAGTAATACGGTTCGTTGGAATCCCAATATGTATGCAAAATTTTAAGGATGTCGTTTGGGGCCTAGTTCAAATCATTCCCTAATTACCGATGAAGGGGTAAATTCATCATACATACGAAATCGGATAGTCGTATATACTGTTTGATCATATGGTTGCTGCATTTCATATGTTTGTTTAATGAACTTGGTTAAATGCATGTTATGAGTACTTTTGCGTAAGAAATATCTTACTAAGCTAGTTATGCTTATACCCCAATAGACTTTTGATATTGCAGGACCTTGTTTTATACCCGAGACCATCTTGATAATCTGGGTAGAATCTTTATTTTGGGAAGCTTTTGGAGGAACTCTGTCTTAGTAAGACTATGTTGTTATAGAAATTATCAAGAGAATGCCCCGTAGAAGTTGTAAGACATTATAATTCAATGAAATATATTAAGTATTATTTTGCATGTTCCACCACCAATATCTCAAAATACATCACTCCACCGATCTCCCTTTGATGTGAATGCACATCTTGTACTAATATGAAAGCTTTCGAGTAACTAAGGTAGTCATTCTTAAGTTTTAATATTGCGTACGGTGGGCTATCACGTTTAGGGTACCTGTTAGGGTGTGACATTGAGGGTAATTTGTAGTAGTTAAAATAAATTAAACATAAAAAATAGAGAGAGATAGGGGGTAGCCAGCGCTACTTCAAGGAGGGAGAGGAGAAAGAATTTGTTTTATGTATTTTTTTTAATGAAAAGTAAGATATGAAATATGTGAAGTTGTATTGAAAATGAAAATTGTAAGAAAATAGGTGTATAGGATATAAGAGTGCATAGTAAGAAAAAAAAGAGATAGATGAACAGTAGTGAATAGCAATGAATAATAATGAATAGTAAATAAGATAATTAAATTACTGGTAGTAGGAATAATATGCTTAAAAGGGCTATATATTACATTTTTAGTTATCGAAAAATTTTGCAACTATTATTTTATGAATCCTTATATTATTATGAGTCTAATGGTGATATCTGAATATTTTTATCGTTTTGCATGTACGGACATTAATTTCGAAAACTGATCCCAACCGAGTAGGAAACAAACTTAATTTTAAAGAATCTGATCTTTTTATGTTCCACTACACAATTACAAACTATAATCTATGATTATCTCAATTTTATTGTTCTAGGGCTAAGAGCATGAGATTGTTGGATCTAAATCTTCTACAACACATTTTTTTTTTTAAATTTGGATGTTTATTAGGATTTTTTATTTGGTTCCTAGCCTTTGAAAAATTAATAAAACTATCGAAGAATCTAAGGCCTTACAAGATAGCCCACTTAAAGAAAGTTTTATCCTCAAAGGTTGAAGTTCATACCTGATTCTTCGAACAAGTTCGGATACTTTTAACGCATCGTGTCTTCGACTTCCCATGTTGCCTCCTCATGCATGCAATTTCTCCATAGGACTTTTACATAATTGATTTTCTTGTTTCGAAGCTTTTGGACTTTATGATCTAGGATTTGAATCAGGTCTTCTTCATGGGTGATATTTTCCTTTAATCGTACTAGTTCCAATGTTGTGATTTTTCTAGGATCTGGCACATGCTTTCGTAAGAATAAAACATGAAACACGTTATAGATTCCAGATAAGTTAGGTGGTAAGGCCAGACGATAAGCAAGGTCTCTAACTCGTTCAAGCACTTCGAAGTGTTCAATGTATCATGGGCTTAATTTTCCGTATGCACCAGCACGATTGATGCTCTTGATGGGATTCACCTTCAAATATACATGATCTCTAACCTTAAAACTCGAGAATACTTCGGTTCATATTGGCCAGCTTTTTTGTTGGTTTTGTGCTTCCTTCATTCTCTGTCACATGATTCGTACCTTGTCTGCTGTATCTTGTACTAGGTCGTGTCCGATGCTTAGCTTCTCTACAACGTCATAAAACAATGGCGACCTACATCGTCATTCGTAAAAAGGTTCATATGGTGGCATTTCGATTGTGAAGTGGTCATATATGCTAAAAGACCCTTATTTCTAGTACTTATTGCATATGATTTTACATGGATTTCATGTGAATTTATTAAGAAAAGGATATTTAATTGCTTAATATTTCATTTCAGGGTTTGATGAAGACATTTCAAAGATTTAAGGATGATTCAAGCAAAAATAAGATGAAAGTTGACAAAATACACCAAAGGTAGATTTTTTAATGTACACAACCAACTACATGGCCATGTACATGCTGGTGTTTAGCCACAAAAAGTGACCAGAAACTACTTCAAAATGTACACTAGCAACTACCCAAGGAGTGCATGAAGTAGTGTTTGAGGAAGAAATATAGCCAGCGAAGAAATTCATGCTTTTTCAATGTACATGGCCACGAACACGGCCGTATACTTGGTGGGGCACATTCAAAGATGATTAGTGTAATCCCCTTAATTTTACATAACCTGATTATAATAAATATAAATAAAATATAGATCCACAAAAGAACTATAATAAAAATATATCACAAATCACTCCAAATTTTTCGCGATTTGAATTTTAAGAATAAACAAATTAAAATAAAGAATCACTATTAATAAAGACTTTAAAAATACAGAATGTTCGAAATAAAGTAAATAAGGGAATAAAGAAAACTATTTAATATTTAAAAACCTAAGTTTCAATAATCAGAACATATCAATACCTTTAACTTAAATAATTCTGAGTCTATACAAACTAAAACTTCGATCTAACATAGTAACTTATAATTAGTAAAAAAAGAACCAAGTAACAAATATAAAATAAATATTAAATTTCTAAATCTAATAAAAAATCTAGAATAGATCTATAAATAGTAATGAATTCATATGTGATTTCAAACCTTATAAATTTATAATAAAGTAAAATTAAGGGCAATATAATTATTAATTTATCAAAATACCACCAAACAAAACTTTTAAATAGATAAAATATAATTTATGATAGCAGATATAAAATCTGAAAAGTAAAAGCCTTAAACTAAAGATTCTATATATATTATAGTATTCGGAATATTTAACATCGTTAATATTTAAATTTTTAACCAAAAATATTATCGAATCAGTATTTATTGTACGTGTTATTTAGACCCGCAAAATTGACTTTTTATACAAGTTCATATTTTTGTCCACTCCTTACATAGTTGTTGGTTATAAATTTATTATTTTATTCTTCTTCTTTTTTTTTTGTATTTTCATTCATCCTATCTTCCTTACATTTTTTTTTTATTATTTTTCACGTTCTCTTTTCATTCTCCATTTTGAATTCCCCTATACGTAACAAACGTGCAAAAAATAACATACATACACATATCTTTAATAGAAATTCTATATGTGCCATAGTGTTCAGAATATTTAATACCAATAATATGTAAATTTTCATTTAAAAATATTATCGGATCAGTATTTATCATAGTTGTCACTTAGATCAACAAAATTGACTCTTTTCACAAGTTCATATTTTTCCCCACTCCTTATGCTGTTGTTGGTTATAAATTCATCATCTTCTCTTTTTTTTTTTAATTTCTAACTATCCTAACTTCCTTACTTTTTTTTATTTTCATTTTCACGTTCTTTCTCCTTCTCAAAATTTTTGGAGCTCTCTAAACGCAAACCATGGATAAAAACTCTCAAAATAAATGATATATTTGTACTTGATTAGCTTAATAAACTATCCTAAAACTAAGATAATTAATTAACTAAATAATATTAAATTAATTTTTTTCATTTTCCATGCAAGTGGGGTACAATACACGGATAAGATCCTCTTAAATTTTTGCTAGCCGAAAACTTGAAACAAGTTGGGTCAAATAACCAACAAAAGTCAATAAAAGAGGAAGAATAGCCAATCAAATTTAACCAACAAAACAACTCATTAAATGCAAATAGAATCCATGCAAAACAAAATGAATTCGGTGGAAATAAATCGTCTTACCTTGGCTGAAAACTTCAACTGCTGCCTTCCATACTCCCATATTATATATATATATATATATAGCCTTAATAAACACATAAATCCTCTTGTAGTAGCCATAATTTCCAACATAAGATAACCTAAAACAGCCCACAAAACACAAACAAACTCAATCAACAAAACCATACAAACACAGCCATGGACAAGCTTTAAAAAGAAACACAATACAAGCTTAAGGAAACAAGAAACAAAGATAAGTTAAATTCGTTTTTTTTTTAAGCTAGTAATTACACAAAACATTAGTTTAACTAATGTTATACTAATCCTAGGATCGGATCAAACTAAGGGAAGAAGTATAGCATTATTCCATTAGCTCAAACAAGGTAAAAATACTCCAAAGCTCTACCTATCTATCATAATATGTTTAGAAGCTAGGAAATCATAGAATATGATGATTATAGGATGTTATATATATTGATATATCATGTGTGATACATATAAAGTATGGAAAAACACTTAAAAGAAGTTTAAATACAAGTATAATATATAAATAAATTAAGAAAAGTAAGTTCGAAACAGAGAAAAACAAGGAAGATGATGAACAGTGCCAACGCCAGTCCTATGCCGACAGCTTATACCCCCAATGCTGGCGGCTTACAGAGATAGGTCGGCGATGTAGAAGCGGAATAGTCTGGAACAGAGGCTACGTAAATTTCTAATGACGTATTATATACAGGAAAGCCAGTAGCGTAAGTCACAACACCAGCGACATTCGTTGAATGCTGGTAGCGTTTGAATAGAGTAAAAATTTACACGAACACTGGCATCTGAGAATCAACGCCAGCAGCATGGTTGCCGGCATACATGTAAAATTTTCCAGATTAAGTCTGTTATGTCCAAAGCCAATATATATATTATATATATTTACATATATGCGTAATAAGAGAAATAAAGTAAGATTTAGAAAGTAAATTCAACTAAAAAGATTTAAAGGATTAATAAAATGTAATAAAAATAATTTGACAACTCCTAAATTGTTGGAAAATATTACTATTATATGATTGTTATTGATTTGATTCTTTTGATTATTGTTATTATTATTATTATTATTATTATTATTATTATTATTATTATTTTTTTATTATTGTGATATGTAATATTATTATTGTTGTCATTGAAATTACTATTGTTTTAATAAAGTTATTATGAAAAATAAATTTAGTGTTACTAATAAATTGTTTTATAAAATTTTCATTATTAATATTACTAATATTATTATCATTATTGTTAATATTAGTGTACCTTATAAATGAAAATAAAGTATAATAATTCTAAAATATATATTTTTACATAAGAATGGAAATTTAAATAAGATAAATTCTTAAGTAATGCGATACCTATCCATAACAAGAAAATTATATGAAATATATGAAAAGAAACAAGATGACAATAAACAATAGTAAATAAATGCGAGTACTATAGTGGATCAAATAAGGAACAATGTAAAAATAGCAATAATAATAACTATAAAAATATAAGCCTAATAAATACCAAATTTTTTCAATATCCTATAGAAATATATAAATATCCAACAAGATCGAGAAAAGTAAAATGACAATAAATAATTAGCGAATATTCTTTACCATAAAAAAGACCAATACAGATAATATAAATTTAATTAAATATCAAAATATGACACTTAGACAATCATACAAGTTTAGTTGCGTTATTTATATTATGTTAATACGTATTTTGGCTTAATAAGCGACAATGAATTGTAAATAATATAAATAGAACTAACATATTTAAATGAATTATTTTACTAAATGAAATCATACTAGGTTGATTAAGCTAATTAAAGTAGATTTAGTAATTCAATCAGGTGAATAATTTCAATCAACTCGGCTTAGATTAATATACTAGGTAAAACCATAAAAAGAAGAGATTACGTAATTTCTAAAATATGTCTAATTTAGAATTAGTATAAATTATAGTATAAGTTATACCACAATTAATATGGTAAATATGTTGTTTCAAATATTTTACTTCCGGAACTAATAAAATAATAGATTGGTTAAATAATAAATATCTGTTATTTCATTTTCATAGGAAAAATAAATCAATTCTCGAATTTCTAGTAACATATTCCAATAGTTTAGTGATGGCCATAGGTGAGTAACTTTGACTTTATCACATTGTTTGTGCTTGTAGTATAGCTGCATCTGAATAAAATATATTGAACTAATATGCATGCGGGATTGGATATAATGCATGATGATTGGTCGTATGATTGGATGACAAATTATCATAATATAAGTGATAATTCTATTGTGTCACGCCCCAAAGGGTACCCAAAACGCGACAGTCTACCACATTCAATATTTAAACTTAAGTATGACAACCCTAATCATCCCATAAGTTTACATATCGAGAGTAAGGTATACTTGCACAATTTTTGGGATCATACTTTGAATCGAATATTCTTAAAAAGGCATACAATAGCATTAAGAATAGAAATCACAACAAGATAAATAAGTTAAGTCTTTACAAAAGTCAAGGGGGCATACCTCGTCAAAATAATAGAAGTCTATCCAGTCTAAATCCATCTTACAAACAATAGAGTTTATGTTAAAGAAATTTTCCTAGAAGTTCACGCCTATAGCTAGGTCCCGACTTCTTTAAAAGTTCCTTAATCCAAAAAGATAAACCTGCGAAAAGTATTCTCTCGGAACAACCAAAAATGGGAATATTGCAACAAAAACTATCGGGGTATAAGCTAACAGGCTTAATAAGGTTCATTTCCAAATAACAAACTCATTCAAGATATATATACAAGCAAGTTATAGTTAATCAATCATATGAATGCACAAGCATATGACTTTCTATTAGCCATATGTGAATGGATTTACGCCCTCCATTCGGGGTTGGGGTGGTCCATAAGTCATGCAACCATAATCTCGATCTCTTTATCTTAGTTATAAACATCTGTTGTTTTACATGGTAGTTTCAAGTGCTTATCCCACTTCCGTTAACTTAAGCGATTTCGCATCCTTCATGTTAATACGGGCCTCCACACCTCCGCTAATATACCTTTATCCCACCAAAGTTATACTTGCCAATGCGATGTGACTCACTACGTGATATGCATGTATAGTTTATTCATATAATCGTGGCATGTTAATTGTGTAGGTTAAGAGCGATCATAGAGAATTTCAGACAATTCAAGTCTATACTAACTAATACAATGTTTTTACAACAAATCTCGTCTCAATATACTTATCATTCATTCAACCAAGATTAGATCACAACTCATCACAATTTTATCTTTTCCTAATTCTAATGCCACTACGATTATAAGCACATACATGAGCACAACTATTTAAGAAATGAACTCACTCGGCCATGGAGAGAAAGCCACTAGTTGCAATGGTCCTCGGGGAGTGGAAATCCATCCTCCAAATCACCTAAGTGCAAGGAATACCTCAATGAGTATTTCTTATGAAGTTCTAATAAACTTAACAATTCTACTTACTAAGTTCGTCAATTTTCGCCTAAGTTGAAGTCCTAACTTAAAATAGTTATATCTAACTCATTTTAACTTGGAATTGCGCATATTATATACCGATTTCTATCTACTTCGAAAGATCTATCTATTTCTAATATTATTTTCAAGTTTTGAAAATGTTTGGGCCACGAAATATTCTGATCAGTTCTGATCGGTAGCAATTTCCAATTCCGAAAAATAGTTTTGTAAATGTTTGAAATGTTTCTACTATATAGGTCAACCATACATGAAATATTGATGACTTCCTATCATGAATAGCATGTTATGAGCTTGATGTATGCATGATCTTTACGATGTTTACTAAAAGAAAATTTTAGAACTCTTTATTTTGCAAGACTCCAAGAATACATATTCTTAAGAAAACTAGTTTCATGTCTTTGCTAAATCTCTTTTGTTTTGGGAATTATTTCTTAGGAAAATCTAGTTATCTTTGCTAGAACTAAGTCTTCATTATATCTATTACTTAGAACCTTCCTTTCTACGTGAAAATTCTCATGTTATGCTTTGTAAACATGTTTTCAAATAGGGGTTATTCCAAAATCCGAATTTTGAAAAATTAGTTTTTGAGTGATTTCTTTGAGAAAAACTTGTTTAATACATTAAAATTTAAGGCTCTATTATACTTATCCCTTAAGGACTTCATTTCTTAATAAAACTTTCATTTTGAGTTGGAAAATAGGTGTTTTCATGGCATTACTTCAAAATTACGAATTTCTTAAGTTGACTAGTAACTCAAAATTTCCTATTTTATTTCTACTCTTTGTTTTGCATATTTTTCTTATCAAATCTCATTTCAACTTATAAAAATCATTACTTAATGATATCTATTACCTATACCCTTCATTTTTCATAAAAAACACAAGTTTTGGAGTTGATAAAAGAGTTTTTAATGCATGGCTTTGAAGTCATCCGAATTTTCATTTGAACATTTCAGACAAAAATTTTTCCTTTTTAAGTTTCTTGTCCCATCTACTTAAAGATCTACTAACTACAATATTTATATACACAAGACAAAACCTTTATGATCATAAATGCATTAAAACATAAAATATTCATGAGATCATGAATGTCAAGTATAATATGAGCATTTTAATGCTAGATCTACTACTTATCATACATGAAATGGAGTTTGAAAACATGAACATGGATTTTTATGCAAGATCTCCGCTTTACTCTACTATTACATGCATGAACATGAAGATAATCCAACAAAACACATTTAAACACAAGATCTATTCTTGTGATGGCTTGATATTCATGTAGTAGCATTTTCTTGTCCCTAGCAAGTGGTCATGGAGACTTAAATATGAAAACACTCATGAATGGTCTTGCCATTACAAGGTTTAGTGTAGAAAAGTTAAGGATCCATCACCTAAAGCTTGAAATGAGAGGGAAATGAAGAAGAAATTGAACTTGTTTGAGTGTGTGTGTGTCACGGCCAAGAGGAGAAAAAGAGAGAGTTTGTGTAATTTTTTTTTTTGAAACAAATGAAGTGAATGAAGAGAGAGAAATGTAAAAGAATATGTATAGTAAGTAAATTAGAGTTTGTTTAATTATAATAAAGAAAAAATAAAAAAAAAATTGAGGGCATTAGGGTAGTGTGCGCCGGTTCACAAGGAGAGGGAGAGAGAGAGAGTTTAAATTTGCTTTGCTTTGTAATTTATGTAATAAAAAGTCTTAATTTGTAATAATTCTTAAGAGATAATTTTTTTTCTTGGAAAAGAAAATGTAATTGAGTGTTTGTAAGGATGTAAGAGTAGGGAGTGGCTTGTGAGTATAGTAGGTTGTATTTGTGAATAGTAATGAATTGTAAATAAGACAATTACTTTACCAGTAGTAAAGAAAATACAAGAAAAACGCTATATCTGTAATCTTTATAAACTGAAAAATTATAAAAATTATATTTTTGAAATCCTCATTAAATTTCTGTTCTAAAGAGTATTTCGAAATGTTTTTCGAATTTTGAGTTTCGAGGCTTGCTTTTCCGTAATGGATCTCGGGAAGGCCCGGAATAGAATATTTTTCAAAATCAGGTCTTTTTAAGGTTTGAAGTATATTTTAGAACAATATTCCACATTAATTTATTTTACAAAAGTTCTTTTAGTTTGAAATCGAAGAAAAGCCGGATCCAGGGTTCCTAGGTTTCTTTCTCAAGCTTAATCTAATCCGATTTAGGGTTTTGGTTCCCGGTTTTCGAAGTTTACTCGGTTACTAAGAAAACCAGGGTTTACATATTGTATAATAATTATTGTATGAAGCATGGTGATATTATCTGTGAATTATATGATCACTTTAAACTTGACTAAAAACTACTAGTATCATAAATGAAAGTGGACATGCATTACATTATATTCACATATTGCATTTTAAAAAGGAGGATGACCCTGCTCGTATTACCATTTCGGTTCTCTAGTGATGTGCCTGGTTTTTGTAGATGACATTTTCTTAGTTCTACCTAGAGCACCTTTGTTCTGTTCTGTTCCATGGGAACTAACTAATATTGAAGGAATACCGCTCGTGGTATCGACATGAAATGGCTAATACTTAATGGTATTTCTTTGTTCCAAGGATAAGAGTGAAATGTTTTAAAATAATTTGTGAGAGTTTATGGTGAAATGTTTTAAAGTAATTTGTGAGAGTTTATGGTACCCATTCTTCCTTGGTTCTCTTATTCTCCCGGGCACGGTATGTCACGCCCCGAAGGGTAACCTAAACGTGGCAGTCCACCGTACACAATATTAAAGTCTAAGAATGACCACCTCAGTCACGCGAAGGCTTCCATACTATGTACAAGGCGTCTAATACATAAAGGAGACACATCGGAATGATACATTTTATGTTGATACAATTGAGTAACAATGTAAAGGAAATACAATCCATTATACTCCAAATACAAAACACTATACTTCAAAATACAATTCATCAAACTTCAATTACATTCTTCCCAAGACTTCACTACATAAACTATTACAAGACAAATCATAAAACCAGCTGATAACTTCAAACATTCATATTCTTCGTGGGAATCCCGGAGTCATTCCTAGCTCTAACCAATTCGGTCCCCACTTTGCATTCTTGAAATAACCTGCTCATTTAAACAACTATTGGGGTATAAGCTACACTAGCTTAGTGAGAATTCCCTTAGTTCCATACCATAACAAGCAAGTTAAAATCAATCATATGCTATGCATGAACAAACACGTGAGCAAGCAATTATGCATGGGTATCCGGAACCCACACACAGAACGGATTTACGCCCTCCGTATCTTGGGTTAGGGATGGTATTGAAGTCTACATGACTGCTGCTAGTCCCTAAGCCCTCGGCTCATAGCACTCGCCTCGGCTAGGCTCACACATGGAATGCATCCCCGATGCGCCTTAGTTTCCTATGAATGAGCTCTGATCCTGAGTCTCATTATCCAAACGAGTCCTCGAACCATACCGATCGACCTGCGTAGGAGTAGCACGCTACCAATGCAATATGTCCGATGCGATGCATGATCAATTTAATTTTTGCTTAGGTCAAAATATTCATACATTCTTTAGAGTGACCAATCAATATCACACACATAACAGAAATAATATGAACAGTGCAGTTATCCAATCGAATCGTGGTTTCGATATGCTTTAGTATTCCTTAGCATACATTCATCACAGTCTCATCATATATCCCATCCCCATTCATATCTATTTTTATCTTGTTCCTATAATTCTAATGCGACTAACTACAAGCACAAACAAGGTAACAAAATAAGGAGAAAACTCACTCGGCCATTGGATCACCAGTCTTCTAGTAATAATAATTCGATGGCAGGGAATCGTCGATCTCAGGATTTCCTAAAAAGGAAGGAATACTCTAATAAGTATTTCAACTCAAACTAATCTAAACGATCTTATACGAATTATCAAATTCGTAATTCTCGTCCTAAGCAGGAATTCCAACTTAAAACGGCCATAACTTGGTCATTTTAACTCGGAATCTCGCAAATTATATATCGATTTCTATCTACTTCAAAAGATCTATCTATTTCTAATATTATTTTCAATTTTTGAAAACTTTGAAGCTTCGAAAAGTTCGGATCAGATTAGGGCAGCAACAATTTCAATTTCCAAAAATTAGTTTTGTAAATGTTTGTAATGTTCCTACTATATAAATTAGCTATACATGCAATATGAATGATTTCCTAACATGAATGACATGAGATGAGCTTAATGTATGCATGGTCTTGATGATTTTTGGTAAAATAAAATTTTGGAACTCTTTATTTTGCAAGACTTCAACTATAACTATTTTTTGAAAAATCTAGTTTTCTAACTTTGATTATTTCCATTTGTTTTGGATTTATTACTTAAGAAATTATAATTATTTTTGTTAAAATTGAGTCTTCATTATATATTTTACTTATGACCTTCATTTCTACATAAAAATTTCCATTTTACACTTTGTAAATATGTTATCCAATATGATTTACTCAAAAATCCGAATTTTAGAAAATCCACTTTTTGAATGATTCATTTGAGGAAAACTTGTTTAAAGCATTAAAATTTAAGGCTTTACTATATCAATTACCTAAGGACTTCATTTAACACATAAAACTTGCAATTTGAGCTCAAATACTAAGTGATTACTTATGCATCATCTCAAATTACGAATTTGACAATTGATCACTAACTCAAAATTTTTCATTTTAATTCCATTACTTGTTTAACACCTTACTCATGCCTAAACTCATTTTAACTTGTAAAAATCATTGCTTAATGATATCTATTACCTATATACTTCATTTTTCACATAAAACATGAGTTTTGGAGTTGATACATGGGTTCTAAAAATTGGTCTTGGTTGGGATCCGAATTTACAAAATTCATTTTTGGTTATATCTTTTGATAAAATCTATCTAAGCTCATGAAAATCCATTCCTTACATATCCTATCCTAAGAGCCTTTCATTTCTTAAATAAAAACTTCATTTTTGAGTTGGAAAACATGTTTTTAAAATAGGCCTTGGCCAAAATCCGAAAATAGAATTTTTATTTTGAAAATAACTTTTGAAATCACTTTTGATTCTTGTAAAAAGAAGTCTTGATGATATACATATATTAAGCCTTCATTTTCTTAAGTAAAAATTACATTTTGACACTTGGAAAGTGGTTTTTAAATATTGGTCTTGCCAAAATACGAATTTCACAAATTTTGTTCAAGTTCAAATCTAAGATCTACACATAATATGAACATACACCTAGATGAAACCCATGAAAACAAACTTTAAACTCATAGATCTAAACTTTGCTCATCAAAATTACTCATTTATGTTATCTATACCCTAAGCCCTTCATTTTAAATGAAAAATACACATTTTGAAGTTGAAAAACCACTTTTCTAAATATGGTTCCATTTTCATCCGAATTTTCAAAATTGTTTTTGTTGAAAATAAAATAGATCTTGAGTTTCCTACAATTTTCCTACCATCATCATGCTATAGCAAGTTGTTCATGAACATAAACAAAGATCTAATGCATTTATGAACTCAAAACACTAGATCTAGTCTTCTAAACTAGTTTTAAATGCATGAATCACTAAGATAGACATGTGGATGATAGATCTATACATAAAACATAAGAAATAACAAAGATAACAACTTAAATAACAAGATCCATGGCATAAACAAAAATCAAGGCTACAAAAATTTAGATCTACAATATATATCAACTTTAAACATGAAAATAATTGAAATACAAGATAATAAAAGTAGAGAAAATGAGTGTTTCATTTTTGGCATCATCATCCTAAGCTTTTAAGCTTATAGAAGGTCATTTGATGCATGAAACCTTCATTACACTTTACCTATATCACCTATGGAGGCTTTGAGATGAAGATTTGCTTAGAAATCTTCAAGAAATATGGGTGGAAGCTAATGGAAGATGTGGGGGAGCTTGGTTCTTTAAGAAACAAGAACAAGAAGAAGAAGAAAAGAGAGGAAATAGAGAGAAAAGTTAAAGAATGAAAGAGGGAAAGTGAGTAAATGAAGGAGTGAGAGAAAATGAGTGTTTTAATGAATGAAAGAAGAGAAAAAAAAATAAAACAAGGCAGCCAAAAGCCCCATGCTGCACGTGAAAGAGGAGGAGAGAGAGTGAATTTTGTTGAAATTTGACTCAAATTTGAATTGTATAATTAATGTGTAATGTAACTTTTTGAAAAGGATTGAAATATAATTAATTTTAGTCAAAATAGGAGTAAATAAAGGACAATGGCAGCCATAAAGAGGGTCAAAAATCTGCCATCAATTGTGGAATAATGTGTAGAAAGATTGAAGTGAAAAGGAAGTGATATGTGTAAGGTGTACTTGAAGGTATGGGTTGTAAATGTACTTTTTAATAAAATAAATAAAATAAAATAAAATTGAAAATTTATTCCAAATATTTGTAGCAGATTTTTCATAATTAAAATTAAATAATTATTTGAATTATTTTAGTATTTTAACAAATATGTTACCGGTATGATCAAAATACGCGAATATGGGCTATAAATAATATTTTTATAACCCGAAAAATTCTAAAAAATTATTTTATGAAAATAAAAATATTTTTAAAATATTTTCAATTATTAAATTAATTTATTTTATTTTTAGTATCGGGTCTTAAACAGAATCTGATCCCGTAAAGACCCGAAACGAACTAAATTTTAGAAAAAAAATTTTTATAACATATAAAATATTTATCTAAAAATATAAGGCTTTATAAGAATAATAAAATTTTGTAATGAAATAAAAATGAATAGTGCAAAAGACTAATCAATTACCGGTAATAATGGAAATACGATAAAAAGGTTATAACTGTAACTTTTATAACCCGAAAAATTTATAACTGATATATTTAGAAATCTTATGAAATTACGAGTCTAACGGTACTATTGGTATATTTTTGATATCTCGAGCCCCGGACACGCTTTTCGAAGTCTGTATCCGAACGGGTTCGAAATAGGTCAAAAATTTACCAATCTGATATTTTTAAACAAACTTATATTACTATGAGCTATTCTACATATTTAAACTACATCTCGGCCTCTAGGGTTAGGGGCACTAGATTGCCGGACTTACACTATTGTATTCCGGTTAGGGTTTCCGGGGATTTTCGGTTTAACCTTTGCCAATTTGGAAACTGATATTTATGTTTATACAACATATTTAATTTGAGAAATTTATTTTAAATTTTATTTTTGTAAGTATTTATATCTTTTAAAGTTTTCGGAATTTTGAATTGGGTTTCATTTTGAAAGTTAATCGTTATTTACTTTTTAATAATTTGTTTTTGGGCTTTATATTACCCGTTTTTATAAGTCAGAGTTAAATATGGAATTTTTATTACGTAGTGGTTTTGAATTTGAAGACCACTGAGTTCTTATTTTATTTTTGAGGATTTTCATTTTCTCAAGATTAAGAAGTTTCTGAATTCGTTCGTGTTTTTGGACTAGTTGAAATTTGGTTTTAATTTGGAATGATTTTTAGGGTTTATTTTAGAAGTTCATCTTGGAATTATTTACTGAAATTTTTCGGGGCTTACACGATACATCACTCGTAATGGCTTCCTTCCAACCCCGATGAGGGGGCGTAAATCTACATCCTATTTGGATTCCTGATTTCCAAACTTGTATTGCACATATGATTGATTGTTGCATGGCATACACTTGATAATTAAATTTGTTTGTTATTATTTGATATGTGGCCTAGTCAGGTCATCTTACTGAGCCCGTTACTCGCTCACCCCCCAATAGTTTTTATGCATGTATAACATTATCTGGGATCGGGTTAAGAATGTGTGAAGAGTGCTTCTTCAACATACATTATTGAAGTTAGAAATGTAGGTCATGATAAACTTAGCATACAAAATTTGATAGTTTATATAAACAAGTAAATGTTGTAATTTTGTTATTGTTACCCAATTTTCATTATTTGGTAAGGAATACCGATTCTCTGCGATCCTGGCAGATTATGGAAAAATTGGAATCCATAATGAAAATAGATAAAGATCTTATATCTATATTACATAATGTAAATAAGTATGATAGAGTCTTGTAAACTCTGACTTACAAGACAGTTTTCATATTATGGGTGCATACGTGGTATGATAACTTTAGATTAATCCTACTAAGCCCTTTTTTTTAGGCGTGATAATTACAACACTATAAATAGCCATCCCAACCTTTCAGATCAAATCCTTACACATTCCATACATCCTTAGACATGTTTTGGAAACCCTAGGAGAGGAAAAAAGAAGAGCTTCAAGGAAAAAGTGCTGCTCCAACATCTGAAGATCACAAAACAAATGGGTTTTATTATTCTTGATTCTTTCTTGTCTTTTTTCTATTTCCTTCATTGTAAACTCCATGGAGGAGTAGATTGTTCATGCCTTAATTATGTGAAACCCTAAGCCATGTGCTTAAATTGATGATTGATTTATATTATTGATTTCCTTAAATCTATTCATGTATTATAATTGTCTTGTAATGAATTATGGCCAGATTTGTTACTTGTCCAATTCTTGTTAGATAGAAAGAGGTTTCATCTGACAAGATAGATCCTAATGAATAGAAAACTTGTATGTTTTATCTAGAGGTAGGAAAACTTCAAGTTTCTACATAAAAGATTTAATCTTTAATTAAGGTTTTATTTCTTTAATGCAATTTTGTAAGACGTTGGTGAGGGAGAGGTCTCTACTATCTCTTATGAGATTATGAGTCAATTAACTCGAGGGAGTAGTTGATTTAATTTTGAATCCCTGCAGTTCAAAAGATCAATACTCGTTAATCAATCTATTTCTTTTATGAGATTTGACGGTTTAGGGTGGAACATGATTAGGGTATGGTTTTGTGATTTGATATATATCTAATGAAAAGAACTAAAATTGATTCTAGGGTTTGTTAATTTAGTAATTAATTAATTGGGAATTTTAGCTAATATTCACTCTAAGATTTAGGCTAGATAGTAGCGAAGAGGAAATACTAGTACTTGCCCATAGATCCTTAGGACAATATCTGAGTTCAATTCTATATTACATGATAGGTGCGCTACCTTATGTGGATCATAGAATTAACAGGATTATAAATTATAACTTTTGATCATAAACACACATCAAGTGGTAGCTGTTGTTGTAGGTAAACTCTACCAATGGTAGGTGGGCATCCCAGCTCCCTTTAAACTCCATGACATAGGTGCACAACATATCTTCCAGAGTTTGTATCGTCCTTTCCGATTGGCCATCCGTCTAGGGATCATAGGCAGTACTAAAATGTAGCTTTGTTCCTAAATGTTTTTGCAAGCTCATCCAAAACTTAGATACGAACCTTGGATCTCTATTGAAGACAATTCTTGCGGGTACACCATGCAAGCATACTATCTCCCTTATATATATTCTTGCTAACTTATCCATCAAGTAAGTCATATTGATTGGAAGAAAATGATTTGACTTATTTAATCAATCTACTACAACCTTTATGGCATCATATCCGACAAATGTTCTTGGTAGTCCACATCTGAAGTCCATCATAATTTGGTCCCATTTCGATTTAGGTATTGGCAGTGGTTTTAGGAGTCATCCTAGTCTCTGGTGCTCCACTTTTACTTGTTGGCATGTTGGACACTTCAGCACGAAATCAGCTACATCCTTTTTCATATCGTTCCACCAATAGTGACTTTTTCAATCTTGATACATCTTAGTCGCTCCAGGATGTACGATATATCCCAAATGATGTACTTCCCTCATGATTTCTCTTCTCATCTCATCATCATCTGGAACACACAATCTTCCCTTCATCTTTACAACATCGTCATCATCTATTGTGAAATCAATATACTTTCCCTCCTGCACTTGTCCTTTAACCTTTTAAATCACCCCATCATAACGTTGAGCTTCCTTGATTCTTTCTACTAAAGTGAGTTCCATGACTAGGCTGGTGATTTCCACCTCCGCACTTTGTCCTATGAATTCGATATTCATCTTCTCGAATTCTCTCACTAACTCTTTTTGTTAGTGAGCAAGGTAGTAACTTCCTCGTGATTCTTTCTACTTACAGCATCTGCAACGGCATTGACTTTTCTTGGGCAGTAGTGTATTCTAAGACCGTAATCCTTTTTAAGCTCTAACCATCTCCTTTGCCACATGTTTATTTCCTTCTACATGAATAAATATTTGAGGCTTTTGTGATCGGTGTAGATTACGCACCTCTGTCCATATAGGTAATGTCCCCATAGCTTAAATGCGAAAATGACGGCGGTTAGTTCCAGATCATGTGTTAGGTAATTTTGCTCGTAAGGCCTAAGTTGTCGCGAGGCATACGCAATTAGCTTCCTATCTTGCATCAACACACACTCGAGACCATTTCTTGAGGCATCACTATGTATCGTGTAAGGTTTCTTAGGATCTGGTAATGTCTCTAATCGTTTCTTTAGTTACTAAAAACTTTGTTCTCTTTTATCTGTCTAAATGAACTTCTCGTTCTTTTGAGTCAACTGTGTTAGGGGTTTGGTGATGGCATAGAATTTTTTTCATAAACTTCCTATAGTACAAACCAAGGAAACTTCTCACTTCTGTGATGGTCTTAAGTTGTCTCCATTTCATTACCGCTTTAATTTTCTCAGGGTCTACTAACATGCCTTCCTTAGATATGACATGTCCTAAAAAAGATATTATGTCCAACCAGAAGTCGCACTTAAACAGCTTGGTATACAACTTATGTTCATGTAAAGTTTGTAGTGCCATCCTCAAATGTTCTTCATGTTGTTCTCACATCCTGGAATAGATAAGAATATCATCGATAAAGACTATCACGCATTTATCCAACAAGGTTTTGTACATTCGGTTCATTAAATCCATAAAAGCTGCTAGTGCATTAGTTAGGTCGAAAGACATTACCAAAAACTCATAATGTCCATAACGAGTTCAAAAGGCAGTCTTGGACACATCTTCTAACTTGATCCTTAATTGGTGATAACCCGATCGCAAGTCGATTCATGAGAAGACATTGGCTCCTTAAAGTTTGTCAAAAAGGCCATCTATCCTTGGAAGCAGGTACTTGTTCTTGATAGTAACCTTTTTGAGTTCTCGATAATCAATGCACCAGCACATAGAGCCATCCTTCTTTTTCACAAAAAAAACCAGTGCTTCCCAGGATGACATACTAAGTCAAATGAAACCTTGGTTTATCAAGTCTTGCAACTGTATTTTCGTTTCCTTTAGCTTGACTGGTGCCACTCGGTAAGGTGCTTTTGACATCTGCTTTGTGTTCAACAGTAGGTCAATCTCGAAATCAATCCCCCTTTTAGGTGACAATCCAGGTAATTCATCAGGAAATACATTCAAAAACTCATCAACCATGAATGTGGTTCCCAATTCAAATTTCTTCCCTTCTTTCTTCTCCGTGTCAATGCTACTTAGGTTTATTTCCTTGCCATCAATTAGCAATTCAAAAGAGTTCAACCTTGCTATAGATTCACCCTTGAACACTGTCTCATTTCCATCTTGGTTCTTAAAATTCCCCTCCTTTCATCGACAGTCTAATATAGCTTTAACAAACGTTAGCCAACTCATTCCTAAATTCACCTAGTGTTTGCTCATCTCCAATATTATCATATCACACTTAGTGTAACATCCTTATATTTCCATGGGACAATCTTTTAGCATCTCTTTGGTTGACACAACGCTCCTGGTGGGGGTCTTTACTCAAAAACTAGTAACGATGGTGTCTATGGGCAAGCTGGTTCGTTTAGCCAAACTAGTGGTGATAAAGGAGTATGTAGCTCTCGTATCAAACAAGGCATAGGCGGTTTAATTAACTATATGTATGTTACCTGCATTCAAATTTTATACTAGTCATAAAACATGTATACTTATACTACCTATGTATTCAGAGTCTAAATTATTTGGGTTTTATTTTGTACGCATGACCTTTAAGAATTTGTAACATACAGCTAAAAAGGTTTTGATACTAACCGATCACCAGTCCAAAGTCGGGGTCACTATCATCATCCAGGGTTGCCATTTAAGCTCCTTCATCATCTGTTTCTTCACATATCCACTACCCCTCCAGGTTATAAATCCTCATTCCATATGCTGTGCCTTCGCAACGACTTGCATTGCTTCCTCCACTCTCACTTTTTATCGAAGTAGCTCCTCCCGTTATGCTAAGCAGTCTTGCCGAGGCATTCTTCCTCTGTGGCAATTCATTGGCAAAGTGCCCAGTTTGTTTGCACACAAAGCAGATGGTGGAGGCCTTCTTCGGACAATCATTAATCTTGTGGTCAAAGTCTCCACAAAAGTAACATTTGTGCTGAAGTAAGGGGTATCTCTTTTGGTAATGTTCTTCTTTACATTTCCAGCATGATATCTTAACATTTACTGTTTCCTTCTTTCCACTTGCACTTCCTTTATAGTTGCTAAAAGACTTAAACTTCTTCTTTTGAAAGCTAGAACCATAGCTATCCTGATTCCTCTTACTAAACACAAAGGTTCTCTTCTATGGCATTTTACTCTTCCTCTTCTTAGCTCTTTCAATAATGCGAGCTCTCTCGACAAGTTTTCGAAAAGTCCTTAAATCCTCATCCAGGCCATTCAGAAAAGAACTTTTCTTTTCAATTCCTCACTATGCTTAAAGGAATGTAGTGCGTATTGGAGCAAGCGACTAAATTTGGTCTGGTATTGCTTGACCATTCTCCCTCTTTGAGATATGTGTAGGAAATCTCCATCATACTACACTCTCAGACTCTAGGAAAATAATTCTCCAAGAATTTCCTTTTGAAGGTTGCCCAAGTCAATGGTGGTAACAACTCTCTACTCTTCGACTCCCATCACACTCTTACATTGAACCTCAACATATAAGTGCTATAGTCAAGGCGAAGATGGTGAGGTACCTCGAAAGCAGTGAAGGATCTTTCTACTTGTGCTAACCAATCTTTTGCTTCATCTAGCTTTCCAAAACTCCCATCAAAGTATCATTTACTTTTGATGAAGTCAAGTAAGGAGCTATGATAAGGTCGAGGTGATGGTGGTGTCAGCAAGGGAGTAGTTTATGATTGAGCTTCGGGTGGTGCTGGAGCTTCTACGATTGCTGCAAGTACATTAGCAGCTGGTGGCGGCGCATTTTGTGCATGTTGCATGAAATTGTTGATTAGTCCTACTAATTGGTTGATAGCGGCCCAAATGTCGCCTTATTGATTAGGTGAGGGAGTAGCTTGCTGATTTGGTGGTGCTGCTAGTTGACCTTGTGGCGTGTCTTGTTGATTTTTTGGCTCAACTGGTAGGTTCGTGGATGCATGGCACTCACGATTTCTGCCTCTTCTATTTTTTCTGTTGATTATCTTTATCGTGAGCTTAAAAACCTTCTCAATTTTGAATGGGATATATCGAAAATATCGAAAAATTACTTAAAAGGGAATCCTCAAAAGATAATCAAATTTAAAGAATCATTAAATCAAAGTTAAACATAGGAAATCTTTCATTAACTAAAACAAAAGAAGGTGATAACCCTTACATAACTCGAGAAGATTAAAACCATTCTTGACAAAAGAGTACATAGAAAATAGGAAATAGCAAAAAAAAAAAAAAAAAAAGACACACATTTAAACAAAAGTACATGCAACATAGATAAAGATATGCTTATCCTAATCTTAGGAAAAAGACTATTGGTTAGACTTGTCGCGAGGTACTCATTTCCTTCTTCACTCCTTCATCAATCCTTTCCTCTCCTTTTTGACTTATGGGGATGGGGTGGGATTCATGCTACGGCTGGTGAAACCCTTGTGCTTTTTGACAAATTTTCGCAGACATTGGCTAACAAATATCTATTTTCCTCTGTTTTTTGGTTGAGTCTTGACCTAAGTTAGCCATCTATCTTCTTACTGAATGTTCTCATTTCCTTAATTGGGGTTGTCGGCCATTTCTTGTGCTTCCTGATTCCTTTCTCTTGGTGCCACCATAGGGGTAGGGGTTCGAGACCTACTCCTTAACAAGAACTTGCTTGGTTCATAAATGTTCCTCCAATACTGATTATTTCTCCTTTCTTCTTCCTCGGAGTCAAAGATCATCACAGGGTTATTCCTAACAAGTGCTTCCATGGGAATGTCTTGACTTAGCCTATGAGGGGGGTTATGGACTAGGGTTTAAGGGACTATCCTCCCAAAGGGACGCGGATGGAGTGTCTTCTAGTTCCTCCTCTGAGTCCTCTTCCGGGTCTTCTTTTGGTTCCCCATTTTTCTCATTTTCACTAACATTCTCCATAATGAACTCTTCATCTAAGGATACATCCAGTTGCATTCTGGTTGAGTTTGATGATTGGGTGTTGCAATTAGGTAGCATTGGAACAATGGGCTTGTAGGCAGCATACCAGTTAAAACAATCCTCCGCATTGGCTCTTAGCCATCCACTATGGTCTGTGAGCTCGTATTGAGCATCTATGTAGAGGGGACCAAACTCATTCCATGTTCTGAAATCTGGGAACATTTGGGTGCCTTCATTCTTCAAGACAAAGGTCATTCTTGCAACATAGGCTTATGATACACAGAGACCATAATACTCTCAATCACATAAATCATTTCCACATTACTCCACCTTTGTCTCCTAAGAGCGTCAATTCTTAGTTCTTTAGCTAGATCTCTCCACATGGTATATCTCAAACCTCTCTTCTATATCTTAAACATTTCCTTAGCAGTTTGGGGCCTTCCCATTATTGTGAATTCTCCGCATAAAAGCCTTAGGCTAAGGAGTTAGTCTACAAAGGTCTCATCTGGGTCTATTACTAAATCTCCAGCCTCCACCTTCACTTCATGGAGGGTCAACTATTTAAGAGAACAATATTAGATCAGATCTTTGGTTTTGTCTTAATTTATTATTGTCCTATCTTAATGTTTATTTCTACTTCTTTTATCCTAAAACTTGTACTCTGATATTAACTTAAACTATCATGCCTCAAAGGGTACCATAAACATGATAGTCCACCGCACGTAATATTAAAGCTAATGAATGACAACCTTAGTCACGTAAGAGCTTCGATACTACGTGCGAGGCATGCTTTCAAAATAGTAGGAGAGTCCAAAGGGGTATCACATTTAAGTAGAAAATAAAAGCATGCAAGAGTTTATAAATATAATATGTAATATCTATTAAGTTCAAATTTTTACAACTCTTAAGGGAATTCTCCCTTACAAGTCTTGCTAATCTAAGCCAATAGAATAACATATGTGTTTGTAACAAAAATCTATTATAGATATTTTTCTTAGAAATCCACACCAAAAACTAAAATATGCAAACTTCTTCTAAAAGCTCCTAGTAGCTTTGGCTCTTACCTGGCAAATAGGGCTTCTTGGTGCCAACCACCAGTAATCAAACTGAAACAAAAAGCTATAGGGGTATAAGCAAAACTAGCTTAGTAAGAAAATTTCCTTCTTTAAAACATTTCAATAAAGCATACAAGTAATTAAGCAAGCATATGAATATGTAGCAACCATATGATCAAACAAATACACACGATTAACCGGAAACCATGTGTAGCACGGATTTTGCGCCCTTCATGTCAAGGGTTGGGTGGTTACCGGTCCATACGACCATCATACTTTGCATGCTTTTTGGTTCCTACTTGCTGATGTAGACTTCCCGGCTACTACTGACCACTACTACGACTCATCGTTTCCCTACACAAGGAATAGTAGCGAAATATGTAATGTGACTCACATCATGTCGCGCATGAATCATTTTTAAATATTGAATTTCTCGAATTTTATTAATTTCAAGTTAAGAGTGACCAAACAATATTCATCATACCATTACAAGAGATCATATAAATTATTCATCAATTCTCCTTTCGATATGCTTATCTTTTATTCAACAAACACTACATGCCACATACATGTAATTCACATGATGCTTATTTCTTTATCTTTCCTTAATTTCTAGTGCTACTACTCACAAGCACATACAATGAAATGTAAATAGTAAGGGAATAACTCACTCTATGGCAATTGCTGCTAATCAAAGTAGTCCTCTGGAAAAGCGATATTGGGTCCTCCTTCACCTAAACAAGAAGAAATACATGAAAATGAGCCTTTCATAGAAGTTCTACTCGAATTTCTAAATCTACCTTCTATTCGGGGTAAATATTAAATTTGTGGAAATTTCAACTTAAAATGGCCATAACTTGCTCATTTTTAACTTGGAATTTCGCATATTATATGTCGTTTTCTACCTACTCGAAAAGATATATCTATTTATAATGTTATTTTTATCATAAAAAGTCATTTGGGTCCCAGAAAAGTAGGGTACAGATTCACCACGAATTTCCTAGCCCTTAAAAATATAATTTTCCAAACTTTTTTTCATCTAAATTTTTTTTTCAAAAGATATATGTTTGGGAAAAATCCTTTTTGATACATAAATAAACTCATATTTTGTACATGATTCTATTGGTGTTGTGTTAATAATTATTTTTCATAAAACAACTTATTTTATGGGTTTGAAAAATTTAAACTTTGAAAATTTTCTCTTCAAGTAGTTTGAAAGAAGACCATAAATTCTAGGGTTACTATACACAAGCGTTTACTTCTCATAATTTCTTAATTCTTTCAAATTTAATTTAAAATAAAATTTTTCCTTTGAAGTTATCTACCAATTTTTATTTTTAGTAATTGAAAAATAGAGTTTTCAAAAATTTACTTAAGTTATTAGAAGTACCTAATGTTTTTGAGTTGTGATGATGGTACATTTCCTTATCATATTTATATTCTTCTATTAGTTAGAAAATGAGTTTACCATTTAAAAACTTACTTTCTTAGGTTGTTGACAAATTTTTTATTTCTCTAATTGGGTTTCTTAAACTTGTAAGTTGATTTTACCTTAACTTGAAAACTTGTTTAGTTCTTGGTTTTTATCATGAAGTTGGTAAAAAATCTTATAAATAAATTTTTAAGAAACATTAGCATAATAATGAATTATTAATGTTAATGTTGAAGTTTTCTTAGAAAGTTGAAAAGAGAGTGATGAGTTACTTAGTTAAACCTTAAAGAGCTTTGCATAATTTCAATGTCGAAATTTATGATGACTTGTCTAAATTTTTTGAAGAGAGTTTATTAAAACAAAACTTTTTCAAATCTTGGAGGAAAAATCTTTCCTAAGTGATAAAATTTATTTGAGGAAAGTTTAATCTTATTTTAAAGAAAGAATCTATTTTTAAGACAACAACAGCATGGTCATGCATGAATATGATTATGTAGCTATATGAAGGATGAGAATAATTTATGTAAAGAAAGATAGTAATATAAGAAGCAAATAAGCATATATATAAGGTCAAGTATTGGGAGCCTTAGCTTTATCAAGGCTTCTCGAAACTAAGAATATACCAGTTTCAAAAAACAGAGAGAAAAGAAAGAAAAGAAAAAGCATGATAATAAGCAATGATTATAAGAGCATAATAATAATAAAAGCATAATAGTAAAAGCATAATGAGTGTAATAACAATATAATTTATGTATGAACAAGAACAAAACATGAACATATTGTTGCTTTCTTAACTTCCATGGGTTTAGAAAATACATACTATGTCCATGCTAAGTTACATGAACATAAAGAACAATATAATGACAATATTATAGCATAAAATTTATGTATGAACAAGAATAAAGCATGAAATATTATTACATTCTTAATCTGCATGGATTTAGAAAACACACAATATGTTCAATCTAAGTTACATGAACATAAAGAAAAACTTGAAATTTTTTACCTATTGGTTTTGGAAGAAGAAAAAGAAAGTTGGAGAGGAAGTTGTAAAGAGAATTTTGTACAGAGGATTTTGAGAAAATTTTTGTAGTGTATGAAAGGTGTGAAATAAATAGAGGAAGATGTGGTATTTATAAGAAAAAGTGGAGGGTAATTTGTAGTAATTAAAATAAATTGAAAATAAAAAAATAGAGAGAGATAGGGGGTGGTCGGCGCTACTTCAAGGAGGGAGAGAGAGAGAGATTTTTTTTTTTTTGTTAATAAAAAGTAAGATACAAAAGATGTGAAATTGTATTGGAAATGAAAATTGTAAGAAAATAGGTATATAGGTTGTAAGAGTAAGTAGTAAGGAAAAGCATAGGTAGATGAATAGTGGTGAATATAAGTGAATGGTAATGGATAGTAAACAATATAATTAAATTACTGATAGTAGTAAAAATACACATAAAAATGGCTATATATGATATTTTTAGTTATCAAAAAATTATAAACTGTTATTTTATTAATGCTTATATTATTATTGAGTCTAGCGGTGTTATCGAAAATTTTTTACCATTTTGCATGTTCGAACCCTAATTTCGAAAACTGATCTCGTTCGAGTTCGAAACGAACTTAATTTTAGCGAATCTGATCTTTTTATGTTCCGCTATATAATTACGGACTACAATATACGATTATCTCAATTTTATTGTTCTAGGGTTAAGAGCGCAGGATTGCCGGATCTAAATCTTCTATAATACATTATTTTAATTTGGATGGTTGTTAGGGTTTTTTATTTAGTTCCCGGCCTCTAAAAAATTAATAAAATGATCGAAAAATCGAAGGACTACAGTTGTAGAGGTGTTTGTGTGGGTTATTGGTTTGCATCTAACGATTAGACATCGGTGGTGGTTTGCTTGGTTCAAGTGGCTATGGTGGTTTTGAATTTGATGATTGATGGTATGATGGTGGTTGTTTAGTTTAGTATTGGTTAAAGTCACGCATGATAATGGTAGAATCTTTTGTTAAGGGAAATCTGAGTGGACGGTTGTTGGAGGTGTCTTAGTGGTGATGATGGTGTTGCGGTTATGCATACATGGTTGTTGGTGTATCAAAAACAACAGAGTTATCTAAGTTTGGTTAGCTTTTTTCCCAAAACCCACCCTTCCCCCTCCTCCTCCACCCCCCCCCCCCCCCCCCCCCCCCCCCCCCATCTATTTAGGGAGAGAGAAGGAGGAAGAGGAGAGAGAGAAAGGAAATAAAAAAATTATAAAAAACTAAAAAAATGTCAATGTGGAAATTTGTTTTAATTAATTTTGCTTTCCACGTCAGCTTCCAATCGAAAAAAGTAGCTAGAATCTGGCTAAAGGTATTTTAGGTTAAACTTTTATAAAGTTCGGGAATTTTTGTGGTATAAATTTTTTAAAGCATATTTCTTGTAATATATAGAAAAATATTTTATAATGAAGGGCAAATGTATCATTTGTTATAAAATAAAAGGATTCTATGGTCAATCCTGATAAATGAGATATTATTATCAACCCTCACATTGATGATGGTCAACAAGTCTTTAAAAATAATAAATCTTCAATAAATTACGATAAATGGCAAAAGTTGTCATATATTGAAAAATAAGAGGGTTTTATGGTCCATCCTTATAAGTTTTATTTATGTGTATTATATGGTAGGCATATAATACATGAGGTGTCTTTTCGTTTCCTGTGTTGTTACAAGAATTGAAGGGTTTCGTGTCTTTTTGTTTCTAAAGTACTGTTATGGAAATTGAAGGATCAAAGAGTCAAAGGATATTAAATAAGAAGGTTTTATGGTCAAAGTTGAAATACAATTGTATTGTGTTCGTATGATAAAGACTTGATTAAGATTGGCAATAATTTGGAACAATTTTCTTAATTTCTGCAATGAAGGCCGACATCCTTTAAGAAAAACGCCGCCGGCCTAGGTTTTAAAATTTCCAGCATACTCTATAACAAACTGTACGCCGTCTCTTAGAGAATCTACGCCGCCGGCGTATAGACGGCGTAGGATGGGAACAGTAGCGTTTTTCTTAATGCTAGGAGAAAAGCTGCCAGCGTTCAGTAGGGTTTCTTCCCAATACTGGCATGAAAGCCGTCGGCGTAGGTCGAGGATTTGCCGGCGTAGGAAGAAAGAATTGAATTCTGGGAAACCAAAGCCTCGACGAAAGCTGCCAGCGTTCATATAAGTTTGCCAGCGTATGGTGTAAGCCGGCCAGATCTGCAGGTACGCCGCCAGCGTAGGGCCGACGTATGACCAAATTTCTATAAATACGAGACGTGAAAATCATTTTAGACAGAATTTTTATTTATAATATTTCTCCTTCGTGAGAGAGATTTTTGGAGAGTTCTTGGAGATATATGCTTGGAAAATCATCGGGAGAATATTTTCTGATCCAAAGTAAGTAATCTTAGTCTTTTCATTAGGAATCTTTACAATTTATACAAGTTTCTTAAGCTTTGGTTAAATTTTTATATGAAGGATTTTGGAGAAAAACCCTAGCACGTGTGAGATCAGTAAATTGGTGAATGCGAGACGGGTTTTAGCGAATCAAAATAGTAAGTAAATCTCTTATATTATGGATTCCAACAAAATACGATCTAAACAATCATAATGTATTGCAAATTAGGGTTTTGATGAAAATAATTGATGATTGTAGAGTTTACTGCGGTTCCATATTATTCTTGAAGGTAATTTTGGAGATTGATCAAAATAGATAGTGCAGATAACGGAGATTTCTTTTCAGGTTAGGATTTTTAGAGAATTCATGTTTGTTAAGATATTGCGATCATGTCTGTTGATACATATATATATATATATACTGTAACAGGACATTTGGAGTTTGTGAAACTATTGTTGATGTGGATATAGGAGTTGGTGGAGTTTAGGTTGACTTTGTGTTGTTGGTATCAAATTCAGAGGATTTGATTTATATTCTTGAGATTTAGAAAGGGACGACCAATCCATTGTTTGATGTATGTGCTTGTAGATTAGAATTTTTATGAATGGATGTAGGAACACAATTGCATAATGAACTTAATAAATATTCGGCTTAATAATTGTCTGTCTGGTTGTGGTTGGCTTTGACCAGTAGAGACTTGGCAGACAGTGATACTGGTGAGGCACCCTGATGATCTTAGTGTGAGGTTGTCCCGAGTGGACTTGTGCTAAGAAATGATTCCGGTAGAATTCAGGTGTTCAAGAATTGGGATGTTTGGGGAGTACCCACTCATCCATATATGTATATGATTACTTATTTTCAAATCAGTTGGTTGTTTTTTTTTAAAGTAGAGTCTGAGTTACTCTGAGTTCAGGATTTATGTATACTGGATTCTAAACTGTGTTGTTTTGCTGGACTAAAATAGATAATAATCTGTTGTATGCATTTAGCTCAGCTGCATTTATTTAAACATGTTGTATGTGCATAACCTTGCTTGAACTGGATTGGATATTATCATACTGGGCTTCGTCGCTCATCCTGTTATATTTCAAGTGCAAGTGATGATAGTGTGATATATGATCTATCGGGTTTTGATATCGTCTATGAGGATGGGGATGGCGTTAGTGGTCCTTACTACCTTACTTATGACTAGTTGTATAGTCATAGATGACATAGGATGGATCAAGGAAGACTTTTTATGTTTTGTTGTTATTCAGTGTTAGACTCATGTTTATGTCCATTGGATTTTCAGTTGTATTTGGAGTTCTATATGTGGTATTAGTTTTTAGGGTACGGTTTGACTTGTTGACCTGCAGGTATGTAAACAATGTCTAGTTTTCTTATTATGGAGATTTTATATTTATCAGAATGTTTATTTATGACGACCATATGATTTCTTCTATACCTTGTGAGTTATATAGGTGATATTTGAAAATTTGTAGATATTAGAGCCTTAACGTGTCCTAATCAAGGGAGGACATGTGGCGGGTTGTAATGCCTTATTTTAGGACATTACATTTCTATTACAAACCAAAAAGTTCAGATACCATGAATGAAACTTACCCAATTATAGAACTATTAATTCCTTTGCTTTTGGTACTTTGAAATGTAGGAATTAACATTTCTTTCCCATTGTATATTGCTATTTTGGTAGTTATAGTTGAGGACTATAGTAGTGATATATAAGAATTAGGACAATTAGGAGACCTTCTCTAATAAAACAATTTTTATTGAATTTCGATATGTTCAAAATATCGAGCTATGCGATTTTATATTGCTAGGTAGGTTGCTATTTTGGTGATACATGTTGATTACTATAAACTTTCCAAAACTTCATTTGTTTTATTTGGTTTATTAAAAATAGGCTTCAAATTCCATAAGGATCTATTTCTACAAGTTGATAATGAAAGTTAGTTAAGAATCTTTAATTCTATTCTTTAATATCCGTCGAATTATATGGATTTTTTTAAATTTTTTTTCTTTGCATACTAATCTTAACATTCTAAGGAGTCTTGATGTATATTCACTCATTCTTTAACTTATAAAATTATTGCTTCATCATTCATCCAACCCCTTTTTTCCTCTTATGCACCCTCTCTCTACAACTGCTTTTGTCTTTCCTTTGTCTTTGTTCACTTTCTTGTTCATAAACTCTATTTCTCTCTCAAGTTTCAAATAAATTTCTACTAGTAGAAATTATCCAATTACCAAATAATAGGAATCTAAAATACTAAATTTATAAAAAAATTCAAAATTTGGGAGAAAAATAGATTGAAGACAGCCTAGGTTTTGTATTACTAAAAAAATTTTAGTCTGTTATTTGCCAAAGGGTATATACATATAAGTAAGCTCAAAAACTACCAAAAAAAGAAAGTGAAAACTATCAAAAACACCTAAAAACTTATAGACATAATGCAGATGAAAGAACAAGTGAAGTGTCACTGATGACATATAAAACCAAAATGTTTATAAAAAGTTATAACAAAACAAAAACTTTCCTAAAATACTAAAATTACCATTTTGAGGGCCTAAATGAAGATAAAATCAACATAGCTTATTACCTAGGGTAATGACTTCTTTCTGTTGGCTCATATCCTTCAAGATAAGGACTTATATTTATAGAACTGCTACTAGCTAGTCTTTATCTGATTTTCTTAAGTATTTGTTAGTTACTTATTCCACCTCATCAAACATGGGGTATTTATAGTTTGATTCTACCATTAGTTGAGAAAATAGATAAATTCCAGTAAAGATATTTTCTTTTAATCGATTGGCTTACTTGCCTAATATATTCTAGTGACCATAGCAAATAAAGATCAGAACAGTATGATGCTATCAATCCGCTAACCGGTAAGATAGCTCGACATTTCCTTATGAACATACTCAGGGGTCTTCCTAAGTTATTGTAGGCTTTGTTTTTCTTTAAGTCAACCCATTATCTAATTCTAAATAGATTAGCAGTTTAGTTAACTAGTCGACCTATAGTCTAAAGAGGTCAACTTTGGCCTAGGCCTTTTACTAGAATTGCCTATCAATACTTATACCCCAACACTCTTTAGTGAAAGTTTGGTGAGGAGAGTAAAGCGCACATATGGGCTCCCTAGGCCAATGTTCGGACTGTCCTAGATACGAAGTTGGAAGAGGCCTCCTCTATCGAGTAACAAGAACAGATTGTGACCATGATGACATTGAATCTTTCAGGAGTTTCCTTTGGGGCGAAGCGTTTGAGCAAGCGAGAGAGGAAGAGAAAACACCCATGCTGAAGCGAACAATGAAGCCTCGATAGGCTATTAATAGCAGCCCAAGCTGGCGAACAGAAGACAGACCTTAGCTGGCAAACTACGGAGCCGCACCAGGAAAGGTATTTGAGTATCGAGTTGTTTTGTGCCGGTACTCAAATGTAGAGACTGATCTTGGTAAAAAAATGAAAATGTTTTACTTTTTCTACAATTTTAGTTTATTTTATTAATTGGTTAATTAATATATCTAATATTTTTATTTTATTAAATTAATTATTATCAACTAATTGTAAGCACACCTGTCCTCTAACTAGCTTTAATGATTGCTATAATTTTACAAATATATCAAAATATAAGTCCACTACAGCCACAAATGAAAGTACACAAAATTATTTGTACCTCTTGGTTATGATGGATGCCAAGAAAAAAGTGAAGATAAAAAGCACGCCACATGTTTTGGCATGTTAAATTATGTTGGTTCATATCCATAAGAAATAGAATAAAAAGATTTTAGAAGTTAGGGTGAGATCCGTTACTTTTAATTCGTCTAGGAGAAAAAATGAAAAATGCTCCCTCACATATAATCCTTGCATCCACTTAAAATCTAAAGGACTAATTTTAGAGTTTGACTTCAAGTAATTCTACAACAATATGTTCAGATTGCTGTAAAATTTATTTATATTCAATTCCATGCTTCGCAATCGTACAAAGAATTAATTTGTTCACTCAATAACCTTCTATGTGTTTGTTATTTTTCAACAAGATTGGAAGAAAAAGCTTCTTTGCAATTTGTTAGGGTATGCTCCAAAAAATCATTAAAATCCAATGGTGCAGTGGATCCTTTTTTATTTTATTTTTTCCTTCCCCAAAACCAGTTGCTTAAATGTGGCAAATGGAATGAATTCATATGTATACATGTTGCTTTGACTAATGTAATTGTCACTATGTAAGAGAAGACAATCAGCAATATATAAACTATTGTTCGACAATATTGACTTCATCTTCCTTGAATTCTACTGCGTTTAAAGCAAGTGCCAACAGCAACATTAGTACACAATTAATATCGTGCTCAACCAAACTCAACAATGGCAGCTTTTATTTTAAAAGTTTTCGGAAGTGGAAACTAGCGCAGATGCTTACAAAAAGATGTCAAAAATTTAATCCCATTTTTTTTATTGAGAAAATTTTTTATTTCGTGAAGAATGTGCAGAACTTGATCGTGATTTGCTTTAATTTTCTCCTCGAAAGTTGAAATATTATCAAGCCTTGCTCGAGCTTCATGCAGCTGATCTGTACCATTTTTATGGTCATCAGACAAAGTACCTATAGTAGGAATGGCATTGGTCACCTTGGTCTCCAGGTAGTGTTCTTTTGCCTTCAATGATGCTACTTTGGCTTCCAACAAAACTATTTCTCTGTGTTTGTTTGTAGAGCATGTTTGTCCATACCCAGCTCAAATTTTAGGTTTTGGATCTCTTCAGCTTGTGCCTTTTGAACTTGCTTGCATTTATCAAAGGTATATTTGGTAGATTGAATCTGATTGAGATACTCTGGAGTCCTTGCAAAGGATTTCAAAGCATTGTACAAAGCCGTCAACAACTCTGCAGGAACTTCACGAAGTCCATCTGGTTGTCTCAAGCTTTCTAATTCTTGTAAGAAATTTGAAGACGTAAAGTCAATATCAGCTGCATCGGGAAGATTGATTTTCTTGATAAATGAATCCACCAAGGAAATGACCTCTTCAGTAGATACAGGGCGATTTTCTTCCATTGCATATCGGGGATGTGCCAACACCGGGTAGATTTCACCAAACGAATGATCCAAGTGTGCTGCAGGATGGTTCTAGATGAAAAATAGTTAATATGGTATTAGCGAATCTTGTAAATTCTAAAGGGCACAATTGAAAGAGACATAAGGGGTTAGTTGATAGGAAGAATCTACTAAAGAAGTCACAGCTTCCATACAATCGCATCCTATCAATAATTTATTTCCTGTCACGGGAACTTCAAGAGTGACTCTTTGTAGTTTGCTCAGCTTTTGAGGAGTCATCAAACTCATGTTGTAACATCGTCAATGGCAGGTTGGAACAAATCAAATACAGACGATTATCTAATTCCTTAAAGGTGAGACAGGGAATTGGAATTTTAAGTTTGCAAAAATGTTAGGGAGGATGGATGTTCCATCTGCTGAACCATGGGCCTTCATTTTTAGGTTGGAGAGTCTTTCAGAACTTCTAACGGTGATTTTGTATGTAAATATATGCATGTGATCATGGCTTGAAGGAAAAGGCCAAGCAGCTAGAGCATAGGGTGGGAGTAGTCCTAAGAGAGTTGAACTCAGTGGCGAATTGGCTTGGAGGGAGTAGCACTTGATAGACAGGAAGATGATGTACTTTTTCTCGTGCCATCCAAAGCGCGGCTTTAAGATTTTGTAAAAGAGACTAATTTCATCATGTTTTGCACAGGGAGAAACAAACTCCAGTGAAATTCCTCAAAAGCCGTGACCTTGATCTTAAATGTTTTAATTGGAATATATTTCTGCAGCTCCACCAAAAAAACAGGAAAGTAATCAAGAACCATACCAGTTCTCTAAATACATAGACATATCTCACTGAGGCCCAAACTTTTTGGGACCTAAATAATGGGTCATCATAAATAATGATTTTGGACCATTAGGATTGGAAATAGATTCTATAACTGGGCACACTAAACTAAAATGACCACGTTGATGGACCAAAATATGAGTGGTCAAGTTACATGGATCCTTTGTAAAGTTGAGTTTTTTGAAGTACTGTTATTAGGACTAGTATTTGGACAGTGGAAGAATGTCCGTAAGTTCTATAATTTACATGTACCTTTGGGATATGGCCCTGATCGTCAAGCTGTAAAGGGGATGCATCGTCCTCTTCGGTTAAAAGTGCTGATTTAAAAACTTCCTAGAAGTACAAACATGAGAGTTAGAGAATTTAACAAAATTTTAGATATTAAATTTGAAAGAGCTCATGTCTGGTGAGAGTAATTTGTGTGATTGTCAAGCTGTATAGGGGTTGCATCGACCTCTTCGCGCAAATTACTGTCTCATGTCTGGTGAGACGGTAATTTGCGTGATCAAAAGTTTATAATAACAAGGAAAGTTGCAAGAGATTGTGGTAACGCATTACCTTACTTCTCTTCAGAATGTGCCTCGACTCATTGCTCCATAAGCCTCTATGGTACATTGTACTATTATCTTGGAGGATTTTCCTACCTAGATCTTTCAGTAAATCATGCATCTGCAACTTATTATCACCACTGATCTTCACTAAAGACAATGCTTGTAATTTGTCAAGAGCTTCTGTCTCTGGGAATATTTGTTTGTCGGCCTCATTAGGAAAGCAAGCTATGTCAAGAAATATTTGTTTCTGACTTTCGTCTATTCCTTGATAGCTTAGCAGCAGTTTTTGAGGGACATCCGCTGACGGGGTAGCTTTTAATGCCCTCAAAGTGCTTTCCCATTCTTCTTTCTTCTTGCAAAACAAAGAGGATCCTATTACTTCAAGAAGCAAAGGAAGGCCACAGCACTCTTCCACCATACATCTTGTAAAATCGACGAACCCATCCAGAGGAAAATGTCTTCCAAAGGCGTGATTGCAAAAAAGTTGCATAGATTGATCAAAGTTCAATTCATCTAATTGACATATCACCATCTGCCCCACCGGGGCACAAAGCACATCTCTACTTCTAGAGGTCAACATAATTTTACTACCAGAGCCAAAATAACTAAACATCCTCATAAATATTCTAATCTGAATCCTACTATCAACATCATCAAGAGCAATAAGAACCTTCTTATTATGAAAAAATTCTCTGATCTTAATCTTGCCTTTATTTATGCTATTGATTGTATTCCATCCCTGTTCAAGAATAATCGAGAGAAGTTGGTCTACAGAAACCTCCCCTGACAAGGTTTCTCGAGCAATGGAGACAAAACTGCAGAATTCAAAGTCATCAAAGAGTCGGTCGTAGATGTATCTGGCTAGAGTGGTCTTTCCTATACCACCCATTCCTATAATCCCAATAATGGGAACAGCATTAGTATCATCAGAAATCACTTTTATGATTTCTCTTGCTTTCTCATCAATTCCGACCAAGTGACCCATACCCCTCTTTCTCACTGGCCTTTCATTGAAATACATGCTGCGAGGATTCCTCAACTCCATTTTAACCTTCTCGATAATTCCTCTAATAGTCTTGCCTTCGAAGCTGACAATGTAAAAAATTTGGAATAAAAAAAAAGGTATGTTAATTTATTGACAAATACAAATGGGCAATCAAGTTTTATACAAAAATGTCAATATTATTTAATAATTTTAGAATGATACATATTAATATTTTATTGGTTAATTTATAATTTATTTTCTATTTTCTAATTTAAAATAACAATTTTTAATATTTTATTTATATAATTTTATTTAGTAAAATTTTTATTAAGTTAATTTTTTTTAAAACCAATAATAGTCTAACTCATATTCCTCTAAATATAATTAATTATAATGATAATATTGTATAAAGCTCAACTTACCTATTTGTCAAAAAAATTAACATAAGTTATTTATTTGTAAATTGATCAAAACACAGTGCAAATTTTTATAATTAAAAAAAAAAAAAAGAAAAACAGGATTAAGTTTAATTTCAAAGAAACATTCTTTAGGCTTCTCGGAATTTTCGACCACGGTCAAAGTCGGGGTCGTTCAAGCCTTGCCGAGAGGGAATTTTTGTTTTCTAGAAACAAAGGTACATGCTACTCTCTTATATGCTTTGAAATTAATTTCATCAGCCTAAGCGAGTTGAGAAACATTACGTACCTGGAGCCATCCACGACCAATCCTTTCATATCCCCAATACGCATCAAAGCATCCTTCCAGCCTTGCACGGTCGTCCCATCATACTTCATTATATGCGTTTGTATTCTTTCAAATGAGTTCCTAAGACTTTGTACATCAGAGGGATTGACCCTGTAAAAGATAGGCATAACCTTGAGTCTCCCTGAATCCACACATTTCAAAATATGTGCCAACTCCTTTAGGCAATAGGCGCTCGAAGCATAGTCCTCTGAGATGACTATTATGGCTATTTTCGACCGGTCAATGGCTGCAAGAAGCTTCCCCTCGATCTCTTCTCCGAAAGGAAGAGAAGGTTCGTCCATAAAGACCGTCATCTTAGGCTCAGCTTCTGTGAGGCTCAAGTAGAGATGATCTACAATATTTTTCCGAGTATCTTCGCCTCTGAAATTTAGAAACACATCGTACTCTTCTTCGGAAGACTCCACGATCGTGGCTTGCATTGTATCACCAAGGTTGATTGCTGTGCTTATTCTGGACGAGCTCGTCACTTGCTTATACTACCGTGTTTTTCAGAAAGGAAGAATTAAATCTTAGCAATGTTAATCTACTGAACATTTACTCATCTGCTAGGTGTAAATGGAAGCATTCGTCGACTTGGAGTCAATGGCTTCGAATAAAATAATTTCCCCTGTTTCAGTGACGGAAACATAAGCATAAAAAATATAGAATAGAATAAAATAAAATAAAAAACCAGTATAATTCGGTAATTTAATATAAAAAGCACAATAAGAGCATGGTAAGCCCACTAGTAGGACTGCATGGGCCTTTTACAATTGTAAGGATTATTGGCCTGCATTCAGTTACCTATAATCATCAAAGACTTCATCCCTTGGGGACAACTTTTTAGCTTTTTTTGTTTTTCTTTTATGAGCTGCCATCCATTTGCATTAGAAAAAACGAGTGACTGTGTGCATGCTTACTGCAGGCTGGGGTTAAATGGAAACAGAGATCTCTATCCTGTAGTCCCATTAACACAATTAAGAATATACCAATATATATGTAGAAATTACGAATTTCTATTTTATGTTTTATTTTAATTAGACTAGGTATGTGAATTTTGGTTTATTTAATCTTGTAGTTTAGTGTAATTTTCTCTTTATTTTTGCAAGTATAGATTATATATTTTATTTTTTTTATTGACCCGATTCAATCCCAGTTCAACTTAGTCCAACCCCTCGATCCCTAATCTTCTTACATGTCTGGTTTAATTCCACAGCATTCTTATTTACCACTAAAAAAAAAAATTGTGAATTAGAAGAGAATTAAGACTTTTCCTTTATTGTCTTCAACTATTAAGGAAGGGCAATGGACAGGTCATTCCCATTCGCAGATTACCCATGTTACTTGGATCTTGGCGAATTACAAAATACTTAACATATTGCTTTAAAGAAAAAATTAATGATAATTCTGAAACATTGAAAAATTACAAACTATCATGCTTCTTTTTTTTTAATGAACTTTTATCAAATATATATATATAGGAATATAAAATTGGGAAAACGTCAATTGCGTGCTCTACAATGTTAAATCCAAAGTGTGAAATTACTTATTCAATTTATGTAATTTAATTTTTATTTCTTAAATTTACTATCTTAACTCTAACATATATTTTTTAACCATTTCCTTTGTGCAATCTTATAAAGATAGTAAATAGAATATATATATATATATATATATATATAAGTAAAACCAAAGTGGTGACATACAGATTCTTACATTGCAATCAGATCATTTTTCACTGAAAATTAAAAAGACAAATTCTAGCCTCTTTAAAAAATTGCAATCGTTATCAAAGGTATGCCTAAGTTCTTTCTTTCTTTCTTTCTTTTTTTTCTTTTTCCGATGAAGAAAGACATATTTATCTGCTTTATTTTCGACTGATCAATTAGGACAATTGATGAGAATAATTTTGGATCTTTTTTTCCAAAGGGAAATGGGATCTCTGACAACTATATAAGAAACGAAGCAATTGCATTTAACAATAAATGTTTGAGATTTTTAATTTTCTTTCCCAGATTATCAAGAGATTCCCAACACTTTTATTTGGATTAAAGGGTTAGACAAGGCACTTTGCAATGAATCTCAGAATTTCTATTCTATCTTTTGCTAGATAAAGTATTTTAGTGTATTACTTATGGTTTAATGAAATCTTAACTTTCATACTGTAGTAATAAAATTAATGACAGGATCAGTCCTATCATAATTAATGATAAGATAACAAAATTTTTTAATTAAATAATAAAAATCTAAGGATAAATTGATTGCAATAATGTATCCATAGTATCATTCAATGAAGAGATTATTAAAAAAACAATTTTATAAAAGATAAGTGATAAAAATAAGAAATTAAAATTAAAGCAATATAAAGAATTAAAGACTTAGAAAAAGAAGAATGAAACGATGAGTTAGGACACAAGAAGTTGACTTTCTATTAGGAACAACTTGACTGGAGTTGCTAATATAAAAACTAATGTATAAGTAATTCTCCACAATAGTAAATTGAATTACTTTAAAGTTCTTTAACATCTGAAGTTATTATAACAAGATTTTGTGATTTATTTTCTATTAGTCTAAAATCTGATAATAATCCATCAATTTACTTTTTTTTTTAATTTCTTCACCTATAATATTTTTTTTCAATTTCTTCATCTATGAATATATAAAAAAATTGCAAGTTTTTTCTTCCCCATCCTGAGCGAAGTGATCCACGGCCAACACCATCTCGATTCACACTCTCTCTCTCACTCTCTCTCTCTCTTCGGTTGACTCTCGAAAGTAAAGATTCATTAAAGTTGTCTACAGTGAACATATTTACTTATAATATTATAATATATGGAGGTGACTGCAAGAGCTCCTGGCAAGATCATCCTCTGCGACAAGCACGCAGTGGTCCATCCGCCATCGCTTCCTCCATTGACCTCTACACTTTCGTCACTCGCCGCTTCTCTTCTCCTACTCCCTCCCTACACTTTCAACCTCTACCCGTTTTTTGTGAATCCAATTATCTTCTCTCATTCATATTTCTTACAATTCACTGTGATGTCTTTTGGCTAATCTATATTTGTTTAATTGGGTCAAATCATATCTATGAATGAAAAAAAAAAAAAGAAAAAGAAAAAAAGACTGCCATTTTCAGTGTGGAAATTTTTTTTCCCGGTGTCAGACTGTCAGCAAAGTGAGCTGCGGTCCCTGTTTAGGCCACGGTTCTTTCTATGGGGAATACTTGGCCTCCCCTATTTATTTTCATAGTCATGCTTGTGGCTTGTGAGGTGCGAGCATGCTTTGTGCCGCGTCTTCGCCTTCTTTCATCTTTTTAAATTAAATTATTGTCTTTCTTATTTTTTCTAAATATTATTCTTAAATCGATTATTGTCAATAAATTAAATTAAAATAATTTATATTTTGATACTTATATTATAATAAATAAATTAAAAATCATAATTACTATATGTAAATAAAAATTAATATTAATAATTTTAACATGTTTCTTATTTATTTTCATATTTAATTAACATTGAAAGAGACATGCTAAAAATATGATCTAAAAATGATAATAGCATGTCTCTTTCAATGAATTCTAAAAATAAGAAACATGTTAAAATTTTGTTAAATAACTCTTTAAGCAGGGTAATGTAAAGTTAATGAATTCTACAACTCAAAAGGTGAAAGTGCAACCATGTCACTGGTTTAGCTACCCATAAGGTTAACTTGATTGGCAACCTAGTTCATAAGTCGGTTCCAACCAGGTTTAGATTTAAAAATAATAAAATAAAAAAGGCAATCAAAATGGCTTGCCTCACACACAGGAGACAAGATATACATTGAATTGTAAAACAATAATAATACGTATAGCCATTAGCCTGGAGAAAGCCAATATATTCATAGCAGCTCCTAGAATTGCAAAATAATAATAATAACAAAATCTCACCTATAGGCTATAGTCATAGTCTGCAAAAAGCAAACATGTTCATGGCTGGTTTTGTTTGCTTATAAAAGGCACCAGTAATTAAAATAAAAATAATAATAATTTATAGGAAAGATGAAAAAAAAAAAAAAAAAAATACACCTTCTTGTCTTCTTGAGACGCATGGGTTTCTTCTTCACTGGGCCTTCACACCTTAGGTATAGAACTCGTCTTCTTGATTCTTCAAACAAGATAGGATCAGTATATAATTAGCAATGGTTTTCCAAGTTCTCGAAGGTTGTCAATAGACAGATACTCGATGGAGGTGATTGTAATGGTTTGGATTAGTATTGGATGATGGTTTGTCCAACGACTTGACATAGGTGCAACTGTGGTTCGGAGGTTACGGTGTGACTAGTGGATTGAGGTTTACTTAACACAGGTTCGGCTTAATGTTGGATGATGATTCGTCCACAAGTGTTGAAAACGTGCCAAGTCCAAATCGGTTGGACCTACCCACCCTCCATCAAGCTATGGTAGTTAAGAGTTTGATCACCATTGAGATTGTAAAGATCCGACATGTACTGTATTAAAATATGACATGTCAAGTCTACAACCACGTATAATATATGGATATATTACACGTAAGGTTATCGGGAAAAGGAGTACTGATGTAAATTGCCTATTTAACCTATTTATGTACATAACTTTAACAAAAACTACTCATCAAGGAGTAGATACTTTAATATAACAACATATGGATACCAATAACTTGGTCTCTTAACATTTACAAACCATATATTACATACTATATAAGGAAAGGTGAATACTTTACATTAAAACTTAGGCTTATAAACAAGTCGTGTCTATACTATTACACTTTTAAACAAAACAAACTTTGAGATTGTCTCTTTTGCTAGGAAGATAACAAGATTGGTCCAGGAATCCTAGTCATCATACTCATCAAAAAGTCTTCAAAGTTCGTCCTATAGCCTTAGAAATCATAAAACTCATCATCTTCAATACCTGAAAGAGAAAAAGTAAGCTAGAAGCCCAATACACAGTAATACAAACAAATACGATGTGACACACACTCCTGAACTAATGCAAAGCAAATCATAAATTTATCTTTAGTTAAGTCAACAATACAACACTAGAGTATTCAAACTCCAAATTCAATCCTTGGGAATTTGGGGGTCCTGAGCAACTATAGTTGCTCAAGGGGTTGATATAAGCAACTTGAATACTTATATCTCCGTTATATCCTCAAAAAGAAAAAATAATTTCATTTAGGATTTATGGCCGTTACCAAATTTACTTAACTTAATCAATAATATCACCTAGCTCAATCGCCCCCATAAATATGAACTAAATCATATTATATCTTTTTAAGAATAAGCAAACGTTACAAAAAAACGATACTCCCTATCAATTACCCGTTGAGCCACTAAGAAAGGTCATTGCATCATGACTAAGTGGCCTAAGTACCTAAACTACCATATTAACCTTGTTAACACGATTGCCATTCCCTGGATCGAATTCAACGGCGAAAAGCACAATCAATTCAAACAACTTTTAATTTCTCTTTAATTAGAGCTTGTTTAGAAATATCTATATATAATCTAACAATCAACAATCACATTACTACGTGCCTTGATAACTAGGTTTATCAAACAAAAGTCCAGCATTAGAACTCAGTTGAGTATGAGAATCTATTAAAGAAATCATTCCACATAAAACATGGTTAATTCATAATCACTCACACAATATATATATATATATATGTATATATCACATTTCAAAGAAATATAAATATATATCAAATATCACTATTTCTCAATTGAATATAATCATAATTAGTTTCTAAGTATTTAACATTCATTAATCTCAAATCAACTCATATAATAACATAACTTATTATTAATACTCACAATAGGTTCATATAAGCTTTTTAATTAATCACAAATGAAGAAACAATTAAGGAAAATTATATAAAATAATAAAAGTATTTCTAATTTTTTTTTATTTATGACCCTACAATGTAGAAGGAGAAGGCCGGCAGTGTACATCATAGACCGGCGGTGTAGAAATGCAAACAGACTCAATAAGAAATTAGTAAGCACAACACCCCTTCCCACAAGCCATTTCTAAGGCCTTTAGGACCCAATGTAAACACATGAAAAGCTCAAGAACATACAATACCCCTTCCTACAGGCCGTTTGGACCATAAACTCCCCAAATACCTCTCTAAATGGGCCATTTGACAGGGTGTTTGAAACTCTTTGAAATTCCCCTATTTCAAAATTGAATTTTACACACTTTTCACTCCTTCAAACATACTTTAAGATTTATACAAACATCATACAAAATGTCTCAAGCATTTAACAACACAAAAAAAGTATAAACTTCATTTCTCAAACATCAATTAACATGAATTAACTCCTTCCTTTCCAACTTTCTCCAACTCATGCATACTGAAAATAACTCCTACACATAATACCACTTATTGAACTCCAACACTTCAACTCAAAACAACTTTAGAGCTTATAACAACCAATTTACTACAACTTCAAGCATCCAAAAGCTTTCTTAAACAACTCATCATACCAATACTACTTGTAATCTACCAAGAGACTAATTTTTTATAGAAATTCATGGAACAAAAAGAAAAATGAATCATCACAAATAACATATAAACTTACCTTAACCTGTAGGTGATGAGTGAAAGAGCATTCTTGGTGATTTGAGTAAGGAAATTTGATAAAAAAATATTAGAGAATTGTGCTTAGAAAATCCAACGAATTATAGGGTCTGTTTTGGCTTTGATATTTTTGACAAAAAGAGTTGATATTATCTTTATCATTTTGACTTTGACGAAAGCTACTATAAGAGAGAAAAAAGTGCATGGGCTTAGGCTTTTAATTAATGAGTTGGGCTTGGTTTAAGGTTCAAAATTTGCCATGTTACGTTTAGGTTTAGTTTTGGCTTTGGTTTAAGTTTGCTTTAATGACTCAAGCTTTACATGCATTAAAACCAACAATCAACATAATTATCAAAACTCACTAACACATTATATTCTAACATGTTTAATTTGTCAACTAAGATACATTCACAAAATTTTCATATTTCAAATAAGTAGAACATATATATGTTATTCACTACTATTACTAAATTAAATCAACACTCAATATTTTATTAACTAACTATTTATCGCAATTTCCATATTTCAAGCAAACATATTATATTCTCAACCAAACACTAAATAAAAATTCATAATTTAATTAAATCAAATTGTATATATTAAATTATCATGTATTGCTAATTAGGTTATTTCACTCTTTCCTCCTTTAAGAAGTTTCGTCCTCGAAACTTGTCTTACCTCATTCATTGCTCAAATAACTTTAGATACTTCTATTTCATGATACTCTCAACTTCCCAAATTGCTTCATGCTCTGATGGTTGCTCCATTGAATTTTCACTATAGGAATTGTCTTGTTTCTCAAGATTTTATCCATCCCACCCAAAATCTTAACAAACTTTCCACTGTGGTCAAATCAGGTCGAATTTCCAATTGATTGGTATCAATAATAGTCAATTGTGAAACATGGAATACATTGTGCACATCTGACAAATTTGGTGGCAATGCTAACCGATATGCCAATGGTCCAATTCTTTCCAAAATTTCAAAGGGACCTATGTATCTCAGGTTTAATTTTCCTCTAACACCAAACTTGATTATTTCTTTAGTTAGAGAGACTTTAAGAAAAACATAGCTTTTGTATCGGTCCTGTGCCACTTTCAATCTCTATTTAACAGGTTGAATCTTGTTTGTGGCTTGCTATCAATTATGGACCAATTAGAGCTCTCTCACCTATTTCATCCCAATGGAGAGGAGATTGACATTTTCTTCCATATAGTGCCTCATATTGAGCCATTTGTATCACAGGTTGGTAACTATTGTTGTAAGCGAACTCGACCAATGGCAGATAATCATCCCAATTCCTTCTAAAATCCAGAGCACAAGCTCTAAGCATATCCTCTAATATTTGTATTATTCTCTCAGATTGTCCGTTAGTTTGAGGATAGAAAGCCGTGATGAACTTAAGTCTTGTGCCAAGTGCTTCATGTAAGCTCTTTTAATAGTGACTTATAAATCGAGTGTCCCTATCTGATGTGATCGATACCGGTATACCATGGAGCCTTATTATCTCACAAATATAAATTTATGTCATTCTCATGCACTGATTTAGTCAGTCTATTTACGATAACCCATATTACTTCATTTTTTGCTATGGTCTTGGGTAGTGTACTCACAAAATCCATTATAATATCATCCCATTTCCACTCTGGAATCGATAATGGTTGCAACTCACCGCTAGGTCTTTGATGTTCAATTTTCACTTATTGGCATGTCACATATTTGGATACATACTATGCAATGTCTTTCTCCATGTTATTCCACCAATAATTCTTTTTCAAATCCTTGTATATCTTTGTGCTCCCTAGATGTATCAAATAAATAGATGCAAGAGCTTCCTTTAAAATTTCTCTTCTTAATTCTCCCATCTCTGGTACATATATTCGATTTTTGAATCTGATAACACCGTCTTCAGCAAGTCTCAGTTCCTTTTTCTTTCCTTGCTATATAGCACTTCTTAATTCACACTTTCTGGATCTTCTTGTTGATTTTGTTTAATCAAATTCATAAGAGTATTTCAGACAAACATATTATATTCTCATCAACCAAACACTCAATAAAACTTCATAATTTAATTAAATCAAATTGTTTATATTATATTATTATGTATTGAGAATTAGGTTATTTTTGAGATATATGTATATTAATTGTTGTTATTTATTGGTTATATGTGCCAAGTGGATAACTTAATTGCTTATGGTGAGTTATAAATCCTGTTGATTGTTGTAAGTACCTTTTGAAAGAAATATCTTTTTGTGAGAACGTAGATTAGTTATTGACCCATACTTCCCAAAATGATTTTCAAGTATCTATCCTATGCTTCCAAAATGACTCATGGACTTTATGAATATGTTCTATACTTTTAGAATGACTCAAGGAGTCTAGGTGTCATGCCTTATAGGGTGCCACAAACATGAACATCGACAGTGTCTCTTGAGAATGAAGGCACCTCCATTAGTGGCAATAAATAGAAACTTATAGATAAAGGGAAAATGGGAAAAAAAAAAACATAGAAGAAACTAGAAATTATATTTTTTTTCTTCATGTGAAAACAAAATACATTAGCATCTATATGTATATATATCAAACAACTAGTGTATCATGCCATATCTTACTATCTAACACATAATTTTGAAAATAAGGACAATCACTACTTTATAATGAAAAGCACCATTACATTTTACAAAAGACCTTTGACTTAACAAAAAGCATTTATGAAAAGTCTTAGTTATCTCAACATAGCTTGGAATTATGGATCATAAGTAATCAATAACAAATTAAAAATATTAAACACAGCTCCAAACTATGACAGTACAAAAGGCTAGTGCACCTTTCGATACTATAGTATAGGGATTGAGTCTAAATAGCGTCTCCATAGGGATCAGTAAATACTAATCTTACTGTCTAATCTACAAATTTAAGTGAATTGAATAATATATATAATATTACTACTAATTATAGATCAAGCACAAGTCAAGTAAAAAGGATAATCAAATTGCAAGAATGTTTAGCTCTTGAATCCCCACTAGGTGTTATGTGATTATGATTCTAATATTATTGTTGGTACTCTTGAATGGTATAAATTCCTAATGTAATTCAATATCTCTTTCAAGATTATTGAAATTCTATCATTGGTTGATTAATTGGAATTTTTATTCTGGTTAAAACCCCTACGATAGCATTATCAATACAAAATCCTCATATCTAGTTTGACCCCAACCCCAAAAATTTGCATCATCCCATTGCATGCAACTTTTTCTAGTTGTGTTGATCTGGTCATACAATCAATCTTTCAATTAATGTGCATGAACATCTAATCAAGAATCAATATTGCATACTATCAATTCAAGATAAATAATAAGGAATAACACAATTAAATTTAAGAAATCAAACAATATATCAAAATCAATGAAGAACAAATTAAATAATCATCCTAGGTTTCATCAAAATCTAAGCTGAAAAATTACTTCTCTATAAAAGAAGCAATAACAACCCAAAGGATATAAAATTAAGCATAACTCTCAATTACAATTTGGAGTTTAAGCACAACTATAGATCTGTTTGTTTTTTGGCAAATTACAGATATAGACACTTTTTCCAAACTCTTTTCTAATAAATTGTTTATAAAGAATTAGATACATATAAAAAAATATTGGTAGTTCTCACTAAAAGATCATATAAATTAAATATAGATAAAATATAAATATAAATCGGATATATTTACACATATCATTTTGAAAAAGATACAGATATAGATGAAAAATAACCTATCCGAACAAACCTAATGATTTGCAAATAATCTAATAATAAAGTCGTAATAATTCCCTCTCTTCATTTTCTATTATTTGATCTTCTCCTTAAATAGAGCCTTTTCAATCTTCAAAAGAGGAAATTTCCATCATCTAAAAAAGAAAAGTTAAGATTTTGCTGAAATGGAAAGTAGCATGTCCTGTTAAGCAAGCTAGAGTTGTGATTAAGAAAATAACTCTCTCAAGAATGGAAAGTTGTTGGAGTTCTTATTTATAAGAATGGAGGTTGTGAAACTTTCCAATTTTAAGTGCATATGTCTTTTTCATCAAGTGTAAGAAGTTAACTTTCCTTTTTTAAGTTATGTCCTAAAATATCCTTGCTATTGAAACGATATGACTAGGATAAGTACTATCTCTGGAATGTGTCTTTAAGCTTTTTACAAGGTTAGAAGCGACACGATTGAGACAAGTCATGTCTCTAAGCCGTGTAACTATTTGTACATAAGAAATCCAAAATTGTGGTGCAACACAACTAAGTCAAATCGCATCATTTGGTTGTGTCAAATTTTGTAACTAAATTCTAGGACAACATGACTTGGGGACATAACCACGTCTATTTCATGTCACATACAAATTACTTCCAAAGTTCATTTTTTTGCCCAAAATTCTTCTTTTCATAAAATATCTCTCTTGAAGACATGAAAATAAATTTCAATGATTTTTAAATGCTAAATTCATAATAATTATCCATAAAATAACCAATAAAAGCATATTTTATCACTCATAAATTAGGAATAAACTAGGTTTATCATTACTTCTCCTTGGCATTTTTTTCAAATACTCCTAGCATTACCCTTAGCTTCTCAAACATAAATTTTTTAAGTACCTTTGTCATGATATCAACAATTTGATCTTTAGATCAGTAGTATTCTACTCGAATTTCTTGATCAGCTTCTAGTTGCCTTAAAACATGAAACTTGACATTTATATGCTTAGACCAACCATGTAGCATAGGATTTTGAGCCATTTGAATAGTTGATTCGTGTCTATTTTGATAATAGTTCCACTTGCAAGAGCTATTTCCAAATCTTACAGCAATTTCGTCACCCATACAGAATGATTAGCAGTGCACACAACCACAATATACTCTGCTTTAGCAAAGGATTGAGCAACCACTTGCTACTTCCTTAAACTCCAAGAGAAGGCTCCCTTTCCAAATGTGAAAACATAACCATAAGTATTCTTGCAGTCATCTATGTTACCTGCCCAATCATTATCTAAATACCCCATTGAACAGCCATTCTCAACTGGTTTAAACCATAAATCATAATTGGTTATACTTGTACCTCTAACATATCTTAACATTCATTTTGTAACATTAAAATGAGTTTACCCTAGTGAATGCATATACCTGGACAAAACACTTACTGCATACATTAATTCTAGCCTTTTGTTTGTCAAAGACCAAAGATTCTAAATCAAACTGCCAAATCTACCTTCACACCAGCATTCTCTTTAGAAATTTTTTCATTATGCACAATACAAGTAACTATTGATTGGCATCTATCCATTTTGAACCTTTTGAGATGATCTAAAGCACATTTATATTGAGATACAAACATACCATCCTACGATTGTGTGATCTCTATCCCAAGAAAATATTTCATTTCTCTTAAACTAGACATCTCAAACATTTCCTATATTTTCCTAATCCAAACCATACTATTTGGATCAAAAATAAAAAAATTAAATCGCATTCTTACAATTTAGCTTAATTTGGTACGAAGGAAAAATCAAACCAAGCCACACCTACTCTTAGGATTGCTTTGATAATGTGAGGATGTCTATAAACTAGTTGACAATGTGTTAGATGTTTGATCCGCTTAAAATATGTATAAAATATGTGAACACGGATACTACCAGCAAGTATACTAGATCGAATCAAGTAATATAAAAATGAGTAGAGTATTGTTCCCACAAGGATCAATTTAATTACTAGATCAATAGTAGCTTTTACTAATATTTAGGCAATCAAATTGTATCAATTCAAACTAATTAACTAATTCTAATTTAACTTAATAGCTATTGATGAATGCAATGAGATTGTGAGAAAGATATATCAGATAAATGTGGGAAGGAGCAGAATCTACCCTAATCTTTACTAATCATACTGAAGTTATATTATATGAATAGTTAGAATTATGGATATTTGTATGAAATTGTCAAGACCTAAAACTATCAAATTTTAGTAAACCACAAAATAATCTACTAGCTTCCGCTAAATAAATTATTAATGGAATCAAATTTATAATTATAAACCTCTCGATTCTACAATTGTCTAATGCCCTAAATCAACTTCTCATAATTCCTTAGTGAGAAATTAACATAAAACATTGCATGATTTACATAAGAAAATTTCTAAATCAAATTAAACTCCGCCACTTCCGCAATTGCTATTTAATCTTAATTCATGAATTCCTATGAACCCTAGTTCTTTTTCCAAATTACCGAAATTCTTATCAATCCAATTTCATATAGAAACAAGATAGATAATCAGGATTTATTACAAATATTCCATAATTCTAACAATCCTATAACATAAATTAAAAAATCATTTTAGCAAGATTAGGGTTTCTTCACTTCCCACAAGAAAAAGTTTAGCTACTCATGGATGACAATTCAATAATCAGATAAGAATATGCAATTGAAATCATTATGAACTAAAAAATTAGATAAATGTATTGCATAAGAAAAGAGAGATATGATATCACCAATTCAAATATCAAAATCTTTAATTACAAATTCTTGAAGGCTTCAAATCTCTCACAATTCTTTATGAAATGCTAAAAACTATTTTATCTACTGAATGTATATTGAATTGTTTCTTTGATTTTCTTGATGAAAGTAGAGGAATGAAGTCCCCTTTATATAAGAAAAATTTCGTGAAAAGCATTAATGGAAAATTTTAGTTTCAACAAGTACACCGACAGTTATACTTTCTACCCCGACAGCTTACAGGCGACGTAAAGTCCCTCTCTTGATTGCACAGGCAATGTACTGGCAGCTTTCATCTTCAGTTACAAGTGTAGGCCGCTTGTACGCCGGCAGCTTAGAAATGAATCTAGCGGGCGTATATACACAGAAATGAAACATTGGCTATTTTTATAAGGAAAGCCGTCTCAAAGCCGACGGCTCTCATGCCGGCTTAGATAATGCATTAAAACTTGACCGTTCATTTTGTAACCTAGCATTCATGTTTGGTTATGCCTCCTAATCTTCAACCTATACTACCTCAAGGCCGGTGGCTTAGGATCTAGTGTACATTGTAACTTCTTCTGCACTGGCAACTTTTAAGTTCTGAGCTCGCGGCTTACTACCTATACCGCCATGTTCACCTTCTACGCTGCCGGCTTTTATGCAGCGTATATTCAAATGAAAGAAGGCTTGTAAGGCCGACAGTGTATGTAATGGCTTTGAGGAATGCAAACTCGTTCATCTTGTAAGTCATATCAATGCCGGCGGCTTTGATTCCCAGAAAGCCAATGTTGAATAAAATTGCAGAAGCTGGCTTCTTCTTCCTTCTACACTGGCGGTGTAGAACCAGTTTATTTAGCTTCCCATAGTCTACACCTCCTCAAGGCTGGCGGTGTAGAGGCAGCCTTTAAGGATTTTCATTTTGAGCATCATGAAGGCTGGCTATACACCAGAGGCTTATGCTTTAGAAAAGTTGGCATACCCCCTGAATTGTCCTATTCTCATTTCAAAATTGCTTGTTTTGCTTCCTTTTGTTCAAATTAGACCTGAAACATGAATTTTAACCAAAACAAGCACCCATTCTAGTAATTTATGATAAGTTTATCACAAATTAAACATCAAAAGTTATATAAAATATGATCTTATCAATATTAAAATAAGAGAGAAACATGAAACTCTTACTTGAATCTCTGGAAAACACCTTTGTTTGTCCAACCGTGTAGGAGTCATGGCATCCTCATTAGTTAAAAGTCTTGATTCAAAAACTTCCTGCAATTACCAATATAGGAGATAGAGAGATCAATAAAATTTTAGATGTTGAAGTTGAATGAACCTATATATCTAATATATTCTTTGTAACTAAGAAGTTCATCAAACACATTACCTTGCTTCCCTTCAGCATGCACCTTGACTCATTGCTCCACAAGCCATTAAGGTACTCTGTATTTTTATCTCGGAGAATTTTTCTACCTAGATCTCTTAGTAGATCATGCATGTACAACTTATTATCATCGTCAAACTTTAGCAAAGACATTGCTTCCAATGTGTCAACAGCAGTTCTTGTCAAATCCATTAGGAAAGAAAGCTATGTCGAGGAATAATTGTTTCTCATTATCATCTAATGCTTTGTAGCATAAAAGCAGTTCTTGCTGGACACATTCAAATGGGATATTTTCTAATTTCTTCAAAGTGCTTTCCCATTCCACCCCCTCCTTACCAAAGAAAGACGATCCTATTACTTCAATAACCAAAGAAAGACCACCAGTCGTTGACACTACTCTTCTTATATATTTAACAGTCCAATCCGGAGGACGATGTCTTCCAAAGGCATGATGATGAAAAAGTTGCATAGCTTGATCAAAGTCCAATCCACATACACGATATATCATTCTCACATTATGGTTTCTAGTGACGAACATGATCGTACTACCAGAGCCAAAATAAGTGCACATCCTCATCCATATGCTCATCTCAATTGCACTATCAATATCATCTAGAACAATAAAAACCTTCTTGTTATAATAAAATTGTTCAATATCACTCATGCCATTATTAGAGCTATTTGTTATACTCGATCCCTGCTCAAGAATAACTGAGATAAGTTGGTCTACCGGAACCGCACCTGAAAACGTTTGTCGAGCTGTGGTGACGAAACTACAAAATTCAAAGCTATGCTTGAGTTGGTTGTAGATGTATCTGCGAAGAGTTGTCTTTCCCATACCATCCATTCCGAAGATTCCAACAGTCTGAACACCATTACTATCTTCAGAAATAACTTTTATGATGTCTCTTGCTTTCTCATGAATACCTACCAAGTGATCCATATCCCTCTTTCTTTCTTTTCTTTGATTGTGATTCATCTTCCGAGGATTCTTCAACTCTATTTCAACATTCTCAACAATACTTCTAACACTCCTGCCTTCATAGCTGACAGCGTACCAAATATGAAGGAAGAGAAAAAAAAAAAAAAAAGACATAAAAACATGATTGGATTTTACCTTAACTAGAATCTGTGAATGATTTAAAAGAAGCACCCTTGTATGCCTTAAGAAACATTTATGTGTTACGTACCTCATACCATCCACGACCAATCCTTTCATATTCGCAATGCCTTTCAATGCTTCTTTCCAACTTTCCACAACTGTACCAGGATATTTTATTATGTGCGATTGAATTCTTTGAAATGAATTCCTAAAGCTTCCTATATCAGAGGGTTTGACCTTGTAAAAGATAGGCATAACCGTCAGACTCCTGGTCTCCATACATTTCAAAATATGTGCCAACTCTTTAAGGCAGTCATCACTCGAAGCATAATCTTCTGAGATGATTGTTATGGCTATTCTCGACCGCTCAATGGCTGCAAAAAGCTTCCTCTCGATCTCTTCTCCAAGAGGAACTGAAGGATCGTCCATGAAGACGTTGATCTGAGCTTCTTTGAGGCTCAAGTAGAGATGATCTGCGATATTCCTCCGAGTATCTTCTCCTCTGAAGTTCAAAAACACATAGTACTTTTCTTCCAAGGAGTGCAGGACTGACTCTTGCGCTATATCACCATTGTTGATTGTTGTGCCTAGTCTCTCCAAGCTCTCCATTTGAGTCCAGGTAGTTATTAAATGACGATCCTGCTGTGTTTCTTTAGATATTCTTAATCTACTCAACATGTACTCACCACTCATCCACTTGGTTTAAGGGAAACACTGTCTCCTATCTTGTGCCAAGAAAATGGCTTCAGGTAAGAAGTATTAATAAAGAAAAAGGGCCAAAAAAAAAAAAGGTTTCCCGCTTGTTCGGTTTTTGCTTTTTATTTTTTCATTTTTTATTTAATTTTCATAAAGTCAAAAGCATAAAAGAAAATGTTGAAAGAAGCTACAAAATTAAAAACTTTTATCTTTCCACAAGTTTGTCTCTGTTCCTACTTTACTTCATTCGGGTAATAGGGAATAAATCTTAGGTGTTATAACTTGTGTATATGGTTATATATCATATAATATTAATAACATGTTATATATATGGAAATAAAATTGTGAATATAAGTTTTATTTTCTTTTCTATGTTCAAAAATTTATTAGATGTCAAAATTGCAGTTCCGTTAAATCAGCGGATCTAATGGGTGGAATGAAATTCCGCTTTTAGATGGGTGGAATCGGTTCCATATTGCTGCCAGAAATTTATAAAAAAGAACAATTATCTTCTTAATATATAATATATGTTTACTCCATTTGTAATTAGGTATATTTTTTGTGAATATGAGTATGCTATATTAATAAAACCAACAAGGACGAAACTGATAGAAATGGATAACGTTTACGATTCCTTTCCATTTCAGGTCATTCAACATCCCAACGGTGGCGTTAAGTCGTTCATAACAAATTTTGCACCAAATGTGAAATCGATAAGTAGGAATAGAAAGGGTGATTTCATTTGAAATCACGAGTGCTAATGTGCCTTGGATGATCCACACATCTCAGGATCATGCGTTGATGAGTACATTGAACTGTCCATGTGGTTGAGAGCCCTCACAGCCCAGGCACAACGACGCAATTATCAAGGACAACCATATGACAAATGCACAGTTACCACAATCCATAAAAATACCGATTAAATACACTAAAATATGGCCACCTAATTATCTGCTCAAAACTTCAAAATTAGTCTCATATCAAACCCTAGAAATCATTGCCGGTTCATAATCATATCAAAGTAGACTCGAACTGCCAGTTCAACTTCTAAAATTTTGAAAAATAGAAGGGCGATTTATGGTCTAGCTTCAAAACCAGCGAACTATTTGTGCTTCTTTTTCTTTGTCTAATTTGAATTTAAATGTACACCCGCTTGATGATGACCTTACAATATAATAGGCAGACCCTCTAGTTTACTCCTGCATATTTCATTATTATCAAATGATGTGCTTCTTTAATAATAATAGTAAGATAGTAAAAAGGTACATAAATGCAATGTTAACATTAAAATGTTAATGTCCAAGAACAAAAAATTACAATATTGACGATAATTGAGAATAAGCATATTATGTTGACAGCAATAATTAATAAGAAAAATAAATAACACAAGAGAGTTTATGTGGTAAGATCAATGCGGTCTAAGCCCATAGGCAAGGGGAAAGAATTATTATTCCTTGAGGAAAATTATACAGAGTATCTTCTAAAACTCTAGAAACAACTATATATCTATCCATATATATTGATATCTATACATATCTATCCATATCTATTTATATATGTTCATACATATCAAGTTGGGTTTTATAAAGAATTCAAGTCACTCAACAATTCTTCACGTTGACTTGAATTTCCCAAGTCACCAAAACCAAGAATAACTCTCTTCCATCTATGCTTCCAGAGGGCATCATACTATGGGAACATTCACCAAGTCCAAGCTATGTTAGAACTTCTCTATAGGCAACAACTTCGTTAACATATTTGTTGGATTATTTATTGTGGCTATTTTCTGTATAAAGAACACCTTATTCTCAATGACATCCCAAATGAAGTTTAACTTGACATCAATATGTTTTAACCTTTCTAGATAAATTGGATTTTTTTGTCAAGTTTAATGAACTCTGATTATCATAATAAATGATAGGTCTTTGAACATCTAAGCCCAAGTTGTCAACAAGATCGTGCAACCACATGCCTTCCTTAACCCCTTTTATCAATGACATGTATTCAGCTTCTATAGATAAAGTAATAGTGGATTGAAGTGTTGCTTTCCAATTGATAGCACATCCACGGAGGGTGAAGATATATCATGTCAAGGGTCTTCTCTTTATAAGGTCTCCACCAAAGTCAGAATCTTTATAGCCAACAAGGTTACCTATAGGACCATTAGCACCATAAACCAAGCAAACACTACCCATGCCTTTCAAGTATCGCATAATCCATTTAACTACCTCCCGATGAGCTTTCCTAAGATTACTCATAAACCTGCTCACCACACTAACACATGAGCTAGATCCAGTCTAGTGCAAACCATAACATTCATTAAGCTCCTAACTGCACTTGAGTAAGAAACTCTATTCATGTAATCTGTTTCTTCATTTGTACTTGATAATGCACTACCATCAAGTTTAAAATATGTTGCTAAAGGAGTACCTACCAGCTTAGATTGTGTCATCTAAAAAGACTAAAGCACCTTGTTAGTGTAATTCTGTTGAGAAACATACAATAGGCTGTTCTCTTATCTCTCTAAATCTCCATACTTAGTATTTTATTGGTCGTACCCAAATCCTTCATGTCAAATCATTATTCAATAATATCTTTAAATTGTTAATTTTGAAATTATTCTTAGTTGTAATTAACACGTCATCCACATATAGAAACAAATAGAAAAAAGAACCATCTGACAGTTTTATAGAGTAAACACAATTATCAAACTGATTATAAAAAAAATTCATGAGAAAGCATCAAATCTCTTGTATTATTGCCTAAGAGGCCATTTCAACCCATATAAGGATTTCTTCATCAAACACACATGATCTTTATTTTTTGAATCAAGAGACCTCTTTGGATATGTCATATAAATGTGTTCTTCTAGATTCTCATGTAAGAAAGCAATTTTTACATCAAGTTGCTCTAACTCAAGATCTAATGCTCTTACCATGGCTAAAAGAACCCTTATGGATTTATGCTTTACAACTGGTGAAAATACTTCATGATAATCAATTCCTTCCTTTTGTGAAAAAACCCTTTGCTACAAGCCTTACCTTGAACCTAGCTGGTTTAACTCTAGGAATACCTTCTTTCATCTTAAATACTCATTTGCATCCCATTGGTTTAACACCCTTTCGTAATGGTATAAGATCCCATGTTTTATTCTTCAAAAGAGATTGCATCTCCTCATTCATAGCAATCACCCATTTTGATGTTTCTTTACTATGTACTGCCTCTTTGTATGACTTTAGTTCATTATCGTCAATACTCTTTGCTACTAACAAAGCATATGTAACAGAATTAGTATCAATGATGCCAACACAATCTACATACCTTAAGGGCTTTCTAATTTCTTTTCTTGCTCTTCTTGTTACAATACTTTGTGGTTGATCAACCTGCACATCTATGGGCTGTTCTACAAGATTTGTAGTCATTCCTTTCGAAATTTCAATCTCAAACTACACCTTTAGGCCAACAATATCCTCATCTTTATTACCTACAAGACCATCTAGCCTCTCCATGGTAAAAAAAATAGCAGACTCATCAAAAGTGACATCTCTATTAATAATAAATTTAGGAGTTCTATCCTTTTCAATACACCAAAGTCTATACCCTTTCACTCTAGTTGCATACCGTAGAAATATGCATATGATTTCACTAGGCTCAAGTTTACCATCATTAACATGAACATAAGTAAGACAACCAAGTATATGCAAGCTAAAATAATCAAGGGGAGTATTATACCATACCTCTTAAGGAATCTTATAATCTATTGTAGTTTATGGAGATGTATTCACTAGAAAACACACACTATTGACTATCTCAGCCCAAAATTGCTTTGCAAGCCCAACATTTAGTCGCATGGATCAAGCACATTGTGTGAGTGTTTAGTTCATGCATCCTACAACTTCGTTTCATTATAGTGTATGCCATACAATGTGATGTCTCACTATACCTTCCTTTTTGCAAACTCATTAAACGATATGTTACAAAATTCTAAGTCATTTTTTGTTCTAAGTGTTTTGACCTATTTCCAAGTACGTTTTTCCACCATGGTCTTCCACTCCTTGAACCGCCCAAACACCTTATCTTTTCACTTTCGAAAATACACTCAAACGTTTTTAAAGTAGCAATCAATGAAACTAAAAAAATATCTACATCTACTATGGGATTCAACTAGAGAAGGTCCCCATAAATCCGAATGAATATAATAAAGGATACCTATAGAAATATGCTTGCCAAAACTAAACTTCACTCTATGTTGCTTGCCCATAACATAAGTTTTACAAAATTTGAGTTTCCTAGTTTCAGCACCATCTAATAATCCTTATTTGCTTAATATTGCAAGTCTTTTCTCATTCATATGACCTTGCCATAATTCTATACATTTATCATGCTTCTTTATAGAACTAGAGAGTGCCACTGTTCCCATCACTAAATTGCCTATCAAGACATAAACACTATGCTGCAATTTACCCTTCACCACAATTAATGCACCTTTGGAAACTCTAATATGCTTATCTTCACTAGAAAAACCATATCCTTGTTTGTCAAAGGTACCTAAAGTAATAAATTTTTTTCATAGATCAGGAACATACCAGGCATTGAGTGTTTTAACCATCCAATTATACACCTTAATCTACAAAGAACCACTACCTTTGACACTAAGCTCCTCATCATCACCCAATTTTACACCACCCCCAACTCCTTGAAAGAATTAAACAACTCCTTTGAAAAGATCATATCATAAGATCCACCGATATTCATAACCCAGGTACTTGTAGAATCTAAGGTACTTACAGCCAAAACATCACGGCCTTCACCTTCATTTGAACTCTTCTATACTGCAGTTGTGCTTGCTTTACCATTTGATTCCTTCCTTTCGTTTACCCTCTTTTGTCATGGGCAATCCCTCTTAATATGTCCTTTTTCTTTACAATGATAATATCGCGGTCCTTCAGAGCTAGATTTGAATGTGACTTACTGGTGGGTGTCGAATCCAACAAAATTAAATAACCTACTCTTAATATTTTGTAAATAGTAGTGAGCAGGATCGTCTCCACAGGGACTGGGGAAAATCTATCTCTATTTCAATAACTAGCAAAAGGGAATAAAAATCGGGGGTTTTGTATAAACGATTAATTAGAAAATAATTGATTTCTAAAATTAACAAATACATTTATTAGTGTAATTTCAATAGTAACAAGTTCTAACCAAAGAATTATCACGATTCAATTCACAAAGATGATCATTGATGCAAGGATTGTTATTCTAATTCATGAATAAATTGGTTATGACCTTCAACAAGCTCTGAAGATCTATCTCTCCTTAGAATATTGATAATCAAGATACGATCTTTAATTATTCCCTTATTGATTAGATAACCCTAAATAAGCTCTTCAGATTTAATCTATCAATAGCATTACTAATTAGAGAGACCACCAATTCTAATCAACAGATCAAAAGCATAAACTATTTAAATTAGATCATAAATCACCATAACATAAATCAATCACTTATTCTGCAACTAATCATGTTATCGTATTACTTATATTGGAACAATCAAACAATTACGGATTTGACATTCCAAATAACAATAATCGCTTTGTCAATCAAACAAATAGGCCTAATTCGTAATGATCAATCAAAACAATTCTAATAATTCAAATAGATGAAGTATGAATATTCATAAACAAAATAAACTCAATAGTTCAATTGGATCTCACAATCTTTGATGAATTGATCCCGTAATAATCCTCGGCTAGATTGAGTAATTAGTTACTCATGATCAAGAACTTAAAACTAGGGTTTCTTGAGAGCATTAATAACAAGAACAATACAATGAAAGAATAATGAATGAAAATCTTTTTCTCTCTCCTATTTCTTTATATATGTGAGATAAACATCAGATATAAGGAGTGTTTTTCGCATGAAAGATGGCTGGAGATATGTCGCAACAAGGCTGGCAGCTATTATTCGCGAAACAATTGGCGCACCCTTGATGGCCGGCTCCATGGCCGGCGGCCATGAATGTTGGCCGGCGGCTTTTCCATGATGGCTGGCGGCTTTGGGTGTTCTGGACGAATTTCAAACCTTGTATATCCTCCAAATGTGTTTGCTATTGCTATAGTTCATGAGAAAACTAATAGTAATGATAGCAAATCATCCCGAGTTTGGAATGAAATTGTGAGTACTTATGCATTCCATTGAAAGCGATATTGATCCTTGAAGCTTGTTACAAACTCATGCCCAATTTCGCCAAACCGTTCCATTTACTTTATAAAACCTGAAACACGACATTAAACTCGATTAAGTATCAATTCCTTTGGATTTCTATAAAATTAATAATAGGATTAACATATTTTACTCAATAAAAATTGAGTATATTCCGTCTTAACACTTACTCATGTTCCTACCATTCCTCTCCATATTCCTTCCCTTTTTAACATATATACCTCAATTTAATCCATTATCATGAGAGCCAAAGACTTTTCTCTTCAATTCCTTGGACTACAAAGCATCCTTCACATCATTAACAGAGATAGTTTCTCTACCATATAACATGTATTAACAAAATTCTCATATGAATTAGCCAAGGAACACAAAAAATTGATGGCTTGATCCTCATCATCAATTCTAACCCCAACACCTTGTAAATCAAGAATGATTCGATTAAAATTATTAATATGATCTTTTACCAGTATATTTCTCATCATCCTCAAAGTATACAAATGCTACTTTTGATACAATTGATTCATTAAGGATTTCTTCTAATACTTACTGTCTAGATTTTTTCATAATGACGTAGCATTGGTTTCATCAACCACCTTTGTTAATACTTCATCAGTTAGATTGATTAGAATCGCTATATATGCCTTTGCTAGAATACCTTTCTTTTCCTCTTCTTTTAAATTCTTAGGAAATTTTTCTTCTCTTTCTAATGTTGTCGCATTCCCTTGCTATGTAAGAAGAGCTCGTATCTTCACCTTTCATAAAGTGAAATCATTTAATCTATTCAATTTTTGAATATCAAACTCATAAACGACATCTTTAATTTGCAAAACAAACCCTAGATTGCAAAATTTAAATAGAAACCCTTGATTCCTAAATTGAAATAGGAACTCTATGTAAGCAGTCTCTAATACTAATTGTTGTGTTCAAAGCAATTATTAATAAGAAAGAAAATAAGCAAAATAAAGAATACAAGAGAATTTACATGATAAGACCAATGTGGTCTACGTCTAGGGACAAGGGAAGAGAATTCTTATTCCTTGAAAAACTTATATAAAGTATTTTCTAAAACCCTAGAAACACCTATATATATACATGTCCATCCATATCTATTTATATATATTCATATTTATCAAGTTGGGTTTTATAAGGAATTAAAGGCACTCAATAACGTGAAATTTAAGATTGTTGCTTGCATCTTTTTTTTTAACGAAATTTCCATGTTTACATGCTTAAACAACGTAAAACATTAAACTTTCCCCATTTAAGGTTATTAAAAAGTTTATTTTAGACTTATTAGGTGAGAGCATTAAATCATGCCTCTATTATATGTTAAAGTACCTGGTAGCGATGAAATAGGAAATTATTGTAGGTGAATTTTTTTTTTTTTACTAATTTTTAAAGTGGCCCCTCATGTATTTACTTATTCGCTAGTTTGAATTAAACTGCTATAGTTGTTAAAAAAAAAAAAGAAGAAGAAAAAACAGAGAGAGAAAGAGAAAACTTTAGCATGCGAGTTAATTTTAATTAGAAAATTCAAGTTATGTTTAAATAATTTACAAATTAACTAGTTTTTGAAATAGACTAAACAACCTAATTTGAGTTAAGAATTTTGGAAGCTATTTAAATTGACCTATGTTTTTGTGGAAAAAAAAATTGTCAATTAATTTTTTTTTTTAAATTATGAAAATGGTTTTTCCCTGTAAAAGAACTTTTTCTTTTTTTTTTTGTTTTTTCAAACTACTTTCAAGTGAAGCTTACTTACCTCCTATCTACTTTGGTATGGACCCATCTATGCTTTCACCACGTGTTGTAGTCAATAAAATATCCATCTTCCTCGCTTATTGTGCATACCATATCCTTCAGTCACTTTTCCGCTTCATTTCAACTTCATTTCCTGTAAGGGCTACTACAATAACCAATGCTAATCTTAACCTACATTCATCAAATACAAGAATAGCAATGCTAAAAAGCTTGTTTGATCGCAGGCATATGTCTTCAAATGCCCTTTCCATCAATCTAATATGTCAAATAATCGTGTCCCTATGTTGTTATCGAACTTGAAGGATGTTGTCGAGTACTTATTGATTTTTGGATCAATACCCGTCCCACCAACTCCTGTATGCTTTTCGATAAGTTGGCTCATGAATGTAATGTCAGGAGTTGAATTGCTTTATGATAGACATGACATCAAGGTAGGGGATGGACTCAAAGAGGACTTCCCCCATGAAAAAGAGAACTATGAATGCAACTAAAAAAGGAATGTTATTTACCTCACGAGAGACATGAGTCGAATTTACACTATATATGAAATAGCTATGAATTTCTTAATTTATATTCTAATGTGTTATTGAAATGAGATATATATATATATATATATTATATGTGTGCATGGATAATATAATTAGTATATATGTTAGATATGTGTTATTTTGTATGTGGGTAGTATAATGAAATTAATATTATTGTATTATATATATTAATGTGTATATAGTGTAATGAATAAGTGTGTCTTTTGTAAATTAATATGTATGTGTTATGTTTAGAATTTAATAAAATGACTTGTAAATTGTTTAAAAATAATGACAGAATTTTTACAAAATTAAAGTCTACTTTTTAAGCTTAAATCAAACTCAAATGCATTTCAAATTAAACCAAATTAACTTTAGGTCAAATATACCTTTAAAGTCAAACTTTGGATTAGTATTGACTTCATTTTGGACAAGTTTTGGACCCTTTTGGCAGTCCTAATCCTCCCATACGAATTTTTCTTTTCTTTTCTTTCTTTCTTCCTTTCCATCTCAAAATCCTAAACCCTAAGCCAAAATCAATTACAAGCTTTTGGATTTAAACATCATTCCAAGCCAAGACTTAATCATGTAAGTTAAATGCAAGCTTCATCTTTTTATTTTATGTTCTATCTTGTATTTGGTTGTAAAGCTTAGGTTAGAATGAAGTTTATGTACTAATTGGTGTTAGAATGATTTTGTGTATTGATGGTAGTTTAAATAGGATTACATGGCTAGAGGAGTTATAGTGTATATCTTATATGAATGTTGACATGTGAGGATGAGTATTTTGGGAAGATTGAAGGATTAAGTAGTTAAAGTGTGATTGGTGTTCTGATGATTAGAAATAGAATTTATGTTGATTGGATAGTGTATAAAACATATAACAAGCTTTGAAAATTTTAGATTAAGTTTGGAGAATTTTGAAGTGAATAAATTTTGTAATAAAATAGGGGAAACAAAACATTTTCGTATAAACTTAATTTTGAGCGTACGCCGGCATCTAGCACTTCAACGCTGCCGGCGTAGAGGCGGTGTTGGAAGTGAACAGAATCAATTTTTTTAAAGCCGCTTAAACACTACCGGCTTTCACTGGAAAAGTCTGCCAGTGTTTATTTTTCAAAACGTACGCCGGCTATTAGGGCTCTAACGCCGCCGGCTTAAGGGCGGTGTGGAATGAGAACAAAATCATAATTTTTAACGCTGGGCTTAAGATCGCCGGCGTAGGATCTAAAGTTGTCGACGTACACGGATATGCTGCCGGTGTTGGGGCTATTCACAGGCGTTGACCAACCCCATGTACCTCTCGGAAATTTTTGGAAATTTGGAGTTGAATTCTACACCGGCTCAAAGCTACCAGCGTAGAATGAAGGCTGTCGGCGTATCCTTGAACGCTACCAGTGTTGGCAGTATTGAAGTATAGTGTATTGCCCACCGATTCAAAGCCGCCGGCTTTGAAGGCTGGCATATCCCCTGCACATTTCAATTTCAAAAACTTTCTTCAAAATTTTCCAAAGCTTGATATATGATCAATTAAATATTTGTTAAGTGTTCTATGATACAATAGGATGTTTAAATACTTTATTATGACCTTGTATTAATTTATTTGAATTTCTTTGATTAATTATATTTTCAACTAGTTAATTAGTACTTAAACTAAGTATGAAATTTAATATTATTTTAAACAGTGATAGATCCTCGCTCAGCCAACCCCATTAGTTCCCGAGCTATCTTAGGTACGCAGTAACTTGCTTATTTCTTTGCTAAGGTAGGCATCAAACCAAATTACTTTAAATTAAGAAAATCTTATTAATTGATGAGTGTTGATTTTTGCTTGTTTGCCGTTAAATCTTGTTCGGAGAGCGACACCCTGCTTAGATTGGGGGCAGGGTACTTTTTCTTTAATGGATAGAATTATTTAGGAGATATGAGTATCCGAGCTACTCTTATCCACCCCTTGAGCGTCGTGATGCGTTACTCAGGATCCCCTAGTATAATAAGTTATGCCGAAAGATAAGGCTGCCTAGTCTGTATGAACAGTAGGGACCACTCAGGGAGACGTACGTAATACTAGATCCCTGTTGTCCGGAGTTTGAATACTCCCATGTTGTTTTAGTAACTAAAAATTGAACAATAAACAATTGATTGTTGCATAATGCATTTAGTCTAAGAATATGTGACTCACTTTGCATTTGTATTCGTTACTTGTGTACTGGGCCTTTAGCTCATAATTTATCCATTTCAGGTGATGATTCCGATGAGTTCTATGTGAGTATCGGGTACGAAACCGACTTTGAAGATTTTCTTGATGATTTAAAGGATTAGAGTTAACCATGGACTCAATGGAACTCTATATTTGTAATAGACTAGATGTGTCACGCCCCGAAAGGTACCCTAAGCGTGGCAGTCTGCCACATATAGTATTAAAACTTAAGAATGACTTCTCAAAGTCATGCGAAAGTTTTCAACACCATATGTAAGGCGTCTATCACAACAATAGGAGACACCGGTGGGATGTATAGTTTGAGATAGTAAATAAAGCAATACAAGAATCTAAATAATCATCAAATTTATCATTAAGAGAATACAATCCATACATCATCTTAGGGGTTTTCCCTTATAATTCTCCAAACAATCATAATAACAACTTAATCTTTCCCACAACTAAATAATACTAACACCAAAGAATAATTAACCTATGATCTTCAAAAGATTTCCATAAGCTTTACTAGGACATCATCCCACTGGAATATATGAAGTCATCGGGCATAAAAGATATTGTCCTATTACAACAAAGATCTATCAGAGTATAAGCATACTAGCTTAGTGAGAATATTCCTGAATCAACGTACTTATATAAATAATTTCAAACAAGTTATTAACAAGCATATGAATGCATCAAACACATGATATGATCTACTGGAAATCATATGTTTGAATGGTTTTACCCCTCCATTCAGGTTTAGGTGTTCCAGGCTCTTTAAAACCCAACTCAAAATCCAACTTATGTAGTTTATTTCAGGCTCCTACTAGCCATCACAAAATAGTTCTTTCAGGCACCTATCGCCCATCTTAAAATAGTTCTTTCAGGTACCTATCGCCCATCTTGCAGATTTCTGGCTACTGCACACCCAGCTACTAAGATCTTGTCCCATCGAGATTAGCAGCTCATGCAATGAAATTGACTACGTGATATGCATGAATCAATTAATATAATTCATAGTACATGTTTAAAGTAATTTAAAGGTGATCACAAAATTTTACACACACTCCAACAGAATAATAGTAAAACATGAGTTAATTAACAACGATTCATGCCTCGGTATGCTTAACATTCTTTCAACCAATATTATCATACACGATTCATTTTCATCTTTTCCTACTTCTAGTGCCTCTAGCTACAAGCACAACCAAGTACGTAAAAGGTAGGAAATAAACTCACTTGGCCATGAGGATCTATCTTTCTTACAGATGAGTCGATCGGTAATTCCACTAATCAAAATAATCCTCCGGTTATGAATACTCCTCCCCGGGTTCACCTAATCAAGAAAAATACCCATAATAAGTATTTCTTGTTGATTCTATGGTACTTATCAAAAACTATATCATAAGGTCATTAAAATCCACGTAGAAGGTAATTCCAACTTAAAATGGCCATAATTTGATCATTTTAACTCGGAATTGCGCTTATAATATATCGTTTTCTACCTACTCAAAAAGATCTATCCATTTCTAAGGTTATTTTTGTCATAAAAAGCCATTTGGGTTGGAAAATACCACGGTATAGAATAGTTACGAATTTATAATTTACAAAATATGATTTTTTACTTCACTAAAAAATTCTTAAGAAAAATATATGGATATATATATATATATATATAGTTGAAAAAGCCTTTGAACATATATTTATGCTCATATGTATGCATGATTTTGATAATATTGTCTTAATATTGATATTTCATAAACAATTTGTCTTTAAGGATTTAAATTGTTAGAAGGAAAACAAAAATATATTTGAGTTGTTACAAGTAAATGTTTTATTATTATTATTTCATTTTCTTGCTTTTCAAAAGTAAATTCGTTTTCAAAAATTTTTGTTCTTTAAGTTATCTACTAACTTTATTTCTAGTGATTAAAAATAAGCTTTTTAAATATTCCTTAAGTTTCAAATATTTGAAGTTGTGTATGTTTTCCTTTTATTTTTATATCATTCCTCTTCTTTAGAAAATATATATACCTTTAAAACTTTTACTTTTCGGCAAATTTTATTTTCTAAGTTGGTTTTCAAAATAGTGAATCGATGTTATCTTGGTTTGAAAAACTTGTTTTATTCTTAATATTTGTTAAATGGTTGAATAACTTCTTTAGGCAAGTTTATAAGAAAAGCTTTCTTAATAAGGAATTGTTAACATTAGAACTTAGTAAAACTTTGTTTTAATTTTGAAAAGATAATAATAATTATAAAATTCAAGTTTTGAAGATGCTTCCATAGCATGTGATTTTCAAAGTCTAAAATGAATCTATTAAAAGATTTAGTTGAGTTCAAGTCCTTACTTCAAGACTAAAAATTCTTATCTTGATGGAGTATTTAGCTTTTAAAAGAGAAGAGTTTCTTTTATTATTTTGATGAGATCTTCATTACTAATTCTTCTAGAATTTATGATTAACTTATCCTTTGAAAAGAGTTTATTAAAAAGAAAACTTAAATCTTTTGTTGAAAATTCCTTTTGTTAAGAAATCTAGTTTACTTTTCTTTATTTAAGACAGAACCCATTTTTATTTTTATTTAAGACAACAATATTATAATCATGCATGAATATGTAGCAATGTAAAAGTAAGTATAAAACATAATAAGATCAAAAGAAAGGAATACTTGTAAGTAAATAAACATAAATAAGTAGTCAAGCATTGGGAACCTTAGCTTCATCAAGGTATCCCAATCATGTATTGGGAGCCTTAGCTTCATCAAGGCAATCCGGGACTAAGAATAGACTAGTCCCAAAAGAAAAGAAAAGAAAAGAAATTTGTTTTGACTTGATATGGACAAATCTAAGGCTAAAAAGACTAGTCTTAATAAATTGCATAGAACAAGTAAAAAAATAAATTGCAAGACTTGGAAATAAATAAATAACAAATGAGCTTATATGCTCTAAATATATATATATATATATATAGTATACATAATAGTATATAAGTTAGATTAGAAACAAATAATAACAATAATAATAACA